>QEPC01009477.1:1941596-1973064 GCA_003113815.1 Sphenodon punctatus | reverse complement strand
ATCGTAGGTATAGGAATAGTGGCTCAGCAGGATAAAGAGTCAGACAGAGCAGAGGGAAAGAGGTGAGTTTTAAGGAGAGATTTGAAGGTATGAAGGGAGGGGGCAAGGCGGATGTGGACAGGGAGTTCCAGGCATGGGGGGCAGCAAGTCTAGCCTGTAACTCTATGGTATGCGTTGGGGGCTCCATGTGGGTGGACCATGGGCCAGGGAACCTGCCCAGTCTGTCTGATCTGGACCCAGGTGAGGCTTGGAGTGGGCGGACATGGGGGTGTAACCCCCCCAGAACAGCTCTGGGGGTGGGCAGCCTCACGTCTATCTGAAAACACCCAATGACTTGAGGTAGGTGTCAGCCCCCCTCCAGCTTAGCCCAGGACTCGGAAGTTGCCCAGCAACCACCATAACAGGACCCGGAAGAAGGGCCTTCCCCCGCCGCCGCGCAGAACGCGGGGCCGGGGCCAACAGTGTTACGCCGCTCCCTGCGGCTCCAAGCATGGCTTCCTCCTTAAACGCCAGCACTGGGAGGCACACTGCACCAGTGATCTGTTCTAAACTGGCCCCCTGTTGCAACATTTGAGAGAAGTCTTGGAGAGTTTGTGTCTGTCTCGTCCCCTTGTTTCCCCCCCCCCCGCTTTTTGGGGTCTCTGTGTTGAGTGCTTTGGTGACGTGTGTGTAGAGTGAGTGTGTCCTTTTTCTCCCCTGTACTGGATCTTGAGAAATTGTGAGAGAGGAAGTGAATCATGAGCGAGTGGAGGGTGAGTCTGCCTCCCCGTCCCCGGGAACCCTTCCCTGTATTTCCCTGCGTGAGTAGTCCATTGCCAGCCTTACAACCCTGGGACCTGTACCTTCCCTCCCATCACTGCCCTCACCATCTTCCCTACCCCCTTTGGGTGATTGGAGTGAGTGCTTGGTGGGTGGTGGAGGAAAAGGAGCATTCCTGCACAGGTTGCCTGGCGCCCTATGATGATAGAGACCTAATCCTCTGTGGATTTCAAGGGTCAACACACTATCCTGACGGGCATATTGACTCCCCCCGAGCGAATCCGGAGCACTGGGCTAGGTGGTTGCACCTCGGGAGAGGTGTCAGGAGGCTTGTGGGTGGTTGGGTCCCGATTCCCCCTTTTCCCTGTAGATTCATTCCCCCATCCCTAGACCAGACAATGACTTCCTCCCGCCCGCATACTCTGTTACATCTCAACACATCTCTCAGCTATCCTATAGCTCTGGAAATATTTCATGGTATCCATGAAACTTTAACTCTGCTGGATAAAAGATGTTTTCTAATTAATTTAGGCTAGACAAAAAAATCAGCAGAGCTATAAATCTCCTCCCAAGACACACACAGTATCAGTATCATTCCTATAAATGGATAGGGATGGGGAATGGATGTGAGGCAAGTAGGGGAATGAGTCCGTGGTAAACGCAATCCAGTGGGAAATAAGTAATAATTATAACACTCCTACAGGACTCTCTTCGCTCCCTAGGCTTCTGCAGCTCTGTCCTTGACTGGGTCTCCTCCTACCTCTCTGACCGCTCCTTTAATGTGTCTCTTCCCAATTCCAACTCCTCCTCCCTCCCCCTCTCGGTTGGGGTTCCCCAAGGCTCTGTCCTGGGCCCTCTACTCTTCTCTATCTACACCCTGTACCTTGGCAAACTCATTGCCTCCCACAGTTTCCAATATCACCACTATGCTGATGACATTCAGCTTTCTCTCTCCACCCCCTCTCTCTTCCCTTCTGTCCAAGCTCGCCTCATCAACTGTCTCTCTGAGATCTCCGTCTGGATGTCCCAACGTCAGCTCAAGCTCAACATGGCTAAGACTGAACTCCTTATCTTTCCTCCCTACCCTCCCTCTCCCTCTTCCCTGTCCATCCTTATTGATGGGGTCACCATCCGTCCTGTTCCCCAAGCCTGTAGCTTGGGCTTCGTCTTCAATCCTCACCTTTCCTTTAAACCTTACATCGACTCTGTTGCCAAGTCCTGTCGCTTCGCCCTCCATAACATTGGTCGGATTCGCCCCTTTCTCTCTGTCTCCTCAGCCCAAACCCTTGTTCACGCCATCATCATCTCTCACCTTGACTACTGCAACCTCCTTCTTGCTGGCCTCCCTCGCTCTCACCTGTCCCCCCTTATCTCCATCCAAAACTCCGCTGCTAGGGTCATCCGCTCAGCCCATCGCTTCGACCACATACAACCTCTCCTCTCCTCACTTTACTGGCTCCCCCTTCCCGAACACATCCTTCACAAACTCCTGGTATTCACCTACAAATCCCTTCACAACCTGGCTCCCCCTTACCTCTCAGCCCTAATCTCCTTACACACTCCTGCATGCATTCTCCGCTCCTCCTCTGTCCCTTCCCTCACTCTCCGTTGTCTCCTCTGTTCCCTTAACTGCCTTCGTCCCTTCTCCCTTGCTGCCCCCCATGCCTGGAACTCGCTCCCTGCCCACATCTGCCTCGCCCTCTCCCTCCGCACCTTCAAATCCCTCCTCAAAACCCACCTCTTCCTCGCCGCCTTTCCCGACGCCTGTTAGAACTTTCCTTTCAATATTTACTGTCTGCCCTCCCCATTGACTCCTGCCTAATTGCAACCAAGCCAAGCACGTGCACCTGCGACTTCGCATCTGCTTGAATGCTATTTATCCCTTGTCTCTCCCTACGTCCCCTCTCCTTGTCTCCCCCCTCCATGTCTATTAGATTGTAAGCTGTAGGCAGGGACCGTGCCTATCTTGCTGTTCTGTAAAGCGCCAGGTACACAGTTGGCGCTATACAAATGCTAATAATAATAATAATAATGTTCAAAGTGCTTTACAATTCTTATCTTTCCCTTATCAGTTTTTATCTTTTACAGAAGGTACTGAGACTGAAGACACCTGGTTTCATTACAGGCTGTACACTTGTAACAACTTAACTAGAAAGTATATGCCTTTTGATCTCTTAGTCCAAATCTTTTTCTGTTCTGTTTTCTCTTTATTTACTTTGACTCTTAAGATACATAAAGTATTCTAGCCCCTATTTTAAGGGAAAATTTTGATGCAGCCTTAATAGACAAGGGGCTGTCGGTTGATTTCTGAGAGAACTATATTGGAGAGGATGACTGCTCTTTCAGATAAAGCTTCTGGGATGCCAGGTGTCCACATGTTTTGTCCTATCCTGATCTATAATAAAACTCCAATTCCTTGCAGATGAGTGTCCAGATCACAAATTCACTATCGTATTTGATTCCAACAATGGGTTTTATAAAGAGTCTCACACCCTGGGTCTGTACACATTTACCACTGGAATGGAATGATATGACACACATGTAAATGTTTGCAGGATAGGGCTGCATTAGAAAGCTAAGAACTGATGAGACCAAATACTCATTCCGTGTTAAGATGACCTTCCCAGAACAAAAGGCTCAAGGCATTTTCAGTGACCATGGAGGCAAGATGGTGAAATTCCAAAGAAGTGAAATTATTCAACAGAGTAGTGAACTTCGAAGCCTACATGCAAATCCTGAAAAATCAGAAAGTGTGAGTCTCCAAGGGGATAGCAGCAGTGCTTGCACTTAGCACAGACATGTCACATCTACTTCAGTGGGATTCATGCACATGCTAAGTGCTTGCATCAGCACTATCCACACACAGCATCAGGCCCATCGTTTGTAGTTTTTGTCTCAATGCAGGATCAGTTTCAGTTGCACGGAAGACCAGAAATCTGGCTCTACAAAAACATATGTTCTTATCACTTCTCTCTTTCGGGAAACATTTAAACTGGAAGCCCACTTCTCTTACCTCCTGGACTTACGCCCCACATTTTTGTTTGCTTTGCAGTTTTTAACAGGAGGCTACTCAGGGCTTATTCCTCCATCCATTAAAGCCAATGGAGGATTGCACCCTACACATCTAAGTTTTTGCAGAATCATGGCCTAGTTCACTGGCAACAAGGCTTAAGTAAAGGATGAACTGCATGTGGTATGACGGCTTCGGCCGTACGTCTCGGACTCTGACCTGCCCACCGTCAGCCATGCGTTCATCACCTCAGGTCTGGACTACTGCAACACGTTTTATGTGAGAGTGCAGTTGGTGCAGAACGCGGTGGCCCGCCTCCTTACGGGGACGGGTCGCTACGAGCACATTACACCAATGCTCCAGTCTCTGCACCGGCTGCCTATAGTCTTCCGGGCCCAATTCAAAGTGATGGTTTTGATCTTTAAAGCCCTATATGGCCTGGGCCCTGCTTCTCTGTGGGATCGCCTCACCCCCCCACCCCACCCCCCGGGTCCTGCAGTCGTCTGGGACTGCNTCCCCCCCCCCCCCGAGTACTTCGGGTGGCGACAATGAGGGAGGGTGTTCTCGATGGCTGCTCCGAGGCTGTGGAACTCCCTCCCAACGGAGACCTGCCTGGCTTCAGACCTCCCCTCTTTCCAAAGACCGTGTGAAACCTGGCTGTTCCATTGGGCTTTTGGTGAGGGAGATGGGGGAGGGATGGAGGGTTAGGAAGTGGGAGGGTGGATTTTTAGCTCCATTTGTGAGGGTGTTTTATTGTCATTTTTATTTTGTTGTACTTTTTTTTTTACTGTTGTTTTTACCTTATGTTTTTAATACGCTGTAAGTTGCCCCGAGCTAAAGTAGCAGGAGGGGGCGGCCTAGACATTTAATAAATAAATAAACTAGAAACCTGCTGCTCTTTTGTCTTGTTAGAATAAAGAAGTTCATGTAAACATGTGTGTGTGTGAGGAATAAGGACAGGACAAAATGCAATTAACTTTATGAAATATTCCTCTGAGGACACCAATCACTAATCCACCAAATGTGTGTGTCAGAAATAGTAATCACTCTCTTTTCACCACAGTATGCCCCAGAGCCAGGGCCGTTTCTTTTCTGCCCCCGTTAGGTGGATCATCTTACCTGGAACTGGGGTTGTTTTTAGACAAGTGCCTCCTCACACATCATGCATGTTACAGGGCTGCATGAGTGCCCTACATAGCCCTGCAACCTGCATAATGGGTGGGTGATTGATGGGTAACTGGAAGGCAGGTGCTTGTCTAAAAACACCTTAGCTGACACACCCATTCTTCCCACGCATAACTCCTGTTGCAATTTTCAGAACTTAACTTCCCCCCACCCCACCTACTGTACTTCTTGTGTTTCTTATTAAGGAATGGATGATTCAAAGGCATTTCTGAGAATGTGACTATGGTACCTGATCATTCTTTATTCGCTAGCGTAGCCTTCATGTAGTTCTGGAATGAATTCTCCCTACACCCTTTTGAAGGGAATGATAACATTGGTAATGTTTCCCCAGGATGTGGGATCAGTTAGAAGAGTCCAGTTCTAATGCAGCTCCTTTATGAACTTCAAATGGGTCACACTAGCAGAGCACTCTGAGAATCTGACTTTTTTATTTTCTAAGTAAGACATTGAAAGTTTTTTGGTTTGAATTCATTTAGACGGTTCTATAGATGTCATTGTAGCACACCATTGTCTCTTTACTGTCAACTTTAACTGTTGCTTTTTCATGATGCAATCATATAGACATATGTTACTTTGGAAGCCCTAATCCTCTTTTGTACCAGAGCTAACTCTTATTGTTGATGTGAAACAGATGGAGGATTGTACGGCCCAACTCCAGTCCTCAAAGCGCTCCACCAGAGCATGCTGAGAACTGGAGACTTACATGCATTATGAGCTTTATTACCTTGAATAAGCCCTTCGGGATAGGGATCTGTGTCTAATTAATGATTGTACGTGCTAGGCACATTGCTGGAGGTATTTAAATTATAATATAATATAGACAAAGTATTAAATTGTACTTTGAGAGTCACTGGGCTCAATCCCATAGCCTGCGTAAATCGCGCGCAAACTGCATGTATCCCCATAGCCGGCCCATTGTGCCTTGAGGAAACCGCTGATGCATATGTACGTGCAACGTCTACGCGGTTTATGCAGGCTATGGGATCAAGCTCCCTGTATGCAAAATCACCTGTGTTTTGGGAATAAGATCACCCTTTGCTATAGTAATGCCTAGAAAATAATTTTAGTGGTTAACAACTATTAAAGTGTAGTTCAGCCCTGAGCAGTTTCTTATAATAGGAAGTATGTGAAACTTACAGGATAATCCACTGTCACTGAAATCAATGAGTATTTGCCATTGACTTCAATGGATGGAGAATTGCACTATTGTCTCACTATGTGAATATCAAATTTCCATTGTTTAGAAACAAAAAATGTGGGTTTTGTGTGTGTGTGTGTGAAATTGCTAATTATATGAGAAGTGCAATCCTGCAGCCAGTAGGTGCTGGCACTAACCCCTTGTCCCAGCATTAGTCCAGTTCATTTCAATGGGACTAGTGTTTGCACCAAGGATTAGCACCGGTGCCAAATTGTTTCAGGGTAATGTCAAATTCAGTATAGGTGCTTTCTATCTCCTCTGTCATGGTTAGTAGCTTACTATATCCTCACTCTTGCAAACAGATAAGGTGCAGTCCTGAGACCATTGGTGCCAATGAAGGTTGAGCCATTAACTTCAATGGAGTCAGGATTGCACCCACTGATAGCCTTATTATTATTATTATTATTATAAGCTTTTATATAGTGCCAGCGATGTACTTGGTACTTTACAGAGAATAAACTAGACACGGCCCCTGCCCGAGAGCTTATAATCTAAAGAATGCCATGAATAGGCCCACTGAAGATGATGGATCTACTCACACCAGTAAAATTAGTCACAAATGTATTTGCAGGACCAGGGACAATGCCTACGGTCAGATTTGTGCCAACCTATGGACGGCTAACAATGGGGCACAGTTGTCAATAAGCCATAATTCTAAGTTAGTGGGTGTTTTTACACACACATTTCTCCTGCATGTTTGCTGTTACATCCGGAACTAAATCACTCTAAATGTGTGTCTAAATCACTCACCCAGATCTTAAACATCTGGCTCTTTGAACTTCTGCACAGAACTTCTCCCAGAACTTTTGTGTGTAAAAAGTTCTCCTGGTAAACTGCTTTGCTCCAGGCAGCTGTGGTCACTTGGTTTCCATGGCAGCCTCACACAACAACTGCTGCTGCTACTTTAGGCTGCCTCAGGGCAGTGTGTGAGTGAAGAATGCATCCAGGAACTGCCTAAGAGCAGTGTGTGAGTGAAGAATTCATCCGGAACTTACTTGTAAACCCAGAAGATTGAAAGACCAGCACTTTAAAAAAGGTGCCGTGTGTAAAAATGCCCAGTGAGTTTGCATAGGTTTAGCTGACCATAAATTGGTCTGAGGAATCTTTATTACTGCTAATGATGCATGAGCTGGAAAAACCCTGGCTTGGCTATCAGAGGCAGTCTATGGGCTAGCAGCTAGAAAAATATATTTGTGCAAACTGAGTAAAATCTGATGTAGGGCCAACTAAGACACAATGAATATATAGCCATGTAATGACACATTAAAGACCCTTTTTGGAACACAGAATCGCCATGTAACAGAACGTCTATGTCCCCTGCTTACTCTCCCTGGGAAAGGGATTAAATCAGGTCTGCTCTCTTAGTGAAGCAGGTAGCTTATCACTCCACCCAGGTACAGACCTTCCACTAGTCCCAATTCAGTCTGGAGAGCCTAGGGTTTGAATCTTCTGTCAGCTTGTAGTGGATTAAAGTCCTGCTTTGAGGAGAAATAGAGAAGCAAAAGACGGGTATTCAAGCCCCAGGCACTTCTTCTCTGATTGCTTCCCAGGAAAAGCACTTGATGCAGAGACACTAGAAGGAATGACATGGGATGACAATTGGAATGCATAGGAATGTGAGCAAGAGACCAGGCTTTCATGGGATGTAAGGAAATACATTTTGGACAAAGTCAAATACTGGTGCAATGGGGGGACATAGAGAGTGACCTAGAAAAGTAGAAGAGGATACCAAAGACAGCAACAAAGGTGACAGAGGTTTGGAACACAAGTTGTATGAGGAGAGGCTGAATGAGCTGGGTCTGTTCGGCTTTGAGAAACGACGACATGGGTGCAATTTTCCACTGCCAGTGTTGATGGGAGTTGAGCCCTTGGCTTCAGTGATGGACTGCATACATAAAGCAAAGATATAACCATCTACAAGATGAAGTAAGGCATAGCTAGATTGAACCTCTGGGAAAATTTCCAGCGATGATAAGGATAGTCAGGCAATGGAGCAGGCTACCCAGGGAAAACTCGCTTCTCACATGACTGGAGGCTTTTTAGAAAAGGCTGGGTGAGCCTATGGGTGATTTCAGAAGTGACGCGTTCCAATTCACCACAGTGAATCCCACCCCAGTGTGAACGGATTCACCGCGGGCTGTGGTGACACGTGCGGCCCCAACAGAAGTGACAGGATCGTGACCACCGCCTGGGGGCAATCAGAGAGAACAGGGGCCAGGGGAACACAACAGACATGCAGTGGAGACGTGGACCGCGGTTCGAGCCCCAGAAAGCTGGGGTCATTTCCTTCCACCGTGGCTGCGGGTTTCCGTTCAGAAGTTACTTTTCATTCACCCCTGCTGTGGTGACCATTCACCACACTTCTGGACCTCCTCCCGCCCTGACCTCACGAAGCGTGGTTAGCTTCACCCCGGGCTGCGTTTGACTGTGGCAAACAGACATACATGGCGCTTTCACCCCCCTCCCCCGCGTTTGACTGAGGTTGACTGTGGTGGACATTCACCACGTCACTTCTGAAATCACCCTATGTCTGGGATGGTTTGGGCATGGCAGATACTTCACCATGTAGGTGTTGGACTTGAAGACGCAGAGTCCTTCGCAGTTCTAAGGTTGTATAATTCTATTATTCTAATGGAGAAGAGAGGAAACATACAATGGAAGGAACAAGTATAAACAGTGATGAAAATTGTATGGAATGACATGGACAGGGTCAGGGGGAATAGGTGCAGTGAGAAGTGATTGGATGGAATTACAAGAGACTGGAGGAAGGTCATGAGGAGCAGATGGAATGACACGATGAAAATGGGGATCTGAAGGAAGGACAAGCAAGGAACAAGAGGGTTAAAGGGAATGAGGTGGAATGACAAAAAGGGATGCCAGCCATGGAGAGCAGGCAGAATGACAAGAAAAGGACCGGGGGAATAGGAGGAATAGCAAATGGTTGAGATTAATGGGAGAGCAATGGGGAGCAAATGGAAGAATGAGCAGGTGGGAACAGGTTACTGGAGGTTTTCTCAAAAAGGCTGGACAGCCAACTGTCAAATGTAGTTGTAGTCATCATGCATCCAAACAGGTAGCTCGACTAGATGACCCTTGCATTCTTAAAGCCCCATGAAAGCCTATTGACACTTACACATCCCCATTGTTTCCAACTGGCATTCCGTTATTTTGATAGGTATTCTTGTGTGGCAGTACTTGTGCACTGGGGGTGCTTGGGATTAATTGTCCATGTGGGGGAGTGTTTGTCCATTGGGCAGGTTGCATTCATTGGACATAAGGGTGTGGCTTCTGGGGCCTGTGGGCATGGTTTCCATCCCCCTAGCTGGAGGGATTGAGGGGGCAGAGATTGTCTAGCTTGAGTAAACATGAAACCACCAAGAAGGCCTAAGAGTAATCTTGTAGTCCTGTTGTTGGTCAAGCCAACCAAGCCTCAGGAAGGGGTGAGTTTCTGATACTATGTATGCGCGCTTTTAAAAATCATGGATTTAATAAGATGCTTAATCATACAGTGTGAAAGCATCAGTACAAAGATCACAAAAAGAGCAGCAACAAGGGCAGAGGCAGACTGACTTGAAAAGGCCCAGGGAGCTGAGATGTTGGGGTCCTCTTGAAAGGACCAACACACAGGAATGACTAACCTCTGCTGCCTGGATGGAACCCACATGCTTCTATGCTGGGCCTTGCTTCCACCTGCTGACTGAAGAAGTAAGGTTAGAGGAAAGGATTTGGGGGGGGGGATAACTGATTCCCAGCTTCCTGACCAGACTACCCCTGAGCGAGGGACATGAACTCAATGATTTCCTTGCTTAAAAACCTGGAGGTTTGGTGACATCAGTTTTGAAAAAAACAAATGTCTGCATTGGAATGAGTTGAGGAATGATGGGAAAGGCTAAAAAAATAAAGCGAGCACTATCCCTCTGCTTTTGAAGTGGTGCTTTTAGTACATGGACTAGGTAAATTGAAAAGGCGGCTGAATAAATAAGAGCAGCTTGTGCCAAGATCTTATTGGTCTCCCTAGTAGTAAAAAACAACTGTTTACTAGGTTATTTTAAAGTGTCTGAGGTGGTGTCTGAAGCCCTTATAAGAAATTTAGGATTCACACAATACTATTATGGATTTAAACTTCTTTTTCGCCCTTACCCCAAGGCTCAGGGTGGGTTATAACATAAAAATACCCTTTCCTATCCCTGCTTGACAAATGCTTGGACAAAAAGAATAGTCTTGTATTGCCTCTGCCAAACACTTGGGCTTTCCAGGGGAAGGAGGTTCCACAGTACTGGGGCAGCAATATATTATACCAAACAGGAGCTAAGCCTTTTGACAGTCAATCCTCTGGGTGGATAGTGCTGGCGCTAGCAGTCAAAGTGGGAGTAAGTGCTACTGAAGGGAGTGAGACGTCTGCGTTATCCTGGTAACATTGGCACTATCTGCTGGAAAATCACACCCCTAGCTTCTGGCAATGAAAACTTTTGTCCTTTCACCCTTAGATTTCCAAATTCACAAAATCAAATCAAGTCTGAAAAAAATATTCTGTCCTTGTCAAGCTTGCTCTTTCCGTTAGCTACCAGCTCAGCTTCTTTTTGTCCACTTCTCTTTCTGCGGCCACAGAAACGTGGCCAGTAGTGCTTTGATACTATCAAATTGATAGATCCTAGACTGGCTTCCTCATGCTTGACAAGTCTCTGGCAAACGGAGAACTAGGCATGGAATAAGGCAGAATATTTAAAGGCAATTTTGTCACCACCCAATGGGAAAGAGGCCTGTATGAATATCTGACAACTTAAAAAACAGTGGAATCTGGTATTCTTTAATCTCCATGTAGATTAATTGTAGTTAATTGATATAAATGTAGTGGGAGAATGAAATAATCAAGTTAAACTTGTCATTAATATCAACATTAAGTGGTATTACAGTTGGTTCCATCATTGCCATAGAGTGACTAACACTATTTCTCTTTCACCTAATAAACAGTATTGCATTTAATTTCTAATAGCATTTACCAAGGGCTCCTGGCTTGGGGATTTTCATAGGCCAATAATGATATAGGATTGCTTTTGAAGAAACTGGTGACCTTTTGATTTGTCTTAGAAATACATTGCGTTCATTTTTTCCTTTTTATTTGTGCAAACTTAGTGCACCCTAATGGAAGTACAGTGCAATCCTCCATTGGTGCTGAAGCTGGGGAGAATAATGCGTGCTATGGGGCAATGAAGGTTAGGGGATGCATGTGACCCACAGTATCCCATAGCACTGAAGGGTGTCTAGTAATGCCCAGCCTGCAGTGTTTGGTCCCTCTCTGATGCTGGCACTAATGGGGCCACTAATCATGTTAACGAGAACTTCAGTGCTAATACAGTGCAATAACGGATGCGTGAGGGCTGATGTTAAGGCTTGCAATGTGTTGAGCTGTCATCTCCGTAACTTTGGTGCTATTGTGCCTCTTTGTTTCTGAAGTGCAGCGGTTGTGGACAGCAATGTCATTCTTGGGTTTCTGCCATGATAGCCCGTTTCCATCGATGAGGTGCCCCGCTGCCTACAGCTCCACTAGGGTTGCCACCCATGCAAATCTTTAGGGAACATTTATGAAAAATACATGTTACAGGTCCTGCATTGGTGCCTTAGGTGTCTAAAAATACATGTTGTCTTGGTGCCTGTAGTTGCAACAAGCCCTGTCTTCCTAATCTGGAAGCTAACACTGGAAGGCAAGGCCTACCAATCCATGCGGCTTGGCTGGATTGCTAAGTGAGAACTAGGCAAACTTCTCCATTAACGGGTGTCACTTGGGTCTGTGCTGCCCTGTCTCCTTCCCCACTTGGCCCCTACTGCCACCCTCAGCACAGAGGTTATTCCTGTAGCTTTTGGATTATGGGACTGCTTCTGGGGTCCACGATAAAGGCCCCCTTAATGTCTGTTACAAGAACTGTGATACCCAAAATGTACATGCTAAGGTTGTGGTGCCCTGTAATGTCCTAGTGACGAATTGTGTCACATCCTTTGTGGGATATGATGGGGGCACAGCTGAAAAATCTGGTTTTAGAGAGGAAAGCCATGAAAGGCATCTCTCTCTGGAGTAGAGAAGTCTACTTAGCGATCCAGCCAAGCCTCCTGGGTTGGTAGGCCTTGCTTTCCCGTGTTGCCTTCCAGGTTAGGAAGACGGAGCTCATTGAAAGTACAGGCACCTGCTTTACTCCTTTCATGTGTCACTAACCTAGCAGAGAGAAAAATAGTCCTGGCAGATGGTCCACACTTTTGCTTGTGCAAATACTTCTCCTATTAAACTGACCTGCCAGTACCATTCATTAATTTTTGTGCAGAGATCCTGCAATTTGACTCCCTTACAGAAAAAGCAAGCTCCAGGTATATATTTGCACTGTCTTTAACAGGGATGCTGCTTTCCATCACAACAGTTCTAAATCTGTCACTAAAGCTCCTGCTCTACTTGAAAACGTGTAAACAAAGCAGTAAGAACAAAAGATGAAGGAAGTATTTGTGCAACAGATACCAAATTCTATAATAGTCTAAAAAGCATCACAAAACTGGGACACTCAAATCAATAGGGCAGAGTTTTCTCCTACAGTCCTGGTTTCCTGTTCCTAGGAGTGTAGAGGCTTTTATAACAAACTAACGGAAGTACAGCAAATATCTACTTTGAAAGCAAGAGAAATTAATTCTATGACTTTAGGCCGGCACTAAAGCTCACTTTTCTGCTGCCTAATGAGCTATCCTCGACTTTCCCTTCCTTCTTGCATGTGTCTATATTGAAATAGTTCTTTTGTAGCACATGATGTAATAGTTATTGATCAAGGAAAGTGAGGCCCACTGCATTCTTCTGTTTCTTATGAGGTAGCTCGTTTGCAAACCATCGTATGATCCATTCCAAAATTTCATGGGGAAAAGGGAGTCCAGATCATGGTTCTATGCCCATATCTATATCTGATCTCGTCCTCCGAGCTCGCTCTTTCAGTGCTTGGGGGTAGGAACTAGATCCAGAAGTTAGATCTAGGAACTAGAAAGGGGTTACATTTGGCCTCTAGGCCCAAGGTTCCCCATCCCTGTTCTAAAGCATTAAAGCACAGAATCCAAGCAAAACCAAATGACTGTAGTCAGAAGTACTACTCAGCATACATTGCCCAGTCCCTTTAATACCACCGACTCACTGCATGCCAAAACGCTAGGGCTGTAAGCTCCCCAGAGAGGAATGAGTAGCGAGATTTACTCATGTGACTGATGTAAGAATGTTCCCATTTGACACAAGGACAGAACAAGATCAGAGACGTAGCTAGGTTGAAATGGGCTTTGGTGTAGAAGATGCAGTGGGGCCCACTGCCTCCCTCTCCCAGCAGCAGTGGAGCATGGGCCCCAGTAACTGCACTGCCTGTCCCTTATAGTTATGCTTTTGAAAGACGTAGCCAGCAGATTCCATAACAGCCACCAGTGGGGGAATGCACACAATAAACAGCTGGTGGCTTGACTGCGAAGCTGGGTTGAGTTTGGTCAGTGAGAAGCAGCTGAGACTCATTCAGGATTGGAAGAACGTATGTAAACGTAGCTTATTCTGGGAGCCAATTTTGTTTTATTTACTCTGGCTCTTCACACAACTTATCAACAGAGTGACTCTTTCATTCTACCCAAGTTTAATATCTTTTCTACTGGTCTTATTACTGGCTGGCGTTTTGCTTGGGCAATAAATACAGAATTGACTATGAGGAATCTATTGGTTGGCACCCATTCCACGTATGACTGCTGAAGTAGTCAATAAACCAACACACACTGGTCATGTCTTGATTGCTGCCGTTGCATAAGCCTACTGCTCGTGCGAGTGGATAGTCCAGTTGATCAAGTCCAGATCTCAACTGGGAGAAGTTCAAATTTCCAGTCGTGTGGGTTGGTGTGCCACCTAGCCAACCAATTTAACTATCTCATCTATAAAGTAACATTAGTAGCTAGATGCATAAAATCACATTAAGAACATAAGATACCAATTGCAAAATCCAGTTCTAAAATTATATCCACAAAATACAGTGTGTCAACTGGCAACATTTCAAATGGAAAATCTTAGTAGAATAATACCCACCCAAAACAAAACCCCACCCATGCAGCATAAAATATGCATTGGAGTCCCTCTGAACTTTCTTTAAAATAGTTATTTGGTCCATAGGAATACTGCAAAGATCTAGCATAGGGACAGGGAACCTCAGGCTGGGGTGCGTGTGTGTGTGTCAAATGCAGCTGTTTTTTATTTGGCCCCTTTCTATTTCCTGGATCTGGGCTCTGAATCCATTTGCTACTCACAAGCACTGTCTGAGCTTTAGGGTAATGCTCAGGACATGAGGACAGGTGTGTTCTATGACTTGACCAACTGATGGAATTAGTTTGCAGATCAGCCTGGAGGCTGTCATATTTTGATCGGGCATTTAGCATTATTATTGTTTATAGAAGTGCCTGCTTTTCCTCCCTCGTCTACTCAAAACATTTTAAAGTTGCATCCTTTCATAAGAACATGAGTAGTGTCAAACTTGGTCAGACCAATGGTCCATCAAGCCCAGCATCCTGTCTCCGACAGTGACCAATCTCTTTCTCTTTGGGGGATGGTGGGGGCGGAGTACCTGACAGATCATAACGGGGAATCCATTCCCTGTTGTTCAGGCTCCCAACAGTAAGAGGTTATGTCCCCCAAACCTAATAGGCAAATAGCTATTAATGGACCTATCCTCCAAGAACTTATCCAATCCCTTTTTAAAACTAGCTTTTCTACCAACCGTGGCTGTAAATCCCCCAAGTTAATTGTGTGCAGAGTGAAAAAAAAATCTGTTTTAAAACTGCCGCCAGTTAATTTCAGTCTCCCTGTTCTAGTACTGTTTCTACAAGATGTAGTTTTCACCACCTTGATCGTACGGATCACTCGTAGGTCAAATGACTGCATGTCAAATTCATTCAAATCACCAAGGGGAAAGCCTGTTTAAACTGATTTTAATCCCCCCAATTTGTATTGGTTATCGTCTAAAGATTCTCATTCGCTGATGTAACTATTAAAGCGTATTTGACTTGCCATTGAAACAGCCTTTATACTAGATTTGATCCACCTTTTTGCTCTCTGGGTGGGTACTTCATAAATGTATACGTTTATATGCAACTCTACACAAAATATTTTGAGACCTGGACCAATCAAAGGTTTTGATAGAGCAGTGGTTCCCAAACTGTGAGTGGAGACCCCACCTTGGGTCATTAGGGCTTCACAATCCCTAATGATATCGGATATACTTTGATCATCTTTGCTAGTTGAGGTCCTCAAATTATATTTGTCTCAAAATGGGATCCCAGAGGAAAAAAAGACTTGAAGCATTGTGATGTAGGTGTTAAGTTTTTAAAATTACTTTTATAACTGAAGCCTTCATGAATTTTGCATTGAGATTTAATTTTAAACTAGTTTTTAAAGAAAAATGTGTTTTTAAATCCATTAAAAAAATTATAAATGGGTTTTTGTCCATCCTGGACTGTAATGCCTTTAGCCACCATAGGATACCTCCCTTCGGGGTGTGGGGCAACACTCGAACAGCAGTAACAAAAGCACTAGTGGGCCTTTGCCCTCTGAAAAATTATCATACACCCCTTGAGCTCTGTGCTGCCTGGCTGTTGTTAACAGGAGGAAGCCCTCTGGAGTAATATAGGATCGTGTTGAGGGGACCACATTCTTCTACCAGTTACAAATGGAGAAGCGATGATCATCTTTGGGCATATACTTTTGTGAGGCTAAGGCTGTCGAGGATCAACAGAAATGTAGAAGATCCACTCCCCCCACCCCCTCTCTTCACCAAGTCTCTTCTGTTTGTAACTTGGGTATTGTCTCCCCTTTTCTAGATTGCTTTGATGAGTGCATGGTGCTACAGCCATTTATCAGCTCCACTTGTCCCTATTACTGTGTTTTTAATCATTCTGGCTCTAAGCCCCTCCAACTTACCCCACTTCTCCTCCCTTCGGTGTTCTCCATGCATGCAAACATAACGTTGATAAGTGTAAGCTGTACAAAAATTATCTTGCTAAACTGAAGCAACAAAATGTTATTAACTCTCTGGCTACAGGGGTGTTCCTTCCTTGTTGCTCATTTAATCTCACAATGTAAGGTGAAGGAGGCAGGGTTCAAGCTAAGGGAAAAAGGGTGGCTTTCCTGTACCTTTATCTGGCTTCCTGTGGTCTCCAGGGACTGCTCTCACAGCTGGTGTTATATACTAATTGCCATCTTTTCTGCTACATCTCCTGCCCCCATTGAAACTGGTATAACTTTACCATGGGCCTCTACTGGGACCCGTGTTTAATATATACATTCATGACCTGGAAAAGGGAGTAAAAAGTGAAGTGATCAAATCTGCAGAGGACACAAAGTTACTTGAGATAGTGAAGACCGACTGAGAAATTGCAGGAGAATCATGCAAGACTGGGCAATTAAATGGCAAATGAAACTTTAATGTTGACAAGTGCAGAGCATAGGGGCAAACAATCCAAACTATACATACACAATGCTGGGTTCTAAATTAGGGGTTACCACCCAAGAAAAAGATCTTGGCATTATTGTGAACAATTAATTGAAAACCTCATCAGTATGCAGCAGCAGGAGTCAAAAAGGCAAAGAGAAGGTGATAGTTGGTTTCCAACTCCTAACAATGCAGCTATATAGGTCTGTGGTGCAACTGCTGGTGATTTAGTGATAAAAGCACAGGAACTCTTTGACCGTGTCTATCTTATTTTCTGTAAAGCACCAGGTACATTGCTTGCGCTATATAAATGCTTATTATAATAATAATAATAATGAGCCCCTTGCAAAGTCTCCAAGGCTGCTGAGGGGGGGCTGCAGGAAAGTGGCAGAACTCCATTCCCCGTTCCACTACGCTGCTGGCAACCATGTGCCTTGAATACTGTGGGCAGTTCTGGTTGCCCCACCTCAAAAAAGATATAGAACTAGGAAAAGTAAAGAGCAAAAAATAAAAAAATCAAGGGTATGGAATGGCTTCTGTACAAGGCAAGGCTTGATCGATTAGGGCTCTTCAGCTTCAAGAAGAGACAATAGAGGGGATAAGATAGAAGTTTATAAAATCATGAGTGGGGTGGAACAAGTATAGTTCTTTACCCTCTCAAATACTACTAGAACTAGGGAATGATCAATGAAACTAACTGGCAGCAGATTTAAAACAAAGTGTTTCCCCCCCCTCAATGCACAATAAACTTGTGGAACTTCTTGCCAGAGGATGCGGCCAAGATCAGTAGCAAGCTGGGTTTAAAAAAGGACTGGGTATGTTCTTGAAAGATAGGTCCAAGTAGACAAGGACAACGCAAACTCTGACGGTGGGGAGCTGGGAGCGAAGAGCAGGGTATGGACCACTCCGTTATGATCCGTTGGCTATTTCTCCAAATCAACCAAGAATGGCCACTGTCTGGAGATAGGATACTGGGATCAATGTACCATTGGTCTGACCTAGCATGGCACTGATATTCTTATTGGTATTGTCTATTTGAAAGTACATCTATTGTACTCAAGGCAGGGAGAGACATGGTGGCTTTAAAAGTAGACGTTGCTGAAGAGAAGCAATGCAGCTGAAACAGGACAAGCAGGGGGTCGGAGTAAGCCCCACCTAACTGCTGCATTGCAGGAATTGGGCAACTATGCATTTATTTTAGAGCACTGAAGCTGACCTGTTATAAGTTTGCCTAATCTGTCTAATCTACAATGTAGGTTGAGCGATTCATGAAGAAAATAGGTTCCCTTGGGTCCTTCCTTCCCCTTCGCACTGAGAAAGCTGGCGAGGGATTCGAGTTTAACAGTACAACTCCAACTAGGAATCGTACATTAACGCTATAGTATATCTGATCTAGCGAAGCAAAACAAACAAGAATGTGTAAATCCTAGATGTTTGAGTGTAGCCTTGCTTTGTTGTTTCCTCTCAAAACTGAAACAAACAGAATCAGTCACTCTGGAAGTTCTTCTACTGACAACTTCATTAACCAGGGGAAACATCTGTTGCTTACAAGGTATTTTAAAACTAGCAAAAGCAAGATATTAGAATAATCATCTATTCCTTATGGTTCCTTGTTAAACATGCCTACTCAGGAGTGGTGAACAAAAATTAAATGTGAACATTTCCCCTTTAAAATCAGTCTGAACGGGTCAAACTTCACTTTGTTGTAGAACAGTTAGCAGAACTAGAGAAGGGAGACTGAACAAGATTCTTAAGGATTTCTCTTTCCTTTTCCAATTTTCTTCTAACAACTAAAAACAGGGGTGAAGAATCTTTTTCCTCCCAGCAGTCAAATTAGTACTAGCTTCAAGGGCCATGTAGAAGTTGGGGGTGCCTAAGGATTGCACTCAGGAAGAGTTGAGGTTCAGATCATTGATCTAGGACATAAGAACATTCCATCTTAGGCACTTCTCAAACAGACACCCCACATGTGTGTGAAAACTGCAGCAGGTGTGTGGGGAATCCTGGATGCTCCATGTGTGGAGACAGGTGGAGGTTTGCCTTTGAAAAGGACCTTTCTGTGCATGCCCACATCTGTTCCCTCCTCCAGAGCTCAGTCTTTCAGCATAGGAACTGGATCCTGGGACTGGAAATGGGGCAAATTAAGACTCCTGTGGAGCACATTTGGCCCCCAGGTCTGAGGTTCCCCATTCCCCAGCTAAACAGTAGGTGTTCTTAGACAAGTGGCTTCCCAGCACATTGCAGGGCCACATTGGTGCCTTATACGGCTCTGCAAACATGCATGATGGGTGGGGAGGCCCTTGTTCATGAAACACTGGATGTTCCAGCTCCTAACCTCAAGCATTTAAAGACTGAACTTGGGGGGGGGAGTAGAGATGAGGGCATGCACACAAATTCACAACCGGGACCCTCCTCCTCCTGCTGAGCACCCCCATTAAGCACCTTCAGCTTGGATGCAGCCCTTGCGTTTGTACTCATTTCCAAAGCAGCCCCTGAAAAAGGTTCCCCAACCCTGCTCAGTGTATTTGTCTTGCTTACAGTAGATCACCTCCGGCTTCTTTAAGACCGTGTTGGAGAGCATCTTCACAGCATAATCCTGACAAATCTCCATTTTCGCAGCTCCTAGCCCCCACTGGGAAAGGACGATGCAGACACGGTCAAGTTCAACCCATCTCTTAGGAAGGGCTGAGTTAGCCTACTGCACCGAGCAGCAGACACACTAGCGTCTACCTACCTCAGTGCAGGAGAGCAAGGCAAGGTAAACTTCACCTGCAACATTTTAAAGAAAAGCATAGTACAAACACCTGTGGCACATAAGGTACAGAATTACAGGGACAGAAGAGCCAGAATTAATAGGACGAAGCTTTGTTTCTGGTCAGCCTGGACTTTGGAAGCAGTGTGCTGTAATTATTGTTCTGTGGGCTCTGCCTTCACTCAACTGCCTGGCTTTCAACTTGCACAAGAGTGCGGCTCCAGGGTGATTTCTGGTCTCTAGTCAGCCCTCGCTAGTCTAGTTTCAGCCCTCCCTCCCTCTTACTCTGGAGTAGTCCCACTGGCGTCCCCGGGAAGTGGGGTTGAGGATGGCAGCAGGCTCCTGGCAGCCACTGGTGGGGTTTTTTTGGGTCGCTAAAGAACACCCTCGCCAGCTGCCGGATTGAATGGCCCTGGCCATCCCTTGTGGCCGGGCTCCAGGGTACTGGCGCTGGCTAACACAGCCGAGTGACAAGCAAACCATGGGTTCCAGCTGCTTTAACACAGCCCCAGCGAGGGAGTCACCGGCGCAGGAAGGGGTTAAGCTGCCGACGAGGCTGCCCCCCCGACCGGCTTTGGGAGGGAGAGGATTTCAGGCAGCCCCCCCCCCTCCTCCTCCTCCCCGCCGGCGGCGGCGGGCGTATCGGTTACAGGCAGCTGGCACAGGTGCTGGGCGCCCGCGCCTCGCCGGCCGCAGAGGGGGAGCCCCGGCCGCAGAGAGAGGGAGCCACCACGCAGCCATTTTGGGCTCAGCCAGACAAAGAGCTGCCTGCGCTGCGGCCCCCTCCCCGCGCGCTCGCCCAGCCACCCGCTTCCCTCCTGCCCGTCAGTCTGTCTCGTCTCCCCCGACCGCGAGCCCCAGCTGCCCTAGCCAGTAGCTCCCCGCCCGGGCCGCCGCCGCCCGACGCCTAACTAAGCGCTCGCAGCCATTTGCCCGGCCTTTTATAGGCGGCTGGCGGCCAATCACGAGCGAGTGGAATCCCTCTCCGGCCGGTGATGTGATCCTTGGCCCCCCCGGCGCGTGCGCAGTGCGCAGGAGTTGTGCGAGAGTGAGTGGGGTGGAGGGAAAGAGGAGGGGGGGGCAGAGAGAGGGAGGAGTGAAAGGGGAGGGGGGAGGAGGGAGCCGCTCACAGGAACCCTCCAAAAAAAAGATGGCGGCGGGCTCGGATCTGCTGGATGAGGTTTTCCTGAACACTGAGGTGGATGAGAAGGTGGTGAGCGACCTGGTAGGCTCCTTGGAGTCCCAGCTGGCGGCCTCCGGCCACCACCACCAGCCCCACAAGGCACAGGAGCCCCTGAGGGCCGCTGGGGGGCTGCTGGGGAACCATGTTATGAGCAGCAGTAGCAGCAGCAGCAGCCCAAGCCCTAGCCCTGGAGGAGTAGTAGTAGGAGGCAATGCTAATGCCCAAACAGAGAGCAGTAGCAGCAGCAGCAGCAGCAGCAGCAAGATGGGACTCAGTGCCCCAGAGATCACAAAAGCAGGTAACCTGGGCAGGGGGGGGGCTTCTCAGGGAGAGGGGGCCCTCTCCTCCCCCCCTTCCAAAAGCTCTGGCTGCCTCCCTCCCTCTCTCACTGCTTCCCCCCCCCCTTTCCCTTTCCCCCCTCCTCGTTGTTGTTGTGGTGGCAGGAGCTGGTGTGCAAGGGGTGATCTATATCTCTATATATTGATCATAGTGGGGGTGGGAGGAGGAACCATCCCCTCTTTAAGATCTGTCTGTGACTTTCTCCCTACAGTGTAAGGGGTGTGTGTGATGTTTATTCTGGGGGAGGCCACCCCCCCATCGTGATGCACCCTAATGTCTGCTTGTAATTTTGGTCACCCCCCTCTCCCCAACTATTCTTACTGCTTGGAATAGGAAGTGCTGTTAATGGTCAGGGGAGGGAGCGGTGAAACCCCCTCCCTAATCATGGGCTCACATCAGTTTCTGTCTGAATGATCTTCCTATGAAGTCTAAGGGGGGTTGTTTATTGGGGAGACACTTCCTTTACAATGCCTTCCACTACCATCTCTCTGATTTCTCCTTCCTCCCCCCCCCCCCTTCTGTTGCTGAAGTGCAAGGTGGTGGTGTTAATCATGACACCAGCTTCCCCTTTTGAAAGGCAGTGATGAGGAATTTTGGGGTGAAGAAACCCTTTTTAAAATGCCTCCCCTCTAGTCTCAGTGTGTCTTGATGTTTTGCCCCCTAGTTGCAGGAAGCTAGGAGTAGGTATTCAACACCTTTTTGTTTCTCCTTCCCCTTGACATCCCAGTCCCAAGTTCCTGCATGTGGGCATTCAGGGCATCCCGATATGCATAGGGTGAAGAGGAAGATGGTCTGTCTGTGAATGATTTCCCCCTTCTTGTTCCATGAGTTGAATTATAAGGGAATGCTGCTAATCGTAATGTTAGGCTTAACTTTGAGGGAATAAGAAGGGGGCTTTAAAAAATAATCCTATTTTTTAAGGGAAAGGAAATAAACCTATATGTGACTGTTTCCTTCACCCCCTGCCCCATTATTCTCTGCTTCTTGTTACTGAAGTATAAGAGGATGTCTTAATGGTAACAGCAGGTCACTAATGGGGATCTTGGGGGTGGGCCCCCTTAGATCCTATAATTTGTATGTCAGTATCTGTCTGACTGCAGCCTTGCCATTCCTCTCTCTATGATGCAGGAGTTGGTTGTCAAGGATGGTGGTAACTATAATGCTAGGCCTTGCTAAGGGGGCGTAAGGGGCTTCTTGCTGTCGGACCCTGTCATAATGTCCTCCTCAATATCTGCCTGTTTACTGACCACATTTCTCTTTGATTGCAGAAGCTGGCAATCATAACAGCAGGTTCTCTTATGTTTTGGATGGGGGAGGGAGTTATACCAGTGTTCCCAATAGCAGTCTGACCGTTCCGACTCAATCCTACTTTCATTTCATTGTAATAGCTGAAGTACATATTACTACTAGGAGGTGAAGGGGTCAAAGGTAGTGGGGTAGGGAGGGTGCAGGGGGAGTTCACTATTCGCTTGTCTCTGGTTGTATCTTCTCCACCCCTATTTTCCTTACAGCTTCCAGAGTTAAAGGGTAAGAGAAAGTTACCTGAAATAGTGCCAAGTCTTCAAATGCAGGAAGAGAAGGTGGGGTGGGGCAGGGCAATCACCACCCCACTGTGTCTTTTTTGTGCAAGTGCTTATTAATTCTAACACTGCTACGAGGTGTCAGTACAGAAACTGGAGGGTCTTGGGGAAGGAGTAGGGGTAAACACCACCATTAAAAATAAATAAATACGTGCATCTTTGTCTCCCCCTTTCGCCCCCCCCCCCTTTTCTTGTATTGCTACAGGCGATATAGAAGAAGAAGCAGTCTTGGTGGAGCAGGCAAGAATGCTCCCTCTAAGTTTGTCTTGCCTGCTATATTTGTTCCTTTTAACTTTGTTCTTCTTGTTTGCAGGAGTTGGAGGAGTGCAAGGAGGTGTTATTAATCATAACACCAGGTCCCAGGGTTCAGCTCTGGATGGAGCCACTACAACCAGCACCAGCACCACCACTGCAGCAGCAGCCCAAGGAGGAACTGAAGCTGTGGCTGCTCCAGGGACCCTCAATCAGGGCAAATCAGTGGTTATCAGCACCGCCTTGTCCTCTAGGAATGGCAAAATTGGGACCACAACGGTGCAGACTTTGAACGGGAGTAACGTAGTGATGAACTCCCACCATTCGGGAAGTGCTTCTTTTTCAGCCACCCCTGCAACGTCGAACCCTTCAGTCGCTCCTGCTGTCGCCCCTCTTGTTAACAACGGACCCGGAACAGTGGGGAAAGGAAATACTGTCAATGCTGTTTTGCCGTCGACTCCTAACACTGTCATCCAGACTTCTTTTCTCAGCACTGGTGTGTCCTCCGCCTCTTCATCACCCACCGTGATCTCCTCACAACCACCGCCACCACCGAGCATTGGGAGTGGGGGGCCTACTGTAGCACTGGTGAGGCCACCAATTCACACAGCAGGACCCACGGTGGCTGCAGCTGTTGCAGCCACCCAGAATGGGAGCAATACTGTGATCAATTCAACCCTTGGCGTGGGTAGCTTTCCTCCGGCTGCTGCTGTTGCTGCCACTGGGGTTTCCCTCCAGGCTCCACTTGTGAACAGCCAGCCTGGTTCCAGCGTGCCAGCAGCACCCACCACCCAAGTCATCAAATCCGAGTCTCCTAAAACAATAGTGCAGGCGGTATCCCAGCAGCAGACGTCGGCTGCTAGCGGCCAGCCCAGTACTACAGGGGGTAACATGATCATTGGGCAAACTATGCAAGCTGGGCTCTCCAACGTGGCCCCCAATCCTGGCGGGATACCTCCTGCGGCGCCTGGTACTCCCACAGGAATGGCTAAGGGCACTGCCAATACGGTGGCACAAAGTCTGCCAAGGACTCCAGCAGCCACTACGAGTGGAATCCGAGCAACTTTGACTCCTACCGTTCTAGCACCTCGTCTGCCGCAGCCACCTCAGAACCCAACTAATATTCAGAATTTTCAGTTACCACCAGGTAAGTAAAGGCGAGAGGTTTTTTTGTGTGTGTGCCGGCGTAAGTTGCTTTCCAAAATAAAAATAAAACGAATGATTCCTCGATCTTGATTTAGGTGTAAAACCTAGAAGTTGTCATCCTTAATGATTGCAGAGCAATATGGGCTGGGTCTGTTATGATGGTTACGGTGAGCAGGGTGCTGACCTAGAAGCATTTCAGAACACCTTTGCCCTCTTATCAAGTGTTCCTAAGGTGAGAGCAACGTGACGAACGGACACCATGTTAATGCAAATTGTTTTGTCTTTGTATGTTGCATTGTGAATTCTAGAGCAATCTTGTCAGTAATATAACCTAGCATGCTTCTTCCTTGTCCCTGTGTGCCCCTGCACGACTGCTTGGTAGAGCAGCAGCTAGCACAACTTGTCTTCTGTGGTGATTTACTTTTCCCATAAATTTATGTTTTAAAATAACATTTAAACGTGTGATCTATATCCACACAAACTTGAAGCTCTTGGTGGCTTTCATTGCTGTGGAACTTCAATTCAGAGACAGTGAGTCTATCCTTACCTCACCCTGTTGTGTCTAGAGTTGCAGCTCCTGTAGTAGCTAAGATCCCGCTCAGTGTTGTGGTTGGATAGGGACACGCGTAGCCCTAGACGAGCAGGGTGAGTTCATTTCACTCTGCTTGTGTCTCTGCAATTTTGTGATTTTTAAGCTTAGAAGTGTATTATGTTATACATGGCTTGCGTCTGGTTTCTTCTGTTAACTGAAAAATACTCACGTGGACATATTCCTGGACTCCCACTTTTATATCCTAACATGCAACAGTAACGGATGCTTACTATCCAGTATTTTTTCAGTGTAGTACTGCAAGGTGGTAGTATTACAACACAAAGAGTTCCTAATTAAATTTTATTATTACTGCCTAATGAAATCAATGGTGTGCATATGCTATTCATTTCAGTGGGACTCGGAGTAGTAAAAATAATATATCTATTGAAACTACAAGCTGCTTAGACTGAGGTGCTTATCACATAAGTTAGACCAGCAACCATATTATCTTCCTATACAATACCATTCTGTATAATAGTATCCATTTACAGTAGCCAATATTGTGTGATTCAGTGAAGTCTGTCAATGGTTCTGTATTTAGATGGCAATTAGATATTAATATTACTCTCTTATTGTATAGAAAGATTGCAAGGAGAACTAAGACATATGCTGGTCTTTCAAAACTGTCTTAAATATACAAATAATTCTTTGACCATGTAATGCTGATATTTGGTTTGTTGTAGCCTTTTAAAAACAGGCAAACAAACCAACCCCCCTGAAAGCCATGGTGGCAATCTTTTATCATAATTGTTTTCATGGCTTAAGCTGTGTTCCCATCTGCAGCGACGACGGCAGCAGAGGGAGGTGTGAGGGAAGACGCGGCAGTGGGGAGGAGCCGGCCGCCAGGAAAAGAGCCGGTGCGAACGGGGATCTGCCGCGGCTTCTTCTCGTGTGTCAGGGCAGAATTTTGCACCCTGACATGCGCGAGAGAAGCCGCGGCAGATTCCCGTTCTTTTCCTGTTAGCCGACTCCTCCACGCTGCCGCGTCTTTCCTCGCCCCTCCCTCTGCCGCCATCATCGCTGCAGATGGGAACGCAGCTTTACATTTAAAAAAATAATTAAAAAAATAAACAGGAATGTAGTCCCATAGTGGTGGTGCGGTTACAGTCGGGGTCCCGTGTTGACTGAGTTTTCCCCATCGCTATCAATGGGGAAGACGCAGTGAACCCAGACCCCTGGTTATGTTGGATAGTAAAATCAATTCATGTATTGGTGCATGTGGTCAACAATCACAGGCTTTCCTAACTTAAGCTGGTGGTTTCGAAGCACAAAGGGTAGCAACATGCTGAAAGCTGCCCCGCTTACAAACTGGGACCTACTCTCTTATGGACTTGTTCAAAGAACAGGTAAACTCATTCATGGTCCTCTTGAAGTTGGTTCATTTAATGTTGTTTGGGAGATCTAAATCTCTCCAATACTAGTTTTCTGTCATGCTTGAGACAGCATGATTTTAAAAATGGGAAAATCCTGCATTTGGCCTGGAATCGTGAAAGTCATAAATCATCCTCCTTATTAAAGGGTTGGGACAATAGACTCAAAATTGGACATAGGAATGTTTTAGGAGCCCATTTTTGAAATGAGTTCAACTTTGTCTTTAGCATGAAGACAAGGTGACAGAATTGTCACAAGTGTTCAGCACCAACAGCTCCCACTGAGATTAACAAAAGCAGCAGAAGTCTAAATTCTCACAAAATATCCGGACCTGATTGTAGGGGCCAGGTACTTCAAAAGGCATCTAACCGTAAATGTTTAGGGATGTCACTTGCTTTTGAAGTGGGATTTGTATGTCCTTATAGCTTTAATTGCATTTACATACAGGCATGTTGATAGGACAAGATGCTTGCCTATTTCTTGGAAATATTTATACACTTCCTTACGAAGCAGTAGACTAGGCTACTGCTAGGGTTTTTGACTATCTTTAAAGTTGCATCTGTTGTGTTTGACTGAGTTGTTGCAAGTGCAAAACCTCAGATATGCACATGCAGACTGCATTTGCGCATAAAAGCTATGCTAATAAAATTTACTCAGGCAAATCTGAGGCATTTGCGCACTCAACTTTTTTTGATCCTACTGTCTTTGCTCACAGCCACTCGTAGCTCAAAGTTACACTAAAGCCCTGTTTTTACAAAAGAATACACCTGCAGGATATGCCCCTTACTCCCTGGATTGTGTGTTATTCCAAGAGCCTAGAGGATATTCTTTCTCATCCTCCGAACTTTGTGGCTCTTCACTCAGCAGGTAGTTACTCTGGGGTTATCATTCATACACATGGTGTAGGAGAGAGATTGGCCTGTCCCCTTGGCAAATGGAGACTTGGGACACTTGGGAGCGGGGTGGTGGTGGTGCAAACTTCCGTGATTGCAGTCGGTGACTCCATTATCGTGGGAATTAGCACGTGTGGGAATGCACTATTCTGCTTTTACACTGCAAGAACCCACACACATCACCAGGTCCCCAAATGTAGCTCTTGCAAGGCAGGTGTTCTCGTGGCATAAAAGCGGAGTAGCGCATTCTCGCGCTAATTCTCACATGAGCTAATAATGTGAGAAAGTGCCCTTGGTCCCGCAGTGAAGTGAATTGAAACGCATAATGGAAATTCCAGGTAAATGGAATTCTGTGATATACTCCTTTCCGAGTTTGCTATTTTCCAGGGTAGCTGCCCCACCTGGTACCATTTCATGGATACAGACTCCAAATGAGAAGCCTTTTCTAAAAAAAATTGCCCATTATATAGTCCATGATTTTCTAGTTATGTTCCAAACAAATATACTAGGTGTTTCATTTCTCTTCATTCAAACTACTTGTTACTATTCCATATGAATGACAGACTGAGTATTAAATGTCAATAGCCTTTTTTTTACAATATTGGACTGGCAAAACCCCCTTTTAAGAAAAGCGTTTTTACTACCTGAATTAATTTTAAAGGTCCAAGGGTGCAATCCTCTTCTCATTGAAGTCAAGACTTAGCTTCCACTGACTTTAATGAGGGAGGATTGCACCCTTAAAGTGATCTACATTGTTTACAGTTTTTAGACAGACACCCTTTATAACATATTGAATTTAGACTGACGCAGTTTAAAAGTGTGTGAAACAAGGAAGATGATGTGTAGAAATGGTTGTGGCTGATTGGAAACTGCCATGTTTTTATTGTTGTTGTTTATATAGCACTTTCAGTATTCAGAATGCTTTACAATCCTTATCTAGTTTGCCTTCACAACAACCTTGCAAAAGAGGTTACTCCCATTTTACAGGTGGGGAACGGAAGAGATTTGCCCAAGTTCACCTAGACGGTTTGTGACCAAGACGGAAACGCTTGTCTCCCAGGGTCAAGTTCAACGCATTGTGTATGAGGCAATATTGACTCTGTTTTCCACATTTATTTCTCCCCTTGAAAACAACATTCTCCGCATTTTGTTTGTGTATATCTCTTCATCAAAATCTCAGAGAGGTGGGAGATGACTCTTTCTGGACTACAGCTTTTTTCAGGTGCAGGCCTTGAGCCTTCGGCAAGAATAGTTTGAAAGATATAAACACCTGTCTAGAAAACATTGTGGCTTTTATCAGAGATGCTGTAAATAATGCGAAGGTTCCAATTGCGTGCTTTGTACCAGTAATCTGTAATATTTCTATCAAACGGGAGCAGGTGCTTTCCAAAATGTGTGGTGAGGACATGATTTTAGAGAATTTCATTATAGAAATCCTCTAGCACATTTGAAAATCAATGTGGTTTTATAATTTCATATGCAGTATGTTGGGTTTGTGACTGCATGCATTGCTAAGTAAATCTGAGAGAGACTACTGTGTTCACTAATCTGTATGGCTGGGAGAATTGTGACAGTTTAATTGCCAGCTGCTTGAAAAGTGTCCTGTGATGGTTAAGGGCGGCTAATGTTATGGAAAAGTTTGCAAGTAGAATAAAACAATTGCAGCACAAGGTAAAAAAGGAACCAGAAGTAACAGCTGGCACGTGGTGTAAACCAGGGGGGTTCGCAAACTTTTTTTAAAAAAAAACTCCTGTGTTCTTTGACTCTTGCCACCCCATTATTTTGGAGATTCCTCCTAGCCCAGTCAGCGTGTGGGCTGTTTGCCAGCTGTAATCCTTCTTGTCCCCTCCTGCCTTCTGCGGCTCTCAGGGGCGAGGGGTGAGAACCACTGCTGTAAACTATTTTGTGGTCTTTTTAGAGGGAAGCAAAGTGTTTTGAATTGGACCAACTGCTGTTGGTGGAAATAAGCAAACTTTCAGACCACACAATGCCCTTCCTCAGGCACATAGCATAGCCAGTCATGTGCCTGTGTGGCCCGAAAGCTTGCTTATCTCCACCAACAGCGGTTGGTCCAATAAAAGAGATCATCCCAACCACTTTGCTTCCCTCGCTGTCACTTCGGACCAACGTAACAACCACACAAGTGGTCTTTTGAAAGAGATGATGTATGTTTTTAGGCCTTCTGTATATGCCTAGTGCTGCCACTACTGCAGGTAGTCCAATTTGCTTCAAGTTAAGTGTCTGTAATATTTATAGGACTGGGGCCTTCCCTTCGGGACCAAATCTTGGGTTTTGTCTTGGCAAACAGAACATTTCCAACTCGAGTGCCGAGTTCATTCTGCACAGCGCTCCTACAACTGCCCAAGACAAAAATCTACCAGCCCACCATTACCATCCCAATATTGTTAACCTTGAGAGCTTCGAAGCTTGTGGTTCTCTGACAGAGCGGATCTATTCATACTACCTTGAGATATCTCAGAGGCCTGTTTGATGGAATGGAGCAGGTTTGGGATGTGGGAGAAGGGCTGTGTTCGCATGCTGATCTGACAGGAAGCTATGAGGCTGGTAGGCCTGATTGGGTCCTCCCAAGTCTGAGCAGTGTCCCCCTTTGCCCTAGGCAAACACAAAATGCAAAAGCTCACCCTCCCACCCCATGGTTCTAAGTGTTTGGTGTTCATGAAAATTGTTGGTTGGACAACGTTTAAGGCTAAAGCTCATCTAGCAAAATGCAGTGACAGTCAAAGCTTCTTGGCAACATCCACAGGGCCTTAAACACTGACTTTAGAAATGACAGCTAGGTGAGGAGCAGGGTAGTTTGTTTCCTGTGCCCATTTTATCTCTGGTGCCCCTGTTAAGACTGTCAACAGATGTCAGTTGTGAAAGGGAGAGCTTCCTATTAGTGACTGGGCTGACACCACAAATTTATTTCACATAGACCACAGTAGAGACCTCAGGGCCTCTGTCATCCCCTCAGCCAGCGCCTCCTGGCTGGACTGAGAAGGGATGACAAAAAACCTATAGTACTCTACCTGTTGCTTTTGCTTCTAGTTGGACATGCCTATCTAATTAATAAAAAAACCCAAAAACCTATGTACTTAAAGTACTGATTTTTGTAATAAAAAAATCCAGGTGCTACCTTAGAAACCAAAAAGTGAATTAAAAATTGACTGGACTGTACAGTTAGTTTTTGGCTTCAGATAGGTATGTGTTCTTTCTCGGTTGAACAGTCCTGTTGACTTTAATGACTACTCTTGTGATTAGAGAGATCCACCTGCAAAAAGGATTTGCAGGTTGTGGATGCTAGACTGGTCAGGACAAGAAGATGGAAGGAAAAGGGGGAAGGGTAACTGGTTATAAATGAAGTAACCTAGGTCATTTTCACTGTGTAAACATGTGTGGTGCCTGCTTATATAGCTAAGAGTTCTAGCGTGAGCACTCTGGGCCTGAAGTGTGTGTCCCTGAAATACTTAATTGTGGATTTAGACTTGTGCATATGCACTAAAGAGTGTGTCTCCTTTGTGTGTCTTGCACATCTGAAAGTATCAATGGGAAAAATAACAAACATTGAAATGTCTCTTTATTCTTAACTCTAGTAATTTGTGAGCAAGTCCAATTTTATTTCTCTTGCAGCTTTCTGCTCTGTATGCCTGTTGCCTATGGGGATATAGGTAAACGTAAGACTTTCATCTGTGATCAGCGATAACAGCATCTTATTGTAGTACCTGTGTGTGTTCAAAGTGAAAAGTATTGCATTATAGACAGCATCTCTCACAACACTCCTGTGAGGTTGATACTAACTCAATTTTAAAGATGGTGGAATTGAGGCAAGTAAGTTTCCCAAGCCATAGTGGAGTTGATATGAAAGCTAAGATCATGATGCAGAGGCCCTGTGGCTATGAGACAGATGATTTTTTTTTTACAATGAAACTAATGGATTTCCTGTCTTGAACATTTACAGGTAATAGATCAGAGTAGGGGATAACTACTCTGAGCACAGCATATCTGAAACATGAACATGCTTTGAGAACGTGGGCCAGTGTGGTGTAGTGGATGTGCTGGACTTGGACCTGGGAGACCAGAGTTCGAATATTACCCTAGCCAATAAACTCACTTGGTGACCTTGGGCAAGTCACACCTTCTCAGTCTCCGTTCTCCATCTGTAAAATTGGTATGTGTGTTTGTGTCTGTCTCTCCCTGTGTTCCCCTCATCCTTGTCCATTTTAGATTGCAAGTTCACTGGGCAGGGACTTGGGTCTGAGAATCTGTGACTGTATGCCTAGTAGCGCTATAGAAATGAGGAGTAGAACTGCTGTATTTACCATGTGTGCTGAGGATTGAAGAAAACACAATTTTAATCTTCTTCCCTAACTTCCCTAATTAACTCCTTTTTTTTTTTTGATGAAACAAACTTGGGGCTGGTGTATATGGATATACTGGCTTTATTAGTTTTACATTAGTAGTATTAGTATTGGTATTAATCATTTTAATATAGTGCCAGCAGTGTACCTGGCATCGTACAATCAATAGAAGAGACCGGTCCCTTTCCTGAGGGGCTTACAGTCTCGGAAAGACAAGGGAGAAGACAGGAACACAGGGAGAGACAGGAATACATTAATGATATGGTAGGTGCATGCATTTCACTTAGGCCTTTTCTAACGGGCCGTGGGGCGAGGGGTGTGCGCCCGTTCCCACAGAGCCTGTTGCTCCGTGCGTGGATGATGGGTGGAGATGGGGGGGGG
>QEPC01009477.1:1915421-1941315 GCA_003113815.1 Sphenodon punctatus | reverse complement strand
GGGGGGGGGGGGGGGGGGGGGGGGGGGTGTGCAGCAAGGGAAAAGGTGAGTATGTTTTCAGGAGCAAGGGAGCTGTGAGCAGGTGAGGGTGGTTGCAGAGGAGGAGCAAAGAAGGAATATGGCAGGAAATGGGGGAAGGAGCAGGGAGGGGAGAGCAAGGCCAAGAAAAGTCTTGAAGATAAAGAAAAGAAGGTATATGGATGTATACAGCTAACGTAGCTTGCTGGATAAGGTATTGGACTTGGACCTGGTAGACCAAGTTCAGGTCCCATCTTAGCCATGAACTCACTGGTTGACTTTGGGCAAATCAGTGTCTCTTGGTCTCTGTTCCCCATCTATAAAATAGGAATAATAATGATCTACCTCACAGGGGTGTTGTGAGGGAGAACTAGATAAGAATTATAAAGCACTTTGAAAATGCTATATAAACGATAAATATTCATATACGTGCATTGATTTGCCCTAAGGTAGGAATTTTAAGCAATTTTGTGTGAACTTGTGTGGGTGTTGACTAAAGTTTGAGTGACTTATTGGCAGCCTTATTGAGTAAGTCGATTAGGAACAAATTTTAGCTTCACCCAGTATAAGCCACTCTTGTATCCACACAGAGGTGTGTGCAAATTTAAATCTGTATGTAGTTCAATGGTTCCCAAACTTTTTGCCTATGCGACTCTGTTTAGAGGTTTACATGTAATCCTGTGGCCTCAGACAACAAACACGCAAAGTAGGTTGGTTGGGATCCTAACCCCGTCTGCAGATGGTGGGACCCTACCTTGGTCCATGACCCATCATTTGAGAACCTGTGTCTTCACTTGTTTTGTTAATTGATTGTACTAAGTGACACCAATATGACTTTGTCCTGAGCGTCTGTCCCAGAAACCTTAGACTGCTTGCCCACGTGCTGACTTTCACATGAGATTCTGTTCCATGTGAAAATAGCAATAATGTAAGATTCCTGCTGGGCTGCATGCCCACTTTATTTTCTTTCCGTTCCCCCGCCCTCCGTGCAAAATCATGTGACTGTAAGGGGTGAGTTGCAGAATCCACCCACGCATTGTAACGTTTTATTAATCCCATGCATATATCCCAATCTCCTGTGATACAGAACTCACCCCGTGCACACATTCAGATCTCAGATAATACAGAACTCACGTAAGTGTCAGAGCTGGACTTCCCTGCCCTGACATCCATGATGAAACCCGCGTTAATTTCCCTGCTGAATGAGACAAGGCGCACGCACAAGTGACAAAATCTCATGTAACATGCAGAGTAACATGGAATTGCGCAATGTGGGCAAGCAGCCTTAGTCTGAGTCAACTGATGACATTTCAAAGAGCCATGATGTAAAACAATAAATTGCTTTACGCAACCAGTAAACACAGCCAAGCTGACACTTTAAGTGACTAGACTTTATGTGGCGTGTAATAATTCAAAGCTAAGTTGTGAAAGCAGTTGCTTATCTTAAACAAAATAGAATAGCCATATTTAAGAGCTAACAGTTAGCAAAAACATGTCCTCTTTTATTTGTATCGTTCATGGAAATAATCCTCTGACACCGCTACTTGCATTTGGAAGTTTGGTCCTGACAGGGTTTTGGAGATCACATTCTCCGTTCAGTTGAAGGATCATCCAGAAGCATGTGGGTTGGGTTCTTGCTTATTACCTACAGGTACAGATTGCTTGCTGCTTTTGGAAGCGATATAGTGCCTGCTTTCCCACTATAGTGCTTTTGTTCAATGAGCCACCCTAGCTTTCTGTCTCTCTCTCAGTTAAACGAGAGGCGTCCGTGCATGGCCCCCCACTGCCCACGTGTCCAACTGCTCATGTGACAGCGGTGCATGGGGAGACGTGCTCCCATGACCCACGCGGTGACCTCGCACAGAGCACTCCTGAAAAATCCGGAATGCCCCGTGTGGGTCAGGGTGGGCGCCACCATGGATGGGGCAGCCATGCTGGGAGCCATTGGTTTGAAGTGCTCCCCAGACATGTTGCGGGCTTGGGCACCCTGCAGCAGCAGCACCCGGTGGCTACGGACACCCCCCGCCCCCCTGTGGCGCTCAGTTGAAAACACCATATGAATGTAAGTTGGTTCTTGTGTAGTGTACCTGAACGCCTTCGGGAATTTGCTTCTCCTGAATTGAGTTGTCCTTACTGCATTACTCTATTTCAGCTAAACTAAGCAATTGAAAAGGAAAATGGTCATTTTATATGAATTTTTGTAACATATCGGCTAGATCGAAATGACTTATTTTTAGGAAACCACTTAGTCACGTACAAATTCAGTGGTACTTGGTATCTGCTCAGCGATTTGGAAGTGAAGCCTTAAGGAAGTGGCTAGGACCAGTGATGGGGACCCTATGGCCCTCAACCTCTAGCGCTATCCTCCCTTAATGTGACCTGCCATGGCTTTCCTCTGCCTTGTTTTCTCCGTGTTCCTGCTCCTGTTGTCCCTTCTTTAACATTTCATGGAGTTCAGAACAAAGTGGCTGCTTCTCTATCACATGTCGAGGGAGAGCACATTCCCCCATCATGTTCTCAGCTGTGGGGAAACTTAAAATAATCTGTCCAGCTTGGGGGAGCAGATGGATTCCTGGTGGGGAGGAAGGGCAAGAGGGAGTGGGAACCTAGTCTCGTGTGTGTGTGTGTGTGTGTGTGTGTGTGATAATACACTTAGTACTTAGTGGTGCTAAGTGGTACTAAGATAGTGGTACTGTCTCAGTATAAGAGCATTTTAGCCCAAGTTCAAACCTGGGTAAGAAGATCTAACTCTACTAACTTCTAAGGAAGGAAACTTCTCTTTCCTTAACCCATGCTCCTTTTTTGGTGTGACTTTTAAGTGAATTTGAAATTGCCAGTGTGGATCCCAGATAAAAAAAAATCACCATCAGTTTTGATTATCAAAGAGGGTCTCACTAAGTGACTATTATACCTCTTAAAAGTTTCTTGCCTCTGTGAACCAGACATGGAATAGAGTTGGGGAGGGGGATCCTCAGGCCTGGAGGCCAAAGGCAGCCCCTGACTAGCTTTGTTGTGGCCCCTTTCTAGTTCATGGATCTGGCCCCTGGATCCAGTTCCTACCCCCAAACACTGAAACTGAGCTGAGGGCAAAGGAGCAGAGATGAGGGCCTGCGTACAAGGATAGGGGACAGATTCATGTCTTAGAACTATGATCTGAACTCTTCTCTTCCTGAGCACATCTCACCCCCTCCCCCAAATTCTATGTAGCCCTTGGAGACTACTCATTTTCAAAGTGGCTTCTGGTAGGGAAAGGTTTCCCCACTCCTGGAATAGAGTATTGACAGGTGACCTAAAATAGTTTATTATACAGCTTGCTATTCTTTTAAACTATGAATACAATCTAAAGATCTGTGGGTTAGAATAACAACTTTGACAATATTAGTTATGCAAGGTCAAATTCAACCATGGGCGTATGGGCATAACTTAGAAGTTAGCAGAGTTGGATCTTCTTACTCAAGTTTGAACCTGGGCTAAAATATTCTTATTGAGACATCCAGTGTTTCAGTTTTTTTCTGTCATAGGACAGTAAGTTCTATTAAGTGTAAAATCTTCATGCTGATTAGCCTTGTCAGTGAAGCAGTAGCCTCACAAATAGTCATGCTTATTTTTGAAAATGAACCAGACATGGAATATGCTTATTTTTTGAAAATAAGCATAGCAAACATATTTAGTGTGGTTCAGCTTGCTGCTAGGCACTTCTGATTTTTAGTTCTCAGTTCAGTTAAAATGTCTTTTGTTTTATTATTATTATTATTATTATTATTATTATTATTATTTTATTTATTAAAGCTTTTATATAGCACCAGTGATGTACCTAGCGCTTTACAGAGAATAAAATAGACACGGTCCCTGTCCGAGAGCTTACAATCTAAAGAAGACAGGCGAAGGGGAGACAGAGAAGGGGGAACAGAGGGAGAGACAAGGGATCCAACATTCATAAGGATGCGAGAACTCAGGTGCACGTTCTTGGCTTGGTTACAGTAAATTAGGAGTTTGCAGATAACAGGTGGGGGGTAATCCTGGGTAGGGGTGATTATTAGCAGGAGTTAGGCAGGGCAGAGTGGAAGTGGTGGGTTTTGAGGAGGGACTTGAAAGTGTGGCAGGTGGGGGCAAGGTGGATCACCTACCCCCTTTACAGAATCCTAAGGAAATCGAGTTCACCCATGAACACAGGAGTGCATAGTTTGTTGCAGAATTGGCACCTTAATGAGGTTAAAGTGGAATTTCTTCTCCTTACGGCAGTTTAAAAAAACAAAAGCAAAAGTGACAAATCAAGCCCACCCCACCTTGAGGATTCCATTCAGAGGTAGTTGGGTGACCCTTGCTATCTGAACTTTTGCCAAGCTAATACACTTCCCAACACCTTTGTGTGTCTCTGCTATGTGCTGTGCACCTTTTTAGAAAGCACTAATGGATCTGAGCACCAAAGTGATTGAAACAGTGCTTGGGATCCAGTCCAGCAATGAAGTCCACACAGGGAAATCTGTGCACATACAGAGACCACCACTGAAGGTGCTGTAAAATGCACAGAAAGATTGTCTCTGTCCCTGTACGGCTGAAAAGTTTGTGGTTGTTTTTTTTAAAAAAAAACACGTATAAAGTAATGGTCAGTCCCCTTGTCTGCGTTACTGTTGATACCTAGATTTCTAACAGTGATACTTAAAAGCTGAATTATAGGGTTTGGCTGTATTTCAGCCGTTTTGGACAGTGTCAGTTTCACTTTTGTTTATAGTCTTTCACTTTTTTTGATTCTTTAAATATTTGCATAGTGTTGGCCACGGAGCACAGAAGGGTGTCTAAATGGATTGGAAATTGTTCAGAGCAGGGATGATCTTTTTAGCATCTGTACAGGGCCTAGCTGTGGTCTGCAAGATCTACCTGTATTGCAAATAATAAACAGAATTCAATAGCCATATGGAAGACAAAAACGGGAATGGAGAGGGATGAGTGAAAGGTTCCCCCCCTCCCCCCTGTAAGGTTTTCATTGGCGAGGTTCAAAATGTAAGTCTTGATTTAATGTTGCTTGTTAAACTTGGGTAGGTTATCATGGGGACCCTTTCCCCTCACACTGACATATAGTAGCCAAATCAATTCAAGGTGGTTAAATTCTCATTTGAAACACTGTTTTACATGTTCACAACAACATATAGTAGGGTTGTTTTTTTATGTTGTATGAAGCATCCGTAACTTAGCAGAGAGAGGACTAATATATACTAATTACTGAATGAATTATTAAAGCCATTGTTTTTATTGTATTTTGTGAAATTATATCAATCCATAGGAGTGCTTCGCTTCTTACAGCGAGTTTCTGTTCCAAAATCTAGAATGTAAAGATTAATGCAGATGACGGATAGGGGATGTGAAACCAGCTGACTGAGAAATTAAGTATAGTGTTGAGATCATTTTAAAAGGTTAGCCAATAAGTATTACCATAAGGAGGCAGGACTACCCTTGGGGTTATGAAAGAAATGTGTAGTACGTATGGTAGGCTAGTTTAGGAAGAGGATTCCCAGGCACATAGGGCAGCATGGAAGAAAGTGCAAACTTGAGCGGAAGACTAAAGGGAATGGTCAGTAGAGTGTGTGGAAGGAAGAAGTGGAATGATCCTTCCAGGGGCTGAATGTTCCTGCTACTAATAATTTCTATAGCGCTACTAGGAGTGATTTCAGAAGTGACATGGTGAATGTCCACCACAGTCAACCTCAGTCAAACGCAGGGGGTGGTGAAAGCGCTGTGCAGGTCTGTTTACTCGCATCCAGATGTTCACCACAGTCAAACGCAGCCCGAGGTGAAGCTAACCACGCTTCGTGAGGTCGGGGCGGGAGGAGGTCCAGAAGTGTGGTGAACGGTCACCACGGCAGGGGTGAATGAAAAGTAACTTAAGGGAAACCCGCAGCCACGGTGGATGGAATTGACCCCAGCCGCGGTGCATTCTGGGGCTCGAACCACGGTCCACGTTTCCAATGCATGTCTGTTGTGTTCCCCCGGCCCATGTTCTCTCTGATTGCCCCCAGGCGGTGGTCACGATCCTGTCACTTCTGCTGACGTGTCACCACAACCCGCGGTGAATCCGTTCACACCGGGGTGGGATTCACTGTGGTGAATTGGAACGCGTCCCTTCTGAAATCACCTAGGTGTACGCCAACACTGTGCAGTCGCAGGTTTTTGGAGACAGGTCCTTGCCCAGTGGGTTTACAATCTAAGGATGAAGGGAACACACAGGGAAAGACACACACACCACATTCCCATTTTTACAGATGGGGAACTGAGGCTGAGATTTACCCCAGGCCACCCAGTGAGTTCATTGGGTGGGGTGAGATTTGAACTCTGGTCTCCCAAGTAGAACACCTTATCTACTCCACCACACTAGTTCTCCAGCCCTGATTCTACAAATCACTTGGCATGAGAGTAGTTTCATTGGAATCAATAGGATTACACTCATTCTTAAACTGTGGTTTGCAGGATCTTCAGAGCTGGAGTGTGCTGTGACCATGACCGAGATGCATAGTTTAACTGGACAGTGCCTTGTAAAAGAAAGGCAGCAACAAGTAATATAGTGGTGACTATTTAAAAAAACCTATGCCTTTACTTAAAAAAAAGCCAAATTAACTTATACCTCAACACATACAATGGTACCAACCGAGAAAATCAAGCTATATTTATGTCTTCATGCCCTGTACTTAGCTCTTTAATATCTCATCTCATCCCTCTTTTCCCAGCTTGCCACCTGCTTGTTCTTACCCCAGGAATAGGACTAGGTACGAGGAATAAGTAGGGATAGTCTCCTGATTTTTTTGTTTTGTTTTGTTCATTTTTCAATTTATTTTATTGGTTTTTGTACAGAAAAGATATACATATACGTCTCATTTGACCATATAACATTTTGCTGTGTACAGTTAACGCAGTTTAACACATCGTTACCTTTTCCCTGCATTTCAAATTACCCTTACCCTCCCTCCCTATCCCACTCCCTCTTTCTACCGGCTTCCCCACTTCTAGGTTTCCCTTTCTTGTCATTAGTCTCCTGATTTAAAGTCCTAATCTACTCATCACTCAACGTTTTGTAGCTGTGAAATCTAATATTGTTGTAAATTGCAAGATAATTCAAATGCAAATTGCATGTTTTCAGATGAGGTGAGAAGGCTGACTTGTTATTGTTAAAGAAGTGGTTTGAGATATATATTTAAACTCTACTTTGGGGCAAAGGAAACTGGTATTGCTAAATACGTTTACTATTTTAAAGGTATGTAACGTCATGTCGATCAGGGTTCTGTATCCAAACTTCTGCATATCCATAAGAGAGAATGACTTTTCCTTTGTTGGTCTAACTTTAGATAATCTTGGCATTGTCTCGACTAGGGAATTTCTGAGAAAATATATGTACTGGTGCTACCACTGGTTCAGCAGTATGTTTAACTGATTTGGTGACAAAAGTATTGTAAGCCTTGTCTATACCAGGACTCCTGCCATTGTTGCCAAACTAGTAGTAAAATGCTATGGAATCTAGACTAGAAGCCAGTCTTACAAACACGTACATTCATGCAAACCTATCGAAATCTATGGCATTTTGTGCACACACTGTAAGTATATTCAGGGTAGGAGACTCATTCACTTGCTGGTGCAGTATTAATATACTCAAAGAATTGGCAGCTCCCTTGAAGTTGAATTCTACCTTTCTCTAAGAAATTGGATTCATGTAATGCTGGACCAGATTTACCACTGATTACAGTGATGTGGCTTTTCTGAAAAATTTTGAATTGGAAAATTTTCTGATGCAAATTTTCTTAAAATGTATCCAATGCTATAAATCAATTGGGATTTGACTTAGCATGTTTATTTGACTTGGACTTAGTAAACAAAACTCAAAAAGTACACTGTTAATTTTATGTACTGGATAAATACCTTAAAAGTTTTTACGATAGCCAAGAGTAGTTGAACTGAAATATCTAATTAGGAGAAAAATGTTATGCTATAATTATGTTACTATTTAATTTTATGAAACAATGCATTTTTAGAATTGGAAAATTTTCCGGAAAAATATAGTGGAAAATTTTCCACCTCATATCACTGCTGATGAAGTTAAGAGCTATACCCATGATGTTAAATAATTGAATTTTTCAGTTTGGTTCCTGTTGAGGTTTGGCTGTGACTGAAGTTCCAGTTCAGACCAATAATGTTTGGTAACCAGTCTGGTACATCTGAACCGATTTGAACTGGTTCACGCAGTGAAATATTACACTAGGATCATACTGATTTGCTAAGTGGAGTTAAGCAAATTAATGAATCTAAATTTGTCACAAATGTCAAGGTATTACTACCCCTGTTTATACAAGCTTAACTGAGGCACAGAAAATTGCAATGACTGCCACGTTCTCACTGTGAGTAGATGGAATAAAAACCATATGGTTGTGTCCCAGTCCACCCCCTCTGACCACAAGGTATCCTTGTCTCTTTGCATAAATAACTGCAGCCCTGAGTGTAACAAGGCAGGGTTTGATGGGATAAGTATTGTCAGGATCCAGTCCCTCAAGAACCCAGGCCCAGGTGGGAATCTCACTTTATAGCTACTCATTATTCCTAGTACTGTTCACTATCCACAGTCCAATATACACATGGATACACAGTCCATTTAAGTGGGGCCTTTCCCTCTGGCCAGGCACAATCCCTCCTGTAGCCAGCTAGTAAGGCAGAACCCTCCCTTGCTTCTGCCTCTCTCTGGTGATCCCCTCTCAGCTGAGCTTCCAGGATCCTGTTCAGGGTTTCAGCTGGCCTGGCCATGCCCAGGGCCGGGTGTCGGGGATTTCAGGTGCTGTCGCTTACTACACCGGCGCCTGCCCCCTTTTTAGCACCTGCTCTTCAGCCGGTGCTACCCTCTCTTAAAGGGCCAGGCTGTTCTTAGCACTGTGTCCTGCTGCACCGAGCCGTTGGGGGAAATCTTTGGCATTAATCCACAAGATCCAGGATGCCATCCCCAATGAACTGTCCCACCCCATTCTCCCTATTGCCAAAGTTAGGAGCTCCTTGCTGCATGAGGTCTGGACAGGCAAGGAGGCAGACACCAGACACCACTTGCTCCTTCATCTCTGTCAGGCTTGGGCAGAGAGAGGCACCAGCCACTTCCCTCGCCATATTGGTGGAGGCCTGCTGCACTCCTTGTTGCCTGTGCTCCTATCAAAGTCCCCATCATGGAGTTATCACTGGGGTCTCTCCTAGGGCCCAGTTACTTTCCCATGTCCGTCTTCTCTACTTTCACTTTCACTGTGCGACTACAGTGACAGGACTCCTCTCTGCTGCTTGGAGGGCAAAAATGTCTGGACAAACCTAACCTGTATAAAAATCCCCCAGAAGTTGTTTTTATGTCCTCACGATGCTACTGCTTGTGGGGCTGGTGTAAGTGGGAAGTTGGAAGGAAGCAGGATAGCCTGGAATCATCAGTTTTTAGTCAAATCCTTATTCTGAACTGGCAACCTGAATAACTTGTTTTCGATTTTAGTTTGGGTTCAACAAAGACTTTTTAAAAAATGGTTCAGGTTGTGTTTTGATTTTGAGAAAAAAATCACTTTTTGGTTTGGTTTGTCTCCCAGTTACACCAGGCAAAGCTTTGGCCAGTTTTATTTGAGATCTAAGCTGTGAGGAAAAAGTTTTAACCTCTTCACTGATTTGCTTCTTAATGGCTTGCACTTTAGGAATATTGTTTATTCTACCACTAGGGATGAAATGGCTAAGTTAAGTGATAATGGGTGATTTCAGACGAGACGGGGCAGCCCGTCCCGGAATCACCCGGATTTGCCCCGTCCCGGAATCACCCAAATGATTCCCCGCCGGGATCACTCCGGCACGTCCAACAGATGTACCGGCTGATCCCGGCGGGGAATCGGAGAGGGGGTGGGGCCGCGCAGTGCAACGTGTGGCTGCATGGCTCCGCCCCCCCCGCTGCCCGCCCTCTGGGGAGATGGGCGGGTGCCGCGGCCAATGCAGCTGCAGCGCCTGCCTGATTTGACCACGACCCGGAATCCCACCGGGGATTCCGGGCCGTGGGTGCCGGCCAGACGTTACTTTTTGTTGATTCCTGCCGGGGATCTCTTTGACCACGCTTGCGGCACTTGTCCGGCGGGGAGCCCCGGAAGCGTGTTGAAATTGACCCCTTGTGGGAATCGACCATGGTGAACATCTGGCGGCCGCCTAACAGACGTTCAGGACGCTTTGGCCCCATGTGGGTATTGATTGTGGTTCACTGTGATCTCGTCATGTCTGAAAATACCCATTGCATTGTGAATTTATTAGCTAAAAAAAATGCACTAGTTTGTTTGCTGCTTATTTGTTTGCACTGATAGAGCCAATGCCAGACTTGAACGCATATGAATATCTTTTCTAGAAAATTTGAGAGCTAAATTAAGTACAGTGGACAGGTGTCGGCAGTCTTAAATCTTAATCTCCACACCCCCCTTTGTTACATGTATTTAAATGTCCATACTTGATTCGCTCTTGAGTTCTTGGGCAATAAAGAAATTTGTTAAGCTCTATGAAAACAATTAAATGCTTGTGCAGGGCTACTAAGACTAAGCTTTGAGTTTGAAATTGAGACTCTTATTAAATGATGAATTATTTAAACATTTGATTTTTCTCTTGTATTCTGCCTAGCTATACACTGAGTGAATTATTGGTGGGTGATGCTGTAGTCTGTGTTTCTCTGGTTGTGGATATTGTTGCAAAATTAGACTCGAGAGTCTTGACTTTCATTTAAAAACTCTTCTTCATGATCCTAAGGACTAGAATCTGCACTGAGTGTAAATCTGTGCAGTGACTGTCTGGGGTCCCCAAACAATATTTTGAACCAATTAAAAAACTTGCAGTTCTCCACTTGTAGAATTAGCTCTCCCCACCCTCCACAGTAGAATCTATCATCTTGCTGCAGCCAGGCACCTGACACTAGTTTCTATATTAGTTTTATGTATTTTGTTTGTCTTGCTAGCGCCTGCCTGCAGCTTCTTCCTGCCCTTCCTGCCCCTTGTATTATTCTGTGCACCTGGTATCAAGGGGAATGAAGAGCTAATAGCTTCAGTCTAACTAGCGACCAGGGTGCAAGAGGAATTGGAGGTATAAGCTAGTGAACTGACTGCTCTACTGTTTTCCAGGCAACCCATGGCTCTATTAAGATGAGCCAGTTGTGTGTCGTGTCATTTCCCCAGGCATATATGAGGGAATGGCGATTCTGAGCAAGGCCACCTGGTCAACTTGGAGCCAGTTGCCAAGGATTTGTACAAGACTGTCTGAAGAACTTAACGAAAAAAGAAGTTCTCTAACTCCTGCTGAAAATAATCATGGTTTGAATTTTACATCTGTGACAAATAGCTGTATATGTTTACTGTGGGGGTGAAATGAAAGCTATTTCATTGATAGTGGTAGAATAAATGAACATAACACAAGTTACTGTTGTGTAGGTTGGTGGTCCCACTGGTACAAACTAAAATATCTAGTGGTCTGTAGTAGAATGTGCTAGAATGTAAAAGGGGTCTCAGAAGCTTCATTGAAGTGATAAGCTATAAAAGTTCTCTCTTTTCTTGGAGAATAAGACCTTTTCTAGTTCAACTTGATGGTCAGGCTGACTGGTTGAGCAAAGGACTCTTTCAGACAGTAACTGGAAGAGTCAACCAGGAAAATTGCAATTGCATGTCGTAGATGCATGGTTCCTTCCACGGTGCTTGCCAAGGTAGCAAAGTCCATGTCTTAACCTTGAGATTATGGCAGCTCCAGGTGTAGAGAACACATTTTTATTGTGTTTGGGCAAATGTCTGTAAGCATTGCTTTGTGACAAGGAAAATCGAATAAGGCAAGAGTGTAGTATTTGTTTCCCTTGTTTCATTGGCTGTTCATCTGTGGTCCATAGTGAAGCATCACTTGGAAGAATCTGTTGAGGCAAGGGTCACTGGTGTGTCAGGCTTCTGGAAATCCTAGAATTTGAAATTCTTTCTAAACAATTGGGTAGTGAGTGACTTTTGGTTACTAAGATCTTGTTTCTTAACATTAGATGGGTTTGAGTGCTGAGTGAATAGAAGTATTTGGGCATGCTGCTTCTGTGATAGTGTGGTAGGGAAAAGAAATATATTTGTGCGTTTCAAAGTCAAATTTACTGCACTTTTCATGGGTCTTAGAACGGTTTTGTTCTGGCATGTTCCAAGTCTGGGAACCCATTCTTGGAAATGCTTTTATTTTTGTGAAAATTGGGTTGGGAGAATGGAGGAAGTTTGTCCTCTTCTCGTAATACATAATTTTTTTACAACTTGATTTTGAATCTCTGAAATTTAGGAGATTGGATGCTTTTTCAAGTGAAGTACACACATGTTGGTTTGTTTGGGGTAAAAATTTCAATTAGTAGAATAGCTGAAGGTTTTTAGAAAGTGAAAACATTCAAGAAGGCTCCTCCCTAGAGGACTAGAAAGACAAAGATCCATCTTAACAGGACTGAGAAATAACTTCTAAATACAGTGTATCACTTTGGCTTCAAACAACCCCAATCCATCCAACTTCTTTGCAGGATCCCGATTTACTTCCAAGACATTTGAGTCTTACTCAGTGTAGACTGCTTTTACACATTTGTTTGTTTTTTATTTTTTAAATTTCTACCCTGCCCTTCCTGATTCAGGCAGCTCAGGCAACCACTTGTATGGTTAAGGTTTGACATTCACAGAATATGGCTTCTGAACTGCATAAATAATCAATTTAGGGTGAGATCTTGCTTTGAGGATCAGTCTGATGGTCAGAAGGTTAGATGTTTTTCATAATGTTGGCAATCTAATGTGTATATACAGTTGATAGCCATAAGAACATAAGAAGTGCCATACTGGGTCAGACCAAAGAGCCCAGCACCCGTCTCCGACAGTGGCCAATTTTGGTTGCTTGGAGGAAGTACCCAACAGGTCACTATGGAGCAAGCCATTCCCTGTTGTTCACTCCCAGCTCCCAACATTAAGAGGTTACATTCCCCAAACCTACCCGGCTAATAGCTGCTAATGGACCTATTCTTCAGAAACTTGTCCACCCCTTTCTTAAACCCAGCTAAACTACTGGCCTTGACCACATCTTCTGGCAACAAACTCCACACCTCAATTGTGTGTTGAGTGAAAAAAATACTTGCTTTTATTTGCTTTAAATCTGCTACCCGTTAGTTTTGTGGAGTGTCCTCTAGTTCTAGAACTGTTTGAGAGAGTAAATAACCGTTCCCTGTTAACTTGCTCCACACCACTCATGATTTTATAAACTTGAGCTGAGGATTTCAATGTATTATCCACAGTGACTCCAAGGTCCTTTTCCTGAGTGGTAACTCCTAATTTAGAACCCAGTGTACATAGAGTTTGGATTGTTTTTCCTTATGTGCACACTTTGCACTTGTCCACATTAAATTTCAGCTGCCATTTAGATGCCCAGTCACCCAGTCTCGCAAGATCCTCCTGAAATTCCTCATCGTTGGCTCATGTGTTAACTGTCGTGAATAACTTAATCTGCAAATTTTGTCTCCTCCTTACTCCCTTTTCCAGATCACTAATGAATATGTTAAACAACACCGGTTCTAGTGCAGACCCCTGGGGCGTTTAAATATTGACTTCTCTCCATTGTGAAAACTGACTATTTAGTCCTACTCTTTGCTTCCTATCCTTTAGCCAGTCACCAGTCCGTAATAGGCCACTGTCTCCTATTCCATGACTTTTTAAATTTCCTCAAGTGTGTCTCATGAGAGACGTTATCAAACGCTTTCTGAAAATCCAGACACACTATATCAGCCGGCTCCCCCTTATTAACATGTTTGTTCACACCCTCAAAAACTTCCAATAGATTAGTCAGGCACAATTTCCCTTTGCTAAATCCATGTTGACTCTTCTCCATTAAGCCATGTTTATCAATATATCTCATAATTCTGTTTTTAATAATAGTTTCCAACATTTTGCCTGGCACAGACGTCGGACTCACCAGTCTGTAGTTTCCAGGATTGCCTCTGGAGCCCTTTTTAAATATCGGTGTTACATTTACTACCCTCCAGTCCTCGGGTACAGTGGCAGATTTTAGTGATAAGTTACAAATTGCCAGTAGTAGGTCTGCAGTTTAACTTTTGAGTTCCTTCAGAACTCTGGGGGTGTAAACCATATGTTCCCAGTGATTTGTTACTATTTAGTTTGTCAGTTTGCTCTAGAACCTCTTCCAGAGTCACATTGATCTGTGACAGCTCTTCCAATTCATCAGCTACAAAGAACAGTTCCGGTATGGGTATCTCCCCAACATCCTCTGCAGTGAAGACCGAAGCAAAGAATTCAGCTTCTCTGCAATGGCCTTATCGTCCCTGAGTGCCCCCTTTACCTCCCTGGTCATCTGATGGCCCAATTGACTCTCTAGCAGGCCTCTTGCTTCTGATGTATTTAAAAAAGTTTTTATTGTTAGTTTTTGCCTCTTTAGCAAGTCTCTCTTCAAATTCTCTCTTGGTCTGCCTTATTAACGTTTTACATCTAATTTGTCAGTGCTTATGCTCTTTCCTATTTTCCTCATTAGGACTAGCTTTCCATTTTTTAAAGGACACCTTTTTGGTTCTAATAGACTCCTTTATTTATTTATTTTTATACCGCCCCCTCCTGCCCAATGGCAGCTCAAGGCAGTGAACAGCACGGAATAATAACAAACATAATACAAAACTATAAAATACAATATAGTATAAAATACTAGTTAAAACCATAAAACAACAGAGGTCCGAGAAAATAAATATCCTTTTCCCTCAAAAGAAACCCCACCCACTACCCGTCCCCCTCACTAAACGCCTGGTGAAACAGCCAGGTTTTACATAGTCTAGGGAAGGCAGGGAGATCCGGAGAGAGGCAAATCTCCACCGGGAGGGAATTCCACAGCCGCAGCACGGTCCCCAAGAACGCCCTCTCAGACATTGCCACTTGGGAAACCCGGGGATCTCCAAGAGCGTGCCCCCCGGCCAACCACAGGGACCGATCCTGGACACAAGGGATGAGGCAGTCCTGCATGCAAGTGGGGTCCAGGCCATATAGGGCTTTATAGTCAAAACCAACACCTTGAATCGGGCCTGGAAGACTATAGGCAGCCAGCACAGAGAATGGAGCACAGGTGTTAGGTGCTCCCGGCAGAGCCGCGCTGACAGGTGGTTGGTCCCCGTGTTACCCTTTTAAACTGTGGAATACATTTAATCTAGTCTTCCAAGATGGTGTTTTTAAATAGTCCACGCCTCTTGCAAACATTTAATCATCACCACTGCTCCTTTTAGTTTCCTTCTAACTTGTTTCCTCGTTTTAGCAGAGTCTCCCTTTTTAAAGTTAAATGTTACTGCGGTAGTTTTTTACACCATTCTCCCTCCAGTAATTATGTCAAATTTGATTATATTATGAGCACTAACTGCCAAACAGCTCCAACCTCTTGCATAGGACTAGATCTAAAGTAGTTCCTCCTCTCGTTGGTTCCAGGACCAGCTGCTCCAAGGAGCAGTCATTTATGGCATCTAGAAACTTTACCTCCATATCACGTCATTATCCATTAGGGTTGTTCACTGTCTAATGAGCCAGTGCATTATTTATGCATGATATTATAAATTATTATTTATGGATGATATTAAAAATGATCACATGCATTGTTTATGCATGGTAGCCAGGTAGCCCTAGTGGATAAGATGGGAGTCAGGGTTCAAATCCTGTCTTAGTCACAAACTCACTGGGTGGCCTTGGGCAAGTCACTCTCTCAATGTCCATTCCCCTTCTGAAAGGGGGGAAAGTAGTATGGGGGAATACTAATGACCTACCTCACAGGGTTGTTGTAAAGGTAAACTAGATAAGGGTTGTAAAGCACTTTGAACATTGAAAGTGCTATGGAAATGACAGATAATAAATGATAACCAGTCCCTATTTGACTATTAATATGGCATGGGCTACAGGATCTTACTCCATTGGTTTTTTAGGATTGACCTGAGGTGTCGCTTCAGAATAATTCTATTTCTCTATGAATAACAAATCAAAGATGGAGTGTAACCATTTAAACGTTGTCAGAAAGGCCTAGTACTTTTCCATTGTAGAATAATGCCAAGAAGGGCTATAATTTTGCAATATCAGGCTGCTTTGAAAGTTCTTGTTGCTCCGTAATGTCGCTGTTGAACAGATTTCAAACTTTGAATGCACCATTCTGATTAAGACCCCTTTTTATAATAGTGTTTTACATTTATATTAATCTGCCTTGTTGGAAAAGCTCAATGTGCTTTCTAAACTGCACACCCGGCCTGCTGCCATGGAGTAACCAAAACGCCTACTGACCTTAGCAGAAGTTTTGCATGGAAATCCTCTGCTTCATCAAAGCTTGGGAGAACACCTGGAGTTTTCTACCTTTTCCTATATGGTGTGGGGGGTGGTGGTTAGCAAACTGGGTTTATTTTGTAGCCTGCTTTTTACTGCTGTGATGGTACCTGTGGATCTGCAGAGACATATGTCGTTGCCTTCTTACTCTCTGGCATTTTTTAAAGGGGCCATGGCTGGGGGGTGGGGGGTCCACTGCGGGGGCGGGGTGGGTGCACACCCATCCCCCACTCATCCCCACACATGGAGAAAGCTGCATTTTCGTTGGTTGCTCCATGCGTGGAGGGCAGGTGGGGGGGTTGCAGGAGTGCACCCCCCCACATTTACACGGAATGCTCCCCCACATGGATGATGGGTGTCCATGCGTGGGAGCGTTTCATGTAAAAAAGGCCTTTGCTCTGGCTTCTTCCATCTTGGGTAGATTTTTCTCACTTTTCTCCTTACTTCACTAGCTTGACCTCTCTATTTGTAAAGGGGAGATCCCTTTACAGATCTACCAAGTACAGGTCTGAAAATGTAGATGAGGTCTTTAATGAACACTGGTGCTTGTGGATCAATAGCAAAATCATCATCGTCCTCACCATTCATTTATTATATAGCGTTAGCCATCATAATATATATTAAACACACCGTTAATAAAAAACCCAATAAAGACATGATGTGTAGACATACATCCAATGCTCGCAAATAGTAGCAAAATCGAAGGACCCAACTCCTATTCACAGCTCTACTTATTGTGTAGTGTTTTGAGGAGTTATTTTTCAGCAGGTACATGGTTCTTGGGAAATGCTGAGCCTGCTTTTCTTAATTCTTGCCCCTGTACTATTGACTCGCCCTTCATGGTGGTTGTCATGGCTGATACAAATGTGGGTTGTGGCAGACATCCCATGGTAGCAGATTTATTCTGTCCCCATTGTGTAGGGGCAGTAATAACTGCATCCCTCTTCTGCCTCACTCCATTCAACGTTCATCTTCTTGCTTGAGGATTCTCCCCAAGGCTTCCTCTTTTTGAGTCTGCCCAGAGATCATCTCCTAGGCTTCCAAGAGTCAAGTGAACCAATGTTTTGGATTTCTTGAATTTCAGGAGAATTTCCAGTTTCTTCTCCTCCTCCTCCTTGATCCCAGTACCTTCCAGGCATCTTGGTCAGGTTGTATAATGTTTTCTCCCATTAGATGTCATTTGAGAAGTCTCCCAATATTCTTGCATTAAAATAGTGGCCTCTTCTCTAACTGAGCACAATCAAGTTTCCTAAGATACAGCGTGTTTTGACTGAGGTGTATCAAATTGACTTTAGGGATAGAAGACATTGGAAAACATAGTCTTCTAGCTTAACTTGATACAATTTGTGGGTATCCTTTGTTGGAAAAACACCCTTTTCTTATTCCCTAGTTTGAGAGTAAGCTAACCTCTTTTTGGGAAAAGTCCTCCACATACCCCAAATGATCACCATACTCCTGTTCAACGTGTATATGCAGCCACTTGGCGAAGTGGTCAGGAGGTTTGGTGTGCTGTGTCATCAATATGCTGATGACACCCAGCTCTACCTCTCTTTTTCATCAGACCCAGGCCTGGCAGTCTCGCTGCTTAACGGGTGCCTTGAAGCTATGGGGGACTGGATGAGGACAAACCGACTGAAGCTGAATCCCGACAAGATGGAGGTGATGTTGGTGGGTAAAGCAGCAGGGGTAACAGCTCCCATCATTGATGGGGTCTGCCCTCCGCTGGTTCCCCAGGTATGGAGTCTGGGGGTGCTCCTTGACTCGCAACTCCGCTTGGATGCTCAAGTGGAGGCTGAGGCAAGGAGCGCCTTCCACCAGTTACATCTGGTGCATCGGCTTTGGCTGTATATTTCGGACTCTGACCTGGCCACTATCATCCATGCCTTCATCACCTCTAGGCGTGACTACTGTAATGCGCTCTACATGGGGCTACCTTTGGTGATGGTATGGAGACTGCAGCTGGTGCAGAACGCGGTGGCCCGTCTCCTGGTGGGACTGGGCCGCCGGGAGCATATTACACCAGTTCTTTGGTCTCTGCACTGGCTGCCTGTAGTGTTCCGGTCCCGATTCAAGGTGTTGGTGCTTACCTATAAAGCCCTAAATGGCCTCGACCCAACCTATTTGTGGGACTGCCTCACTCCCTGGGTTCTGGATCAGCCCCTGTGGTCATTGGGGCGGTGCTCTCCTGGAGGTCCCCTGAGTCTGCCAGGGGGCCACGATGAAGAGGGCCTTCTCGGTGGCCGCCCCACGGCTGTGGAACTTCTTGCTGGTGGAGGCCCATTTGGCCCTGGATCTCCCCTTGTTTCGACGCTGTTGCAAGACGTGGCTGTTTCGCCTGGCTTTCAGGGGGGAGGATGGGTAAGGGTGGGGGGGAATGGGTTAGGATGGTGGATGATTTGGGGATTTTATATACCTCCCTTTGTTGTCTATTTTAAAAGTTGTTTTAATGTTAATGTTTTATATTGTGCGCCACCCAGAGCTGCCTGTGGCAGGATGGGCCGAGACTGCCAGGCCTGGGTCTGATGATGTAATTTAGGTTACAAATGCCTAAAATAAATGCATACTCTTTGACCATGGACAGTGAATTCTCTTATGTTCTAAGTATTCAGTAAATGATTCTGACATCTTTTCTTGAAGAGCCACTCAAGTGGAACTCTTCTGATAGCCAGCACCCACCAGAATCAACTTGAGTTTACTGGTGTGGGCGGAGATAAAACTTAAACTTTTTTCTTTTCTTTCCTAAACTGACATCTGCAACTTTCTTTAGAACACTTTTTAGACCTTGTCCAAGTCATTGGCCCTTTTCACACAAGATACTCTCCACCCACTGCAAACTCACTATACATGTTACAGGACACTCGTAGGCCAACACTGTGGCCCTGCAACATGTGTAAGTGGGTGGGTGGTGGGTGTACGGTGTGTGGAGAGTGTCTTGTGTGAAAGGTCCATTGATATGTTAGTTGGTCAGGGACTACAAAATTTATGTTTGTTCTTCTCCCTGTGTTCTCTTCAAATGCAGTCCTCTAGTCTCTTTCTTCTTCTCAGTGAAGCCTCTGTTAAATCGTGTTGGGTTTTTTTAAAACCTAACCATTCATGTATGTGCTGTCACTTGATTTCCTTTTTTTCATTCTTTCCTATCATGCATGGTTTGATAGTACATAAAATAATAAAACTGAGTTGGAAACCTACAGCATAAAGATATGGAAATGAGAGGAGACATCTGGACAACAAATGCTAGAAACAGCCGACCATAAAGACTGGGAGTAAATTGACCAGACGTTACAGTGTAAAACAGTAGAAGCAAACATCCACATTAAGAAAATGGGTTAGGAAAAGATAACCAAGTAGCCACAGTAGATTGAAATTAAGTTATCATCAAAATTCCATGCTACTGCTGTATTAATATTTTTGAAGTGAACAAGCACTCAGACCATTTTTAGACAAGACAAATCCCCTCAGGTCCACCCATCCCACTCTCATCCACATGACTGTCTGAAGGTGGCTGGGGCGGGGGCGTGCTCCCGTGACACATGCACTGTCTGCTCGTGTCCGCTCACAGAGCATCGGGGAAAAATCTGGCATGCTCCGTGCAGGGGCAGGCCAGAACGTGCATGGCTTGGAGCGTACACCCATCCCTAGCCTGTTTGAATTCCCCCCACTCACTCGAAAGGCGTGGGTGGTCTGCGGCCATCCCATGCAGCGCACATGAACCCATTCAAAAACGGCCCTAGTGTCCTAAAAAAATAATTGGAGAGTAGGAGATGTCCAAGACTGTGTATGGCACAAGTGGTCTACAGCAAGAAGAATATTGGAAGCTTTGTACTTGGTAAAAATGTAATATTTCTTTTTATTTAATGGTGCAGTTGAAATGGCCATTCTAGCCCAATTTTGTTAATCCTGTTGTACAGAGCATTGATAATTTAGCCTACCACAGTCTAAAGAACTAGAATGTTCAGGTCTCTATCATGCTTACTTATTTCTAATGAAAGGAATAATTTGATAACTAATTGAAAACCTTTCCCTTCAAATCTTGTTTAAAAAGGGAACGAGAAAGATTACTCAGTGCTTAGCGCTTCAGTGCAGCAATGTCGTTTAATACACATGCCCAACGTGGGCCAAACGTCACTTCCAGCATGTGGTATATTTTCCTCAGTTACCGGGTACACACCACTTTAATATTTTTTTGGGGGGGTTACTAATAATTGGATGTAGGGTTAAATGGGAGGATGAAAGAGATTTGTAAATAACTATGGGATACCTTTTTATGAGATAGAAAGTGGGGGGCCGAGACTTTATTTTTTTGTTTTCATATTTGAATTGGCAGTCTTGTTTTTCAATTGAACATTTGTAATGATAATTGAATGTTTTTAACAAATACCCTCTCACTCATTGTAATATCGATACAAGATAATTTTTTTTTTTTTTTACCAAGAATTAATGTAGCTTAATGAACTTCTATATGAATATACTGGAATATTAATCTCTCCAAATAAAAATGATAAACAATAATCACAGTGAGCAGGCAGAGACTGCTTTTAAAGTTATCTGTTATTTCAAACTGTATGTATTGCTGTCCGTTGTCCTACTCTGGAAAAGAGTGGATTCAAACATCTTAGTTTGATTTGTTCAAATTTAAGTTTTGTGGCTAAAGGTTAGTCACGTCTCCATTGTGGATCTCTGTTCATTCAGTCATGGTCCGATAGGCTATTTCCCTCTTCCATGAAAACATTCTTATTCATAGCTACATTTGGGGCCATGTTTTCTTGGTTTGGTAACATTATGGTTTCATGGTGTAATTCAGAATTCCTCACTTCTATTTGAACTCTCATGTATATGTCTATTAAGTCCTTCTCTCCCCGCCTCCTCCCACCCCCTGTTACCATGTGAGGGTGGATGTTGCCAATAGTGGATATGTTGGCACATATTACTGATGAAATTCTCTATGGGCAAGATTTCCATTGTTAAAGTTTCTTTCTGGCTGAAACTTCTTTGGGGAATCAGTCTATGAAAATGAAAAATCATAACAGCAGCGGCAATTCTTACTTTATGAGCAATCTCAATCACTTTTAAATTTAATGTAGTGTTGTGGCCAGATCGATTTCTTATAGTAATTTCTTTGAGCATGTCCACATGGTGGCAACTACTGTGATTAATGTTTCTTTTTTATCATTTTTACTTGGAGAGATTAATATTCCAGTATAAGCTAGCTACCAGTTAACTTGGTCTTAACATGCTAGCTCTATCACAATGAGTTAGTCTCAGATAATATTGCAAAAGGCAAAGGTAACTGGAGTGAATCTAGAAGTTTGTTAAGGTGGGACCTATACCCTGTCCTCCAGAAATTTCACTCTCACCCTCCCAAGCAGGGACAGGAGCTCCTCCATTCTTCTTGCTCGGCCCCTTCCCTTTGCAGCAGGCTCTGGCTGCTCTGGAGAGGGAGTATGTTGGGAGATAAAAAGAGAGCCAGGCTCCATGATATGTCTATGGCCAGGGAGTTGGGATGACTTTCCCTCCTTGTTTTGCCCCATGGTAACCTATACAAAATCTATGTTTTTTAAAAATGTGTGTCTGTGTGTCTTTTTTTGTTTTTTAAAAAATCCTTAAGTTTATAATAAAACATCAAACTTCTAGCAACTGAATTCACTGGCATGTCGAGCGAAGTAAGTGGTGCAGCTCTAGTATCTGGATGCCTGGTTTAATTCGCAGGTTTTGAATTCCTACCCTCTTATGTAAATTACACCCTAAAACTTTCTCTTTCCAACCAGAAGCTGGAAGTAAAATTTTCTTGCTATATCCACTTGCATGTGGTAGTATGTTTCACAGCTGTCAGTTAATGCAACCTTTCTCTACATCAGGGATGGGGAACTTTTTTCCTCCCAGGGGCTACTTTGAAAATTAGCACAAGCGCCAAGGTCCGCAAAGAAGTTTGGGATGGGGGTGCTTAAGGGGTGGACTCAGAGGAGAGTCCAGCTATCCCCTCTCCTTGTGTGTATGACCTCATCTTGACTCCCTTCTCCTGAGATTAGTCTTTCAAGCCTGAGGTTCTCCACCCCTGCTCTACAGTCAGGGATATACTTACATTTCCTCCTGGCAAGCTATATTGATTGTGCTTGATCTTCAGATGCGTCAGAGCCCCAGTTGGTGGCTTTTGTCCCTGGCTATCCCCAGTCTTGGGAGTACAGTTTAGAGCAATCTTGAGACTATGGCCGTTTTTACACAGATGCACCCCACCCCCTCGGTGTTCGGGGAGGGTGGGGGCATCTGTGTATGCAAGCGGCTGTCTCTTATACACATCTAGATGTGTATAAGAGACAGGTGTATGCAAGCGGTGGGTGGGGGAATGGGTGTCCGCTCAGTGTTCGCTTGTGTGAACATCTAGTGGGATGAGTGGAGGTGCATGCGGGCTCCTGCGTAACACCCATCTTCACCCACCCACCTCCACCCATGGAGCCCTCTGGAAAACACGCATACCCCCACCCACCTCCTTCTGTGTAAAAAGGCCCTGTATGTTAACACTGACAACATGCTGGGGACAGGGCTTGCTAGCATAGGGTCATTAGAGCATGGTGTGTGTTAGGTGGTAGCAAATGAGATGTTAGCCCACACCAGGTTTGCCTGGTTATTAGGTGTTTCTCCCCACTGACCATGTGGCTACCAACCACTGGATACACCCCCCCTCCTCCCCACACACACACTCATGGTGGGGTCCCAGAGTGTGCAGAGCCCACTATGCAGGTAAATGCAGGCGAATGTGCTCCCACCTGTCAATTAGGTTGCATGCAGCATTGCATTTGTACAGGTCTGCCAGCACTGTAAAGTCGTGGGCAAAAAGTCTAGAGCATTTCCAGGAGTGACCACTTCTGCCCCTCTCTCCTCTCGCTTCCACTGCTGCACACATAACATCTGCTTTAAAAGTTTGCCTGCACCATTTCCAAACGTGCATTCTCCCAGCTTCTCTTAGTTGCTGGTATCTGCCCAGCGATGCTTGCTGTTTCCCAGCCTCTACATTCCCCAGAACCACTTGCAGAGGCTTACCACCAACTCGGCCATGGCTCAGATCAACAGCCAGTACTGCTGCCACCACCACTGCACAATGGCAGTTCCTCTACGCCTACTAATCTGCCTGCCAATGCTGCATTTCCTGTACCAAGGAAGAGACCAAGGCCTTCATTGCTCTATGAGGGATGGTGGGGAAGGTCCAGTACCAACTAGTGAAGGTGTTACAGGAACAAGGTGGTGGTCCAGGAAGTAGCTGTCCAAATGACCTTTGCTGCCAAGGCCTGCCGGGATTGTTGGTGGGAGGACAGGTATTGGGTTTGTCTCATGCAGCAGTTCGAGAGGTCCGACAGCGTGATGGAGTGGTTGAGCAAGGAGATGAATGACATATGGGCACAGACTGAAAGCAGCCTGGCCCAGTCCTTTCAGCTAAAGAGCTCCCTGCTTGAGCATGTAGCTACTGCAACTGCGAGCATCGTTGCTATGGGGCAGGCCCCATATCCCAAACCCTCACCAGCTATTCTTGCCATCCCACCACGTGGAGCTTACCCACCTGCCCTGTTTCCCCCAGCAATCCACACTCCAGGGAAAGCACCTGAGTCCTCTGTGCTGCACTCACGCCTGTCAACAGCCCCTGGGCCAGGCACGCCATATCTCCCGCTAACGCTCCTCCACAAGTGCCTCCCACTAACACTTCTCCACAGGAAGGGGATGGGAAAAACATACCCCCCCCACCAGACCTGCCCCACAGGAGTGCACTCAGATGCCTCCAAAAGAGGCAGGCAGAAGAAGAAATAAAGAATTCTTATTAAAAAATGATTACAAAAATTATTTAAAATAGCTATTTATTTGGTAAATAAAGTTCTTTAATTTTCATAATCCATTATTTCCATGCTTCTGGGAAAGGAGGGAAGTTTGCGGGATGTGGGGGTTCAGGTAACGGTGGCAAGGTATAGTGATAAGCCACTTTGGGGCTTATCACTTTGGAAGGGAAAAGGGCAGGGGGGGAGGAGGGGATGTGTCCTGTAAATGGGAGGTGGAGAGTTCTCTGGTCATGCACTTGGATGTGAGGGCAGGGGTATATGGGGGAGTGTGGAGAATACTGGTATGGCATAGCAATAAGCCTCTTTGGGGGCTGGGGGTTGGAAGCACTGGAGGATGGGAGAGGAGGTCCATAGTAGCTGGCAGCATGCCTGTGTCTCTGTGCTTCCTATTGCCGTTCTCGGGCCTGGCTAACCTGCGAATGTCGATAGGAAACTGCAAAGGTTCAGGCTTACGGCTGGCTACCCTGTGAATGCCTATAGGAAATGCACAGGGAAAGGAAAGAAAAGAGCGGGAAATAGCACGGGAGGGGCTGAGGTTTCAAGGAAGGAAAGGATGCTGTCCTGGTGCTGGCGGCGGTTGCTAACAGGAGAACAGTCTCCAGTTGGAAATCAGTCCTAGCAGCTATTGATTTCCAATGCTGCTTTAAAAGCCCCCAAACCCTCTCCACAACAGAGTGGGGTGGCGCTGACCTGCTGGTTAAAGTACCTTTGCTTTGGGGTGTGGGTAATGCTGTATTCCTCCTTGAGCCAGGGCTTCAGTGGGTAGGCAGGATCCTCAAGAACAACAGACCTCATGAGCACCCCCCACAATTCATGTTTCAGTAGGAGGGTCCAATGTCTTGGGCGTACATGTGACCAAAGAAGTGGTACTGGCAGAAGATGTGGGCATCGTGGTTCTTCCTGGACCCACCTGGCAAGCACATCCATGAACCAGGCCAGTGGTCTACTGTGACTTGGAGAACCACGGAAAAGACTCCTTGTGGTTCAGGAAGCTATCCTTGCTATGGTGTGGGCAGATGCAGGGCCGGCCCCAGGCGTACGCCACATGTGCGGCTGCACATGGCCCCATGGCCAGTTGGGGCCCCGCACTTACCTGGCCGGGCGGCAGGCTGCAGCCAACTTCTCCCCCAATAAGTTCTTCTGCCTCCCCTCCCTGGCTCTGGTCCCCATCACTCACCTGCCTCCCAGTAGTGCTGCAGCAGCAGGGACACAGGAACACCGATTGGACTGGGAGATAAAGCTGTTTGTTTACAAACAACTCCTCCTCATGCAAGTGATCAGAAGGTTGTTACCTTGTAAAGAAGGTTCTTCGAGATAGCTCTAATATTCTCACAACTGGGTTGTGCACGCTCACCCTATTCAAATAATAGACCACATGATGGTCTCGAGCTCCTCTAGTATAAAAAGCACTCTCCTCAGAATGACAGTTCCTTCCAACCCTTTCTAGGAATATATGAAAAAAATTCCATGCGGGGCTGGAAGGGTGGGTGTTGTGAGACTGTTAGGAGCCATCTCAAAGAACCTTGTTTACAAGGTAGCAACCTTCTGTTCTTCTTCGAGTGGCTCCTCACAGACCATTTTTACATGCCTCCGCTGGGTGGGGGCTCCGTGGGCACGCTGGTGCGTGGGTGGGGCATGCACACTGCCGCACACGCATCCCTACTCAACCCCCACTCATCCACACCCATGGAGAACCCACCGTTTCCCCCA
>QEPC01009477.1:1848703-1898365 GCA_003113815.1 Sphenodon punctatus | reverse complement strand
GTTTTGGCAGAGGAGACAGACAGAAAAGGGCGGATCTTGGCAATGTTGTGGAGGGAGAAGCGGCAGGATTTGGCAACGGAGTCAATGTAGGGTTTGAAGGTGAGGTGCGAGCTGAAGATGAAGCCCAAGTTGCAAGCTTGGGGGACAGGGAGGATGGAGACCCCATCAATGGTAGGGAGAGGAAGGATTGGGAGAGAAGATCAGGAGTTCGGTTTTCGCCATGTTCAGTTTGAGTTGGCGTTGAGACATCCAGGCGGAGATATCAGAGAGACAGTTGGTGAGACGAGCTTGAACAGAGGGGGAGAGGGAAGGAGTGGAGAGATAGAGTTGAGTGTCATCAGCGTATAGGTGGTACTGGAAACCTTGAGAGGCAATGAGTTTGCCTAGAGATTGGGTGTAGATAGAGGAGAGGAGAGGGCCAAGGACAGAGCCTTGGGGAACCCTGACCGAGAGGGGTAGGGAGGAGGAGGCGGAGGAGGTAGGAAGGAATACGTTGAAGGAACGGTCAGAATGATCAGAGATACAGAAGTTCAAGTACCTAGGCTTGATTATACAGTATAATGTTGAATTCAGAGATGAGCTTACATAGGACAGGAAAGACATGGAACAGTGGAATGATCAGAATCAGACGGAAAGTGATTTACAAGATAATGATTAGTCCTGGACTGTTGTGTGGTTTCAAATGCTAGATACCGAGAAACACACACAAACCGACACTGAACATAACTGAAATGAAAATGTTTAAGATGGATGCTTGGAGTTGCAAAGATGGACCATATTAGGTAGAGTAAATTTCCTATTTTGAAGCTGGCACCAGTGAAAGGCAGTCTAGCTTCAGATGGTTTGGGCTTGTTTTATTTTAATAAAAAAAACCAACCAACCAAACAAAATGTTAGGAAGGCTACATGCTAAAGTTAGAAGCGGAGGGTAGGAGAGAGGTTGGAAGACCTGAATCCAGATGGCCGGAAGTCCTACAGAAGGATAAACTGGTTTTGAAAAACTGGCTCATGACAGATTGGAGTGGAGAATGACGCCATGGGTGTAGCCTCACGAGCTGGGGCGGGCCCGATCCTCTGTACAACCGCCACACTTTGGGCCAGCGGGGAGAGCTGGCCACACTGTCTTCTCCCCTGTGGCCATCACCAGCCCCTCCACGCCCTGGGGTGGGCCGAGGAGCTCGCTACACGGGGCTGGATACCTGGATTCCTGCTGCGCTGCATGATGGGCCTGCTGCTGCTAGACAGCTGTTGTGGGGGAGGCGAAGGAGTGTGCACGCTCCTTCCCCCGCCTAACAGGTGTTCATGGGGAGTGGAGGGGCTGGGAGGAGTGTGCATATTCCTCTTCCCCCTCCCAACAGCTGATTGTGCTCCTCTCAGGGCCCCCCTCCCCTGTTCCACCTGTCCAACAGCTGGTTGGGGGGAAGGGGCTCTGGGAAGAGAGCACGCACTCTTCCCAGGCCCCCCTCCTCTGCGCTCAGCCGTTAGGCGGCAGGGAAGAGAGTGCACACTCTTCTCAAGCTCCCTTCCCCCTGGATCAGCTGCTAGGCAGCGGGGAAGAGAGCATTTCTCTGAGCCTGATCCACAGACCCTGCCTCGTGGCAGGGCTGCCCAGCCCAGCCCAGCCCAGCCACATGAGAGGCGGCCCATTATCCCACTTTTTCAACGGTAACACGTGATGCGTCTCCAGCCTTTTTCAGAGGCTGCATCATGTGTTAGCTGGCTGCACGCCCTGTCCTGAGGCAGGGTGACCATCTGGCAGCCACCGGGCATTCTAGCCACTGCATCACGTGTTCACATTGCCCAAGTGGCATAATGTCTTGTGTGGCTGCAATCCATGTGGACCAAGAGGTGGTCAGATTTGGGAAGCTTATTTGGGAATGTGGGGATTTTTTTGATTGTAATGTATTGACAAATGTCTTTTGAGAGAGAATTGAGCGCAATGTCGTCTTCTTTTTTTTTTTTTTTTAAAGTCCTCTTCATTTGGAGAATGGCAGGTAAGGAGGAACCGGTGAGCAATTTTGGCCATACCGACCTCTAAACAGAAATCGATCACTAACTTAGTAATGCTTTGTGATTTGTGCCCGTTTCCAATCTCTGTGTTCTGCTGTCTTTATATCCTTAAACAAAATTCATGCTTGCTTTGATCAACTTTCAGCCTTTTGAGTTTTAAATATGTAGTGTTTTGTGCCATCTATTGGTTAGTTCTTTGAACTGCTACGGATGGTTGCTAGAGTAGCTATCCTTTTGGATTTATTTATTTTTTTATAGCAGCTGCAAAGGATGTTCTGTTAATCGGTGGCTTGCTTATCCTTCCTCCTCTGTTCTAATGGTTAAAGAAGAGTGCTTGCACACTCAGAGCGTGACGATCTTACTTCTGTATTTTCTATAGCCTCAGATTGTTCTGGGTGGCACTGCACAAACAACTACATTAGGGACAGCAACAGCGGTACAGACTGGAACTCCTCAGAGGACGGTGCAGGGAGCGACGGCCACCTCTACTGCTGCCACAGTAAGATCCTGATTATAAGGAGCTGCCTAACTGAGTCAGACCAATGTTCCATCTTAGTCCAGTATTGTCGCAACCTGACACGGCAGCAGGGTTTCAAATCCGGCTCTCCAGGGTCTCTGGCAGAGGCCTCACCCAGGCGTGCTACTAGAGATCCTGAATTGGAGATGCTGGGAATTGAACTTGGGACCTTGTACATGCAAAGCATGTGCTCTATCACCTGAGCCATGGCCCACCCATTGCCGTCCTGAGCTACAAATATGTTTAAATCTCATGCTCTTTGAAACTTTGCACTTCTCCCTGGAGGTCCGGACGGCCAGCCAACACAGTTGGGTAGATCCTCACCACTACCAGTAGGAGGCAGACATGACAACTTTTATGTCCATACTCAGGGGATCACCATCCCATCTCCAGTTGTTTGTCTGCCTTCATACGAGTAAGAAGCAGGCGAGCTGCCTTCCTGAAGAAGAAAAAGCAGGAACTGCAGCCTTCAAAAAATAAGTACTCAAGGTACCCCTGGTGCCAGGGGAGGAGAAATTCCTACCCCTGTTCACCCCCCACTCCTGGCGTCACCTACGGGCGGGGAGCTCACGAAGGACGGGGAGTAGCACCCTTTCGGGGGGCTGGCTATTGAACCTGGTATGGCCGGAACAAGGACAGGCCAAACCCCTGCCGCGACCCAGCGCCCGGTAAGGGTGCCCCCCACCCCTACCAGCGAGGTGGTAAGGGCTGGCGAGTAAAAGGGATAGACCGCACGGAGACGCTCTCCCACCGGGGGTGACACCTCTAGCAGGGCTAGTCACCTCCCGAAAACTCGCTGATCCCAACAGAATCCCAGTCACCACGGATGCGAGCCTACACTGGTGGGGAGCTCACATGCAAGGCAGATCCGTCCAGGGCAAGTGGCTCTGTTGGGAAAGGAGGCACCATATCAGTTGACTGGAGCTGAGGGCAGCCTACTTAGCCCTTTGGAAACTGGCCCCGTGGATTCGAGGGAAGCACGTTTTAATATATACGGACAACACAGTGGCGAAGACATATATCAACCACCAGGGGGGCTCACGATTGGAAAACCTACATCATCAAGCCTCAACCCTCATCAGGTGGTCGGAAATCAACCTAAGATCGATCAGAGCGATTCGCATAGCGGGGAAAAAGAATTTACAGGCCGACTGGCTCAGCCAAAAAATGGTGGATCCGGGAGAGTGGTCACTGCACCCTGTACCATTCAAGAGGATAGTGGACACCTGGGGAACCCCGGGGCTTGACCTCTTCGCCTCCGCAAGCAACGCAAAAACAAAACTCTTCATATCCCGTTTTTCAGAGCCATGGGAGACAGCTTTCGACGCGTTGAATCTAGCATGCCCTTGGGAGCTTCTTTACGCCTTTCCACCATTCCCGCTGGTCCACAGAAGATCAGAAAAGGAGGAGCAGAAGTTATTCTAATCACTCCCTACTGGCCACGTTGTCCATGGTTCGCAGATGTACTAGACATGGCGACGGCTCCTCCTCTCAGGCTTCCGTACACACAAGACATACTGTCCCAGGTCCCAATTCTCCACAACGACCCACAAGCCCTCAAACTAATGGCCTGGAAATTGAAAGGAGGGCACTTAAAAAATTAGGCTACTCCCAACAGGTCATGGAGACTATGCTCCAGTCTAGACGCCCGGCAACCAATCGTATTTACCAAAGTACCTGGGCTTAATTTGCGGGGTGGTGTGAAAGCAAGGGAGTGAGGCCAACCAAGGCCACAGTTAAGGTGATCCTGGATTTCCTCCAAGCGGGGTTGTCCAAGGGCCTGAAACCTAATACCCTACAGAGACAGGTGGCAGCCATAGGTAGCATGCTAGGCTCAATCAAAGGGCACAGGGTATCTAGACATCCTCATGTGATTCGCTTCATCAGGGCAGCGAGAGTGGTGTCCCCTCTGGTTGCCCATCGTTTCCCCTCTTGAGATCTAAATTTACTCCTTAGGGCCCTGACAGGGGTACCTTTTGAACCCCTGAAGGAGGTATCTTTATACTTTTTGTCCCTCAAAGTTGTTTTTTTGGTTGGTATTACTTCAGCCAGGAGGGCCTCTGAATTAAGCGCCTTATCCATAAAACTGAATCTGTGTTCCTTCAGGGACTCAGCAGTAGTCCTCAGACTAGACCCATCTTTTTTAATGAAGGTCAACACTCCTTTCCATAAGGTACAGGAGATTGTGCTACCATCGTTTTGCCCCAAGCCAGTTCACCCCCAGGAGAAGGTGTGGCACAAGTTGGATGTCACTAGGGCACTGAAAATCTGTTTGGACCGTACAGCCCTTTTCAGAAAGTCTTCGGTGCTGTTTGTGTCGTACAGCCCACAAAACAAGGGGAAGAGGGCATCCAAGGCGGTTATAGCGCATTGGATCTCCTTAGGCATTAAAGAAGCATACAGGGCACAGGGAAGATCACCTCCTGAGGGGATTTTTGCCCACTCCCTCAGAGGAGTGGCCACATATCAGACTTTTAGGAACTCAACCTCCTATGGGGAGATAATCAGAGCTGCGGCATGGTCATCGGTCCACTCATTCACGAGGCATTCTAAGATTCCTCTCCATGAGTTGGCTGAGGCGGCATTTGGGAGACAGGTGCTCCAGGCAGTAATCTTAAGTAATTGCCCATTGGGTTCGCCTGGGACACTACTAAGTACTGCTAAGTAGGTTTGCTTTCGTTTCATCTCTGCTCACCCATCAGCTTAGATAGGAAAATTGGGACACCGCTTGGGTACGTCCCTACTGTGTTGGCTGGCCATCCAGGAGGACCTCCAGGGGGAAAGGAAAATTGGGCACTTACCTCCTGAATTTTCCTTCTACTGGAGATCCTCCTGGACGGCCAGACCCACCCGGAGTGAACGAACTCTGGGCGAACTGGAGTGGTTAAAGGGGAACTGGGTCTCAGGAGACCCTGACTCCCTATTTCCCTAGGGTTAGGGAGCAGGAAGGAGTTGACCGGAGGTCTAGACTGGAATTGTAGACCCCAGAGATAAAAGTTTGACCCCAAAAAAGGGAAACGTGGTTAGACTGCTAAAGGCGAATTTGGAAAGTTAACATTTTCTTGTTATTTACAGTTGATAATATTCTATAGTAGAGTGTTCACAGTGTGGAAGAATGCTGGAGAATACTGGAAATGGGATGGTGATCCCCTGGGTATGGACATAAAAGTTGTCATGTCTGCCTCCTACTGGTAGTGGCGGGGATCTACCCTACTGTGTTGGCTGGCCGTCCAGGAGGACCTCCAGTAGAAGGAAAATTCAGGAGGTAAGTGCCCAATTTTCCTATCTCTCTTCCTTACATATAAATAAATAAGACTACAAAGCAAATCAAAACTTGCAGTTCATCAGCTCTGCGTTTCATGCAATAATGAATTCTAGCAGAAAAATGAGTAAATGAGAATGTTCTGTATTTTGACTGCAAAAAAGGCTGTTCAGCAAAACAGATGAAACAACACTTTTAATTCCAAAGCACTTTGAGTCAATCTCAGGGAAATTATTTCCCTGATAGTTCAGAAAAGTGTTGGAACAGAATGAACTTGGGAATTTACTGGTATCTGATATTTCTAAAATAGGCATCAACAGATAACACCTAGGACTCATGATATAGTAATCTTTGCTCTGCACTTGGATAAACATGACTGATGTCTGTTATAATACTGTCCAACCTTAGGTCACATGGTGCCAGATTGATTCCCATTCTGCAAAGATTTTATGTGTAGCTAGATTCAGGGATCCATGTTGACTGTGCCAGAAAATAAAAAAAATCTGCATCCAGGAATGCCAAGCTTTGCTAATTCCTAGGAATAAACATATACCATTCCAAACGAAGGCACAAATTATAAAATGGTGCATTTTATAATTTGTGCCTTCGTTTGGAATGGTATATATTTATTCCTAGTGGTTACTTTTACTGTCCTTAATACCTTGTTGCTTGTGCAAGCTTTGCTAATTCACCAGGAGCAGAACAAATTGCATAAGATGTTTTGTTTGCATAATTATTCCAATTAAATTCGTGCAAACTTGCTTCCCAGCATGTAGTTGCTACAGATTTTGGTCATTAATGAACAAATGGTTGGACGGCCCTCTGTCAGGGGTGCTGTAGCTGTGGATTTCCTGCATTGAGCAGGGGGTTCGACTAGATGACCTCTGAGGTACCTTCCAGCTAAGATTCTCTGAAAAATGTGCTTTTTAAGACACCTAACCCCCCTGCACACAGAGCAGGGGGGAAAATGCACATGTGTATAATACACATGATGTCACATATTAAAGAAAATATGGGCCCAGGTTTCCTTCTCTCCCCCCCCCCCCCCCAATGCCATCTTCCTAGAACCCCAAGCGACTCCCATTCCTTTGGTAGGGGTAGCAGTGCTCCTTCTGTCCAGGCAGGCTCCTCCTGTTACTTCAGTGGCAGTTCCAGGTCAGGTACAGACAAAATGTCTTCAGCCCGAGTGAGCATTTGAAGGGTCTGCATGCATGTAGCTGAAAGAGTGCAAAACACATTAAATCGTGGCCATGCAGTGAGCATAGCTTCCTGGCTATCTAAACACTTTGATCACCTGTTATATTAACAGGTGTAAAATACATTTCCAAAAGATCGCTTTTGTCCCTTGTTTTATATCCTTGCCACTGCATAGGATTAAAATCCTAGCTGGTATTCAGCATGTTGTGGTCTTTGGGAATCTGAGAGCCTCAAGCACTTTACCTGATCCATAAGCCAACGGGCTCTGCTCTCAAGGGTGGCAGCTTATTTAAATGGCTTGACGTGGAGTTGTAGGCTTTACCACCTCTTCCTTGATTCTGGGCTTCTGTTTCTCATCTGGTCACTATGCCACACCTGTTTAAAGTAGATGAACGTGTCTCACACTTGCCTTGTAGCCAGCTACCTCTTCAGAGCTTACCACAAGCAATCCCTAAAATGCCAGCACATTTCAATAGGAATAAAATATTTGCAGCGCTGATGGTGTTTTCAGAATAGTAACAAGTGTTTGCCCAGCCATAATTTGGAAACTTAAGGCATCTCTCATTTCACTTTCTCAACCCTTTCCTCTCTCTTCTAATAGGAAACTCTAGAAAATGTGAAAAAGTGCAAGAATTTTCTGTCTACATTAATAAAACTGGCTTCATCTGGAAAACAGTCTACTGAAACTGCAGCTAATGTGAAGGAGCTTGTGCAGAACTTGCTGGTAAGAAAAATGCTTACAAAAGACACTAACATGTTAAGAGACCTTGGGTGCAGCCACATGAGTGGCGGAAGGCCTGATCCTTGCGCGGTCCCATGGCAGGCAAGTGCAGCTGCCACACTGAGGGGCCAGCGCAGGGAACAGGGCAGATGGTTGCACCGCCCTGCCGGGAAGCTGGGTAGGCGGCCTGCTGTTGGACCTCCCGCCACAGGATGGGCCGAGGTGCTGGTCACGTGCGCGAGCAGGTGGCTGTCCGGCCCTGCCCCTCCTCCCTCCCCCGGCCTGACCACTATCCTGCCCCCATGCTTGACGTGGCTGTGCAGAACTGGAGCTACCAGCTGCCACTCAAAGCTCCCGCAGCAGACCTCTCTGCACAGCGGGGCAGACAGCGACCGGGCACACGAGACTTGGGCAGCCTTACCCCATTCTGGGTAATCTGGCAGCCGCCAGGCACACAATACACTGCATCATGTGGCAAGGCTGCCCAAAGCGTGGTACGTGCATCGTGTGGCTGCACCCACTGTCAGGTCAAATTTAGCCTCAAGTTTTGAGCTTGGGGGAAAATAAGAATTTTTAAAGGAACAGGAATTATTATTTTTTTGCTTGTGCTTATTTAATGAATTAAAGGGGTTAGAAACAAACAAAAACTTGTAGCATAGCAGCTCAGAAATGGGAGCACTGGGATGCTAAGTAGCCTATTCTTACAGTTTAAGACAAGTGAAGTGATTAGAAAGGAAATAGCAGTAAAGGTGAATACTAGAACTAGTATAGGGGAAACTTCCGAATCAGACTTTTTCTTTCTTATGAGAAAATGCTTTTTTTTCTTTAAGCCAAACAATTTTTGTTGAAAACTTTCTCACCTGCCAAAGTTTTTCAGTTGCACAAAAATTTCTCAGAATTATCTTGTTTTATTTTTCTCACTTTTGATAGTTTTTGATAATGAACATCTTGATTTCCAAAACCCAGGGTTGTTGTTTTTTTGTTCCCACAGTTGATCAAAATATGAAGAAATTTGATTTTTTAGACGTCACATCTTGGGGGTGGGGGGTAAGAATTGTGCATAATGAAAAAAACTCATTTTTTCCCCCCCACAGGAAAAGAATTTCAACTTAACCCCTATACTTAAAGATTTTAAATTAAATATATGCAGGGTCCCATGTTCATTGCATTTTCCCCATTAGTAGCCATGGGGAAAACACAATCAACCTGGGTCCCTGAATGTTAAGGTATTAATATAATGGAATTTGTTCTTTAAAGGAGGCGCCTATGGCTCTAAAGGTTCATTAGTGTGTGGCTTTGGCATATAAAAGTTAAAGTGTTTACACAGGGTAAAAACAGATGTGCGGCCATCAGGACCGCTTCCCGGGCTGTCTCAGGGTGGAAAATCGTGGGCGACGCAGCCCAGGTCAGGTTGGGGCCGTGAACTGAAGTGCCCATGACTGCGGACCTGTCCTGCCACCTGCACAGTCCAGGTAGAGCTGGGAGCACAAGGAACGTGCAGGTGGTCAGCCGCACACATACCCTGCTCCCAGTGCCCTCCCCCCTGCTACGACGGACATCTATGGTGGCCAGTGTGGGGCGTGGGTATGCCACATGGGAACAGATGTGCTAGTCTGCTGTGTGGCCCAGTCGGGCAGGCTATAGCCTCAGCTGTGGTTTGCCGAGGTCACAGCCTGAGCAAGCTCCCAACATGGCCTGGGACGATCCCAGGCCAACATCTGGCAGCATCTGCACACAGAGAACACGTGTAGGTGGGTCCCAGACTACACCGAATCAAGGCAGGCCACAGCGGGTCAAGGTTGCATCTGTTTTTAGCTACATATTGAAGATCACTTTAGAATGACATGATGCCTAAAGCACTAATATTCCTTGCTTGTTGTTTGGTGAATCTGAACCTGAAATTTGTTCCGTAGGATGGAAAAATCGAAGCAGAAGATTTTACCAGTAGGCTGTATCGAGAACTTAATTCTTCACCTCAACCTTACCTTGTGCCTTTCCTGAAGGTGATTTTAAACCTGTAATTTTAATTATTTTCCATGTGGTGTATAACACTAAAAACAATGTCTTCGTTGCTCACAAAACTCTTCAGAAGATATGGGACTTTTATCTTCCCGCCCAGGTTGAAAGGCAAGAATGGAGTAGACCTGGAGACTGAGGTATTCTACAAGGATTCACCATTAGAGTCTGAAGCACTCTGATAGTGCAGGATGAGGAAGCTTGTATTGTTGATACCTCTTATGGTTAAGCAAGAAACGTTCCCCTTTTTGATTGTTGGTTGTTACTTTCCATAAACGTCTAGGGTAATTAAAATGATTTTGTAGCAAAAATAAATAAATGTTCAAAGCACAAATTACAAAGATGTTTCACTTGCTCTGGTTGGGAGCACACAGTTTACAGCAGTTTAGTTTGGGTGATGTACACACTCGATTGTCCAGAACTAACATGCAGTGTTCAATATCCAGTTTGGAATTTCCTGTCTCTTGTGTCTTTTACTATGTAGTTTGGAAACCATAATCCTACAAGGGACTTAAGTGCATGCTTAATTTTTCAGTTAATATTACTATTCCACACACAAGGTTAAGTAAATCGCCGATCTGTGGAACGAATGGAAAATTGTGGGATAAGATCAGGGAAAACCAATGGGGAAAACACAAAGAACAAGGGTTCCTGGATAAGATCTATGGACTACGCTAAAGTCTTTAAGCAGGGTTACAGTACAGTGTGTAAAATGTAATTCTGTTTTTGGCTATTCAAGAGTATAAATGTACAGTTTCTGTAACTGTGTTCTAGTGTGTAGCTGCTGAGTTGGAACCAAACAGGAGCGAGACGTGAGACTAGAGCCACAATCTGCCAACCACTTACTCTGAGTTTGTTCCACTGAGGTCCTGTGGTAGTAGTAGGGCCAAAGTAGTTTAGAAGATATCTCACTATTGGACAAACCTTTGGCTCTCTGTCACTGGAAAGCTGTCAGTTTTGCCAACAGAAATTGGCCCATTAAAGGATATCATCGTAACCGCTTTCTCTTGACCGATATCTGTGGTACATGTGTTTTATGCCTGAGGGCTCAATTATGATCTGAGATTTTTGTAGTTGGCAAATATCTAAATCAACCAGAGTTAAAACCAAACTAACCACTTCCCTTCTCTCCCCCATCAGAGGAGCTTACCTGCCTTGAGACAGCTCACCCCAGACTCCGCAGCTTTCATCCAGCAAAGCCAGCAGCAGCAGCCCACGACGCAAGCAACAACTGCGCTTACGACAGTGATGCTGAGCAACCCCATCCAGCGCCTAGCTGGGAAGGCCACTGCCACCGTAACCAGTACTCTCCAACAGCCTGTAATCAGTATAGCGCAGCCAACGCAAGTTGGGGTTGGCAAGCAGGGTCAACCCACACAAGTGGTATGTAAACTGAAATGCGTCTTCCATTACTGCACAGTTGGTCTTCCAGGGAACAATGACTTTTCTTACTTAAATTAACAGTTTAGGTCGGCCTGAGCCATAGGAACGCAGTCTGAGACCTTTTAAAAAATAATATAAAGAGAGTTACCCCTAGGAAGAAAATTGTATATATCGTTTTGGTGAGCAATGACTCGTGTAATTTCTTGTTCTATTTCAGAGTAAAACGAGATCAGTAAATTTCTTTACCACGTTGCGATTTCTTACTCCTTGTTTATTTTAATCTCCTACAAGTCATATCAACATTTGTTTAATTTGATAACCTAGAGTACTAGATTACCTACATTATTTTTCCAATAAAAAAAGAAAAATTAAAATAAATCACTTTGAGTTGTATGTATCTCCAGTTAACACACACGCTCAATTTAACAAAGGTCTCATGTTAAAAAAGGGTAATACCCAGTTCTTGGGGATCTTATCAACAGTTGCTCATTTTTTTTGGTATGGCCAGATTAAATTCTGAATCTTCTTCCATGACTTGGAATGCCTATAGTGTGAATTAGATTATACTTCTCATTCTATTTTTGCTGAGATGATGCAGCATTTTCTCCGTTATAACAGCAAGGAATTATCTTGCATTTATTAATTTCATATTGTTGCTTTTCTAGATGGCTTTGGTAGAAATCTTTCATAAAAGTGTCCTATGTAATATATTTTTCACCAGATATATTTATATATGTATTCTGATAGTTGTCATCTGCTCTGTTGTATAATTTTGGTGGGGAAAACCTATTTAGAATATCTTCTTACATAAAGTTTTTATTTGCGTTTTGGGGGGCTCAGGGGGCAAATGAACCTATTTGCCTGCATAGCGAGAAGATGAAATGGATATGAAATAAGATTTTTAGATGACCTCTTTAGCTTTGCTTAAAGAGCTATCGACCTTTATTTATTTATTTATTTATTTAGTTAAATGGTCTTCAACAGAATTAGCCTAGAGCTTCACTTATAACTCCTAATAGAACAGAGGTGGGCCACTGGCAGCTCGGGAGTCACAGGTGGCTTTTGGGCACTTGTACTGTGGCTCTTGACAGAGTTGGCTGCCTTAGGTGCATGTCCACATGGCTTCTTCAGGAACAAGAGAAGCTAAGCCACAATTTCAGTGGCTGACGCCTCATGCGACTATGGGAATAGAGGGAGTAGACCCTTGTGCTGCTCTTGCTGATTTCAGAACCCACCAAACCACCTGGGAGCCAGGAGTTGGGGGTAACTGTGCTGCCCCACCCCCAGAATTGGGGGAAGTCGCAATCGATAGAGTGCATCTTTTGGCTCTCGGGCGATATGAAAACTTTGGTCTGGGGCTCTTGGGCGTGAGAACTTTACCCACCCCTGTAATAGAATATCCATGTATGTCTGTTTTGTGTCCTTCACACCAATATCTACTGGTAGGACTTTAGTTCATCTCCTGGCAGTGGTTGGAATTGTCACTGGTAGCAAAACTTAGTTACACCGGTTTCCTTTACAATGTTCTTTAAAAAGTCAGGCTTTCTAGAAGATACTCTGTCATTGGGGCCGATCCCAAGCCCTACAGACTGGTGCATGCAGCACACATGGTGCGTGTGCACGTAAGGATGCGCAGATCTCATGCCCCCGCCCCCCGGGCACAGCGTCCATGGCCCATGTGCAAACAGTGTGGTTATGTGTGTGTGGTGGTGCCCGCAGGGATTGTGGCCAGTGTCAGATAAGGTCTAGAAGTATTATGTACCATGGAAGCAGTACTTTTCAGTGTGTGAAAACAAACGAGACAATAGCCCGCATTAGACCCCTCCGTTTATTAGGTGTTCAACAAATGTTCGCCTCCACCAGACAGGGCTGCCACTCCGCCCCCACTCACGGTGTCGTCTCAGAGAACGTAGAGCCTGCTATGTGAGCGAAAGCTGGCTAATCCTGGCTTATAAACAGGGCCCCAAGTTAAATGCTGCACTGCGATTCGTGGTTTTTCCACAGAGTTGCCCCTTGGGTGAGATTCTCACTGAAAATAGGGTAATTCCTATGGAATTTCCCATTCTGGCATGCGTGCGCAAGCCAATCCAGTTTGTGTGCACCGCCGGATAAATTGCTGCTGGCCACCCGGTCTTGCTGCTGCTACTTGCTTGAGGGGGAAGTTGCTGTGCTGCCGGCTCACTCCTGCCAACACCAGCCACTGAAGGACCACCCCCTCCTGCTGCCGCTGATGGGTAAGTAAAGGGTGAGGGGCGGGAGGTGGTCGCTGCCCCTCTGCACCACGTGACTGGGGCGGGGGAGGATTTGCCCAGGGCCCAGCAGTCCATGCTCGGGGGTGGGTGGGAGTTTGCCTGTTGTGCACTCTGCATTGCTATGTGTTTGGAGATGGGGGTGGTGTTGCATTATGGACTTGGTGGACCCTCCTTCCCCCAAGAAAACCTAGAAAACCTGCTGAGCCCATTTTTTTAATTCACTTTTTTTTAGGGAATGGATTGCTTTGTTGCAAAAAATGCTGCACAGAAAGCTTTAAAACCCAGCATTCAGCAACATGCTGCAGAGTTTCCTAAGGATGTGCATACTGATGGTGGGAAGCTTGTCCTGGACCATTCTAGGAGGTCTAATGTAGTTGATCACCTCAAATGCAAGTCACATCTCAAGTGGAAAGCAGTATTTGAAGATAGCGGAGATCACAAGAGGCAGAAGAGACTCACAATTTCTATACAACACCAAATCGATGCCAGTCTATCAAGAGTTGAAGTTGCCCAAGAATTTGCCAAGTTGTGTCTGGAAGCTAATATTCCTCTTGAGACGGCAGACCACCCCTCTGTGCGCTCTTTTCTTCAACACCTGGTAAAAAATGGTGGTGCAATTCCTGGATCTGACCAACCGCAACACGTTTACCTGACTCTGATGTTTATGAAGGTGAAAAGCAGGAGATTAAAATGGAAAAGATTGCAGGGAAGGAAGTTGCAATCATTGCGGATGAGACATGTGACCTTGAGCAGCGTTTAGTCCTAAATCTATTGGCTGCTTCCCTGGAAGAAGACAGTGAGGGCCGTGTCTGACCATATCTTCTGGATACAAAATTTCTCAGTGGCATGTTCCACACCATTGTGGCCCAGGAAGTACCAAAGACAATCATGGACTATGCAGTTGACTTTGAGGATGTTTTATTTTTCATTTTTGACAATGCTGCATACATGAAAAAAGCTTTTAAATCTGTGCTGAAGGGACTGCTTACAAACTGTGTCCATGTCACATTCCTCACTCACATTATTTTATTTATTTATTTATTTATTTTAAAAACTTATTACCCCACCCCTCCTACCACAAGCAGCTCAGGGCGGCTTACAATAATAAAAAAACAATTAAAACACATCATAAAAAGGAGGAAACAGAGGAAAACAACCCTCCGCCCCCTATCCCTCCCCTCTCATATCACCCCTCTCCCCCGCCAAACACACAGCCAGGTCTTGTAACTTTTCCAAAAAGAGGGGAGGTCAGGGGCCAGCCGGGCCCCCACCGGAAGGGAGTTCCATAGGCGCGGCCACCAAGAACGCCCTCTCCTATGTGGCCACCCGAGAAACTGGGGGACCTCAAGCAGGGCATCCCCGGACGACCGCAGGGGCCGATCCAGGACATGGGGAGTGAGGCGGTTTCACAGATAGGCAGGGCCCAGACCGTTTAGGGCTTTATAGGTTAAAGCCAACACCTTGAATCGAACCCAGAAAACCACCGTCAGCCAGTGGAGAGAGCAGAGCACTGGTGTAATATGCTCCCAGCAGCCCAGTCCCAGTAGCAGACGGGCCGCCGCATTCTGCACCAGCTGCAATTTCCGCGCCGTCACCATGGGTAGCCTCACGTAGAGTGTGTTACAGTAGTCTAGTCGAGAGGTGATGAAAGCATGGATGACTGTGGCCAGATCAAAGTCCGAAACAAATAGCCGAAGCTGTCACACCAGATGCAACTGGTGAAAAGCACTCCTTGCCACAGCCTCCACCTGGAGATCCAAGCGGAGCTGCACATCGAGGAGCACCCCTAGACTCCGTACCTGGGAGGTCAATGGAGGACAGACCCCATCAGTGGTGGGAACCACAAATTCCATCGCCTTACCCAATAACATTACCTCCGTCTTGTAAGGATTCAGCTGCAGTCGATTAGCCCTTATCCAATCCCTCACAGCCGCCAGGCACCAAGTAAGCATCGAGACTGCCAGGAACTGATTGTTGGCAGATTTCAAAGTCCATTTGAATCCACAACAAAGTTTATGAAACTATTCCGAAAACTGTTTTCCCTGCCAAGCGCAAGGAAACTAAGGTACATATACCATTTGAGGGAGTGCGTCCCTGGAGGAAAAGTCACATTGCCACCTGATCCCTGTGCAACATGATGGAGTTCATATTTCAGAGCTGCAGTGTATCACCACAACCACATTAAGTACCAAAGAGAGTTCATTCGTAAGGAAATGGAGGTGGTTTATGCATATACAACATTGGAGGTTCTTGAGGTAAAGATTCATGTTTGATTTTGTATGCGATTTTAAATTGCTGTCCTGTACAGCAAATTAAATTACCTGGACAGTAATTTGCTGTCCCTTTTTGTGCTGTGAAATTACCATTGTAGTGATTGCACTTTCTCCCCCCACAGAAACTCCTGTTCAATGAGAGAGAATATGTCCAATTGCAAGTGGAGCTGGTGTTCCTAGCTGAAAAAACATCGCCTTTATGCACTTTGCTTGACAAGTTCCAGTCTCAAGTTCCAGTTGCTACCGAGGTGGTGGACACTTTGGAAGCTCTTCAAATACAGCTGCAGGCACATGCAGAGCTCACAACAGAAAACTGTAGTAATCTGCAACACGTGGAAGGTGACAACGATACTCCTCTGTCTTTGTGGCCGGAGACGATGTCCAAGTTTAAGGGGGCCTTCCAGGGGACAGCAGAGAAATTAGACAAGTACATGTCAGCTGATGGACAGCCAGGATACAGCTTTCTGAAGGCTGTCAGAATTTTTGATCCTACCAAAGTAACCTTTTTACCATCCAAAATGGAAGACTTTGGTGACACACCTGGGTGGAACTCTGTGCCAGAGGACCAGTTTGAACTCTATGTTAAGGTCCTTGTACCAAATTACTTGGAAAGATATCGACATGATCCTTCCGGGAAAGACTTGGACAATTTTTGGAAGAGTGCCTGGGACAGAGTACTCAAGCTTCCAAAGGTGGCTTTTGTGTGCATAAATTCAGTAACCACTTCTGCCAATGTGGCGCGCAGCATCAGCATGCACAATCTTATATGCACAGACGCTCGTAGAGGCTTTGGTGAAGAAAACCTACGCAGATCTTCCTTCATGTGCTTCAATGCAAATAAATAAATGTCTCATCTTGATTTTATAGAGGTTTCAGGAATGCAAATAAATGTTTCCTTTTTAATTTTACTAGACTAACTTTTTTACTTCTTATCAATTTTGGGTTGCAGGATTTTCAAATTTGAGTTGCAGAATTCGGGGTTCTGGGTTGCAGAATTTTGGTGTGTTTTTTTGTTTGTTTGTTTATTATTATTATTATTATTAACAAACATTTATATAGCGCCAGCAGTGTACCTGGCACTTTACAAAGTAATAAAATAGACACGGTCCCTGCCCCTAGGGCTTACAATCTGAGAGACAGGAGCTGGGGGAGAGACTTAGGAAGGGGAACAGAGGGAGAGACAAGGGGTCTAACATTCATGAAGATGCGAGGTCTCAAGTGCACGTACTTGGCTTGGTTACGATGAGAATGACAGCAGGCAGGTCCATGTTGCAAGGATAAGGGTAAACCGATCGTAGGTATAGGAATAGTGGCTCAGCAGGATAAAGAGTCAGACAGAGCAGAGCGAAAGAGGTGAGTTTTAAGGAGAGATTTGAAGGTATGAAGGGAGGGGGCAAGGCGGATGTGGACAGGGAGGGAGTTCCAGGCATGGGGGGCAGCAAGTGAGAAGGGACGAAGGCGCTTAGGGGAGCAGGGAAGGCGTGGAAGGGTGAGAGAAGGGACAGAGGAGGAGCGAAGTGCACGGGCTGGAGTATGGAGGGCGATAAGTGCAGAGAGGTAGGGGGGAGCAAGGTTGTGAAGAGCTTTATAGGTGAAGACTAGGAGCTTGTGCAGGATTCGTTCAGGAAGGGGAAGCCAGTGAAGCGAAGAGAGGAGGGGCTGCACATGGTCGAAGCGACTGGCGAGGTAGATGACCCTGGCAGCAGAGTTTTGGACAGAGATGAGGGGAGAAAGGTGAGACCGGGGAAGGCCAGTGAGAAGGAGGTTACAGTAATCGAGGCGAGAGATGACCAGAGCATGAACAAGAGTTTTGGCAGACGAGACAGAGAGAAAAGGGCGAATCTTAGCAATGTTATGGAGGGAGAAGCGACAGGATTTAGCAACAGAGTCAATGTAGGGTTTAAAAGAAAGGGGTGAGTCAAAGATGAAGCCTAGGCTACGGGCTTGGGGGACAGGCAGGATGGTGACTCCATCAATAGTTATTGACAGTGAGGAAGGAGAGGAAGGATGAGGGGGGAAGATAAGGAGTTCAGTTTTAGCCATGTTGAGTTTGAGTTGACGTTGAGACATCCAGGTAGAGATGTCAGAGAGACAGTTGATGAGACGAGCTTGAACAGAGGGAGAGAGAGAGGGAGTAGAGAGATAGAGTTGAGTGTCATCAGCATAGAGGTGGTATTGGAAGCCATGGGAGGCAATGAGTTTGCCTAAGGATGAGGTATAGATCGAGAAGAGGAGAGGGCCAAGAACAGAGCCTTGAGGAACACCAACTGAGAGGGGGAAGGAGGAGGAGGCGGAGTTGGAGAGAGACACATTAAAGGAGCGGTCAGAGAGGTAGGAGGAGAACCAGTTATGGACAGAGCCACAAAAGCCAAGGGAGTGAAGGGAATCCAGCAAGAGTGAGTGGTCAACAGTATCGAAGGCAGCAGAGAGATCAAGGAGGACAAGAATGGAATAGAGACGTTTAGATTTAGCCACCAGAAGATCGTTGGTAATCTTAGCGAGAGCAGTTTCAGTAGAATGAAGGGGGCGGAAGCCAGATTGGAGGGGGTCAAGGGAGGAGTTGGAGGATAGGAAGTCAAGGCAGCGGGAGTAGACAACACGTTCAAGCAGCTTGGAAGCAAAAGGAAGGAGTGAGACAGGACGATAGCTAGAAGGGTCAGAGGGGTCAAGAGTGGACTTTTTGAGAATAGGAGAGACTGTGGCATGTTTGAAAGCAGAAGGGAAAGAGCCAGTAGAGAGGGAGAGGTTGATGATGTGCAGGAAGGAAGGGGCGACAGTGTTTGCAGGAGAATTGGAGCCCTACCTATAAAGTCCTAAACAGCTTGGGTCCCAGGTATCTGAAATATCACTTCTTTGTCTTATGTTCTGTCATGGCCTCCGAGATCGGCCAGGAGCGCCCCCTTGCGGGTACCATCTGCTCGTGAAGTTTCCACAACGAAGGCACACAGAGGGGCGTTCTCAGTAGCTGCCCCACAATTATGGAACTCACTCCCCTTGGAGACCTGACTAAGCCCGAGCCTGCTCGTCTTCTGGAAGAGATGCAAGGCCTTTTTGTTTAGCCAGGCATTTGGCAGCCAGGGATAGGATTGGGTGGAAGGGCCAGGGAAAAGATTGGTGGATAGGGAGAACTAGGGGATTTTTAAAAGCTGTTTTACATTTTTTTATATTTTGTAAGCCCCCCTGACGGGTAAAAATTGGAATGAATGAATAAATAAATGTGTGACCATGGGGCTGCTTTCCCTCTATTGGGGTGTGGGCAGCACCTAGAGCAGTCTGAAGAGCGAGCAATCTCTCCGCTCTCACTGGCACCTTGACGGCTTACTTTTGCTTTTGGAATGCTCCAGAGGGGGGACCCCGAAGAAAGCAGACTAAAAACACAGCCGAGATGGCTTCTGTACACAGAGTTCACTGCGACTGTGAGCTGTGGGGGTTGGGCTGTGTGTGGCGCCTCACCGTTTATTGGGTTCATCCGCTGAACCGTATTTATTAGCGGCTGTGTGGGGGCTGCGCAGAGTGAACTCGGGCTCCAGCGGGCTACTGTCTCGTCAGTTAACACACACTGTTTTTCCTTTTGGTAATGGTGATGATTCCTGGCTGAAACTTCTGATTTTGCCCCCTTGTGTTAATTTCTTATATTTCTGCTGTTAGGTTTTTCCAAAACTAGCAAGCTCCTCTTAATGTATTAGATTAATTTTGGAAATGCCATCTTAAATAAGAAAAGCATCTATTGCTGTCAACTGTTCAGAGTTAGCAAAAGAAAATACAATACTTCCCGTTCCCAGAATGGCTGGTATAAAACTCAGTGCAAATGTTTCCAAACACCACTCTACTTCTGAAGACTAGCAGAGTTTTGAAAAAAAACTTAAAAGCAGTTGTAGGATTAGTTGTTTTGGCCGACTGTATCCATTCAGCAACTTAGAGCAGGAGTAGGGAACCTCAGGCCTGGGGGTGGCAGATGTGTCCAGTGACCAGGATTTATTCTTGCCCCTAGATCCGATTCCTACCCCCGAGCCAAGGGTAGGAGAGCAGAGATGAGGGCATGCACGCAGGGATGAGGGACGGATCCATGGCATAGACCCTCCCCTTCCTGAGTGTACCCCTGCCGCAATATCTATACAGCCCTCAAAGCTTGTACTCATTTTCAAAGTAGCTCCTGAGCGATAAAAGTTTCCCCATCCCTGATTTGAAGTCTAGTTGAAGAGCTCTTTTCCTCATTGTCTTTTTACAGTCTGACTATCCTTGTTCCTCTTGTAGGTTAATATTTTATTTTCTCTCCCATTTTTTTTGCAGGTTATCCAGCAGTCACAAAAACCAGGGACATTGATAAGGCCTCCACAGGTAACATTGACACAAACCCCGATGGTAGCCCTGCGGCAGCCGCACAATCGGATTATGCTTACCGCTCCTCAACAAATTCAGCTGAACCAACTTCAAACAGGTAAGACGGAGAGATTTTTTTCTGATCTTATAAAAACCCACCTGATACTGTGCCATAAATCAGGGCTGAGAACTTAACAAGGAGTTCGCAGTTATAAGCATTAGCTTGTCTGGGCCAAACTCAGCAATTTCTATGGATCTGGTATTGAAGTTGAAAGCAGCAGCTTACCTGCATTCATTGGCAGAATTTAACTGTCAGTAACTAAAGCTTCTACATGGTTAGAGCATAAAAACAGAAGTGAATATCCTCAGCAAATACCACATTCTCCAAATTTGCCTACTTTCTTCAAATCCAACAAAGGCAACACAAAACGCCATCTGCACTCACTTTTGGGTTTTTTGGTTTATTTTTGGGGCATTTTTGATCATTTTGTTTTGGATATTTGGTCAAATGAACAAAAAAGGCAAAACAAAACCCCACGAAAAAGAAAAAAAAGAAAAGGAAATAGGGATGTTAGCAAATATTAGTTTGAATTATAAATAATAAGTTTTATTTATATAGCATCTCCTCCTCTCCCCACCGTAGAATGGACTTGGGGTGCTTCACAATATTAGTATAAAAAAATACAATAGAACACCATAGAACAACTTAAAATCCACGTGAGATCCATTTAAAAACATTTTGACAGGTGGAGAGGAAAATGCATCAAGGGGGAACCAGCAGTGGACCTCTAAAAACAACTGAGAATAAAAATTCTTTAGGTGCTTTTTGAAGGTGAGGAGGGAGGAACTGAGACAAATATCCAGAGGGAGCGAGTTGTGCACCGTGTTGTGCTACAGCGAACACCTGATTTCCCAGCGACTTAAGGCGCAACAGCTGGATCCTCAAACAGTGGGTAGTATCTGAACACAGAGAGCAAACTGTTCAAAGCTGAGAAATGTAGCTGCTTTGTTAGAACTACATCTGCTTTCAGTGCAAAACTTTTGTACCAAAGGTTTGTCAATGCTCATAAACAAAAATAGGGTGTGTTCAGATGTGACAGTGGCACTGTTTAATCCGCTTTTGCCCGGATTAAACCGGGTACCACTGTTGGGCCTCAAGGTGCCTGCCAGATGTTTGCCTGGACTGTTACCCGGTCAGTGGTGGCATTAGCCCGGGATGTGAGTCAGGACCATGCCCCCCAACTCACAGCCTTAGCTAAGCGCCACCACCGGCCAGGTGACGGCTGCCTGACTGGGGGTAAAGTGGGCCGTCACATATGATGGCCCACTGTACTTACCCTGGTCCAGAACAGCAGCACTTCTGAGCAGCCGTAGCAGCCGTCAAAGACTACCATGACTAGCTGTCATGGGAGGGGGGCAGGCTGCAGTGGGGGCAGGGGTGTGTGGACACCCCTCTGTGCATCTCCCCACCCCCTCCCTGGTCTGGCCACCGTAACGTTTGTTCGGCAGCCAGAGTGATGGCTCCCGGAGCAATCCGTGGTGGGACCCATCACATCTGAAAACACCCAGAGTTGTTAAAACATTGGGCTAAAATGTGAAACTCCTTTGCAAGTGATGCCTAAAATACAAATCTTGGATTTCCTTTCTTTTTGCAGTCCCTGTGGTAAAACAGACAGTATTACCTGGAACCAAAGCTCTTTCCACTCTTTCAGCACAAGCAGCAGTGGCTCAAAAGAATAAACTCAAAGAACCTGGGGGAGGTTCTTTTAGGTAAGGAACCGAGTTTTCATGGTGCTGCATGTGGGTGTGCAGCAAAATAGCAGTGGCTCCTGTTTGTGTGGGATTGATTCCAAAAGACTTTTTTGTATTCACGTTGATCCCTTTGGCACTGTAGAGTCTAGAGATCAGCCATCTCCTGTGGATAGACTCTTGAAGTGACTCTCATTTGGGGAAGGCAATTAAAAAATCCTTCTCCACTTTTCCCTTCCTTCTCTGACCCCATTTATCTGCCTGCTCATCTCATTTAATTTTTGTGTAGCCTACTCTGTTGGCAGTGTATGTGGGATCCATCTTAACCAAGATATGAAAACCTCAAGGATGATGGAAGAACCGGGAGGGGGGAAGGGGAGGCGCCCGGGAAGCAGCTGGGTGGTGAAAGGCCCTTGGTGTGGTCACAATCAGAATCTAGTTTTGAGCGGAATGATGATCTAATGAACAAAAAGATTGCCTATTCCGTTTACTTATTTACTATATGAAAATTAGCAGAAAATGAACAATGTCTCGCTGAATGTACATAAGGCAAAAATGACTGCTGTAAGTTTTTGGCCAGTTGTTGCACATTTTGGCAGTCTCTGTTACTCGCGTGGTGTTTAGGAAGCTGCAGGCTAGCATTTGCATGTGTACGGTAAACGTAAAACGGAGTGTAGTGGATTTTGGAACTAACTTCTGGCATCCAGCGTTTCCTATATTGGTCTGCTTTGTTTAGTCAGGTTTTCAAAATGTCAGGCTCTCCGGTATCTCATGAGCATAAGAACCTAGGAGTGTTTTGCAGGGCAGGCTTGCCTGCTGCGAGTCCTTGCAGGATTAGGGGCCCAGTCACACCCCTTACTCTGGGGAATAACTCAGTGTCTCTTTATTCTTTTTCCAGTTTCTATATACAGTGCCCAGTTCAGTCCTCACAATGGTTCTCCTCAATTGTTTGGGTTCTCTGGGTTAGGCACCCCCTCTGTGCCCCAGCAGAACCTCCTAGCTCAGGCACCACCCTCTGACTTACTACTCTCTCAGCAGGCTCCCTTCATAGGGTTGCCATATATGCCAACTTTTAGAGGGCACTTACGCAGCCCTGCAACCTGTATTTCTCATTACAGTCCTCCTGCTGTCGCTCCCAGCTCTGAGTTAGGCTCAGGCTGTTCTTTCTTGGACTGGCTACTGCCATGCCCTAATCCAGCTGCTTTCAATTAGGCACTGTCCTACCTCCAGTACAGCACTGGCAGCCCTGCTAGCGCCTGTCTCTGATTTTCTGGATGGCCCCGTGGGTGGATATGGGTGGGGGATGAGTGTAAGTGGGTGTACGCTGGGAGCACGCATTCACAAGCACCCACCGCCTGTGGTGTTTACACGGGCGCACACCCAGCAGACACCCAGCCCCCCACCCACCGCCGGCCCGTTTCCATGGACACTCACCCGCCGCACACCCGCCGGAACACCCAAACTTGCAATGTGTTTTAGCTTTTTAATGTCTTTTGAAAGATTTTTTTTCGGGGGAGACTCCTAAACTGAAACTGTATAAGCTGTAATGTTGTGCTGAGGCACAATACATTTTTACCCTGATTTGTTTTCCTTATGGTGCTACCTTCCTTCCGTTAGCACCTAATTTGGGTTTGATTTTCTTCCTAAAAGGCAGTCTTTGCTTCGGTAGAACTAGTTCATCGAACAGTAAGCTATGGGAACGTAATACATAGTAACAGAATGGGGTTGGCATGAGACGATTCCAGAGATTGTTCATTCTAAGTTGCGTTTCATGAAGCAACAAGAAAATTATCATGCCTGAAATTTTCATTTGTGTGGATGGGTGTGAAGCAGCACTGACAGGGACTAGGAATAAATAGGGAAACTTAAAATTCAAATGTGCTGAGCAAATTAGGGGCAAAAGTGGTGTGTGTTGTTGGCAAAGCGTACTGGTATGTAAATTGTACTTGTATGTTGTTACAAATACGTTGATTGCAACAATTATCCCATTTCCCAAGGGATGATGATGACATTAACGATGTTGCATCAATGGCGGGAGTTAACCTATCAGAAGAGAGCGCACGAATATTGGCCACAAACTCGGAGCTAGTGGGCACGTTAACAAGGTCGTGTAAAGATGAAACCTTCCTCTCTCCGGCACCTTTGCAAAGAAGGATACTTGAAATAGGTATGTTTACACTTAGGGCGTTTTCACACAAGACACTCCCCACCCACCTCCCACCCACCCACTATATATGTTACAAGGCACCCATAGGGCAACACTGCAGCCTTCCAACATGAATAGTGGGTAGTGGGTGGAGAGTGTCTTGTGTGAAAACGCCCTTAGAAGCTTAACTTTACAAAACACATTTCACTGTTTACTGGAGTGGACTAAAATTTTTCAGTTGCTCTTTATACTGGCTGAAATTTATTTTTTATTTTTTAAAAAAAAGGTAATTAAAAAATCAAAAAAAATCCAGACCAGCTGTGAAATTCATGCTGACAGTGAGATCCATCTTAGCTACCAAACCTTGCAGATTTTTAAATTGTGATGCAGTGTCATTGATGCACCTAGTTCTATTTATAGTGTTTAGTAGTTTACTAGTACTCATAGTTTTGATCTTAGCTAAGGTAGGAAATTGGGACCTTGTGCCTTTGTGTATTTCTCTTTGTTTTTGAGTTACAAGTTTTGTTAACTTAAAATCTAGCAAAGGTCACCTGTAATCAGATACCAATTATCTGTGAAATGGGAGACTTTAAAGGCTTTGTTTTGATTTTAAACAGGTAAAAAGCACGGAATAACGGAAATCCATCCTGATGTAGTTAGTTATGTATCTCATGCAACGCAACAGAGGTTACAAAACCTTGTAGAAAAAGTATCGGAGACTTCCCAACAAAAGAATATTTCTTACAAGGTAACTGTTTGTTTATTGTGGAAATAGTGGACAAAGAGTAAAAACAGAGGTGATGGTGACCCGGGTGTGACCGGCACGTGTGTTTAAGTACTGCCAGATGTTAACTCAGGACTTCCTGGGGCAGGTGGGCGGTAGCCCGGGCTGTGTCCTCGGAAAATCTTCTCAGACGCAGCCCAGGCTAAAGACTGTGAACATTCGGCCGCACCACTGCCATGGCTGTCTGTCATGGCGGGGAGTGGGGTGCTGGGAGCAGTGTGGGGGCAGGACCGCCCTCACGCACATTAGTTTAGCTCCCCACGGGACAGCTTTCCTGCCGCGGGCACATTTGTTCGATGCCCCTCCCCAACCCAGCCCACGTTGGCTGCGTTTTCCTGCCCCAGGCTGTGCTGCACTATTTGCACGTCTGTTTTTACCCATGAACTGCTGAACTTTCATCAAACTCTGGGCAAATGAGGCTGGATGTAGCCTTAGGACAGCTGTACCTCTTGACAGTTTAAAAGAGCATTTTGAACCTCGAAAGCAGAAGGGTAGTGATAGATAAAGGTTTCAAATGGTGGTGGCGTTTTTTTGAGCAAATGCTCTTAAAGGGTGTGACTTCTGAGAACTGAAGTTGCTGGTAGTCACAAGATGTTCTGTGATGTTGCTTGCCCTACATGAAAGGAACAGAATGGAGCTAAATGAAACCCGAGAGGCATTGTGCATAGCGATATTAGAACCCAGCTTAATCAAGCATTAATGATTTATGACTTTTTGCTGCAGAGTTTACTGGATTTCGCTTGGTCTTGTGCTCTGGCAACCGGTTGGTGAACAAGATAGGATATTTTTGGATTTTTACAATCTCCTATGAAGGTTACCTCATTCTTTGATGGGATCATATACGTTAATGAACAAAAAGTTGTCTTAAATGGAGATGGACTAGGTTTTAAATTTTTTTCATTTTTTAAAAAGTATGACAGTCTTTTACGTTTCCAATGATGATATGTGCAGATGCTCCTTCGGCAGTCCATTTTTATTGAATGCAGTACTCTGTACCCCTGTTGTGTGTTGTACACTGATGGAACTTAAGCCTTGTTTCAAAAAAATCCAAAGTCTGCCAGATTGGAGTTTCTCCACCCCTGTCTTAAATGAAAGGGAACCTCTGGCTCAGGGGCCATGTGCAGGCCACCGCTAGTCTTTATTTGGCCCCCTTTCCAGTTCCTGGATCTGGACCCTAGATCCAGTTCCTTCCCCTGAACACTGAAAGACTAATGCAGATGAGGGCATGATCACAAGGATAAGGGACAGCTCTGTGGCACAGATCCATGATCTGGATGCTTCTCACCCCCCTTAGCACCCTGATCTCCAACTTCTACGCAGCCTTCACTGCTTGCACTGGTTTTCAAAGTGGCCCCTGGGAAGGAAAAGTTTTCTCCATTCCCCGACTTAAAGGTCCAAGATTGTGTGCACACCACAGCTGTGCTGTAGGTGAGCTACTTCCCAACCCTCGTCTCTCATTCTAGCCCCAGCTGTGGTTACAGCCATACAGGACTCAGTGGGGAGGCTCTCACGCCTTGGGCAGCCTCACACCACTCTGGGCAACCTTGCCACGTCATGCAGTGGAAGGTCTGAGGACGTGTTGCGTGGCAGCCGTAGCCCAATTGGGGTAAGGCTACCCAAGATGTGGTAGCCCGTGTGCCCCACTACGCGGCAAGCTCCGCAGCGGGCACTGTCGCCCGTCATGTGTGGCTATGTCACGGCTGGCGGCAGGATTTTGGTTGGGCCGGGGGCGGGGAGGGCTTGGTTGGGCAGCTGTTCGCATGGTTGGCGCCTTGGATTGCCATGGTGGGAGCTCCGACATCGGCTTGGCTGCCCCCTGCAAGTGGATGTGACTGTCTGTCCTACTCCCCGTGCTGGCCTCGCAGTGTAGCAGCTGCACTTGCCCGCTGCGGGGCCATGTGGGGATCGGGCTCTCGGCAGCTCACGTGACTGCACCTTGTGTGTGGACAAACTCGCTGCAGGCATGGCATGTGCCAAAATGCTTCACTTTAAATTGCAGCTAATAGCCATGTCCCTTGTCTCACAGGGACCATTTGTCCACCGTGCCATTGTAGCAAGGTTTGGTGTGGCAGCTCATCACAGTAATGGATCATAAGAACGCACGCCATGTAGGGGCTCGTTTCTCCCCCTTACCTCCCCCCAAATACTCTATAGGAGTAAAGCTACCCTCTACTCCCCTTCCACATCTGCCTCTATATGGGGGTATTCCTCAACCACAGCTGGAGGAATGGAGCATCATCATAACATGAGCAAGGACCCCAGAGAGTTATCTTCCCCTCTTATCATTCTCTCACCTGTGGCTGAGATGGGGCATGGAGTTGGAGGGGGTGGAGGGCATTCTGTAGTCTTTCCCGAGATACTGACGGATATAGGATAAGTGTGAATTTCAGATACAGTTAAGTGGAGACCTGCTAGGGCATCGTTCCTTGCAGAAAGATCTCTGTGAAATAAGTTTGAAAGGGCAAAGTTGTCTGGTAATGCTACTTAAAAGTCAAACCCTGATGAGATCACAGGACAGAACAAAAAGCCTGTGTGGCCTTTTTTTTTTTTTTTTTTTGGTTAATGGTCTTATTCAGTTTTACTTGGTTTAAAGATTAACTTGCTGTTTAAAAAGGAATAAGCGAACATTTGAGCTTAAATACATATGATCTTATTCAGCCGTACAGTACAAGCTAACAGCTTTGTTTTCAAGATTTGTAATGAAAAGCATTTTTATCACATTTTTAGGATGATGAAAGATACGAGCAAGCAAGTGATGTTCGGGCGCAGCTCAAATTCTTTGAACAGCTTGATCAAATAGAAAAACAGAGAAAAGATGAACAAGAAAGGGAAATTTTAATGCGCGCGGCAAAGGCAAGTGCTTGGTTTTCACACTTAATAGATTTGCAAAGTGTCGCTTTTGACGTCAAAAGAATAGAGCTGTTTTTATTCTGGAGGTCGTGCAATCTCCAGTACAGCGCTCAGTGAGGGAGCACATGCTGTAGTTGAAGCTGTACTGGGATTTTTGTTATAAATCTATATAATGTAACCCTATATTATTTGCCCAAAATTAAAATAATTTTAACTTGAAGATTTCTTTTTTTTTTTTTTTTTTTGTAGCCCTAGGAGATAAAGAAGGGCACCTGCAATGTTTTACCGCTCACTGGGCCACTATTGTTAGAGTCGATTCCTTTTCTTGTTTTAGGGGTGGGGGTGGGAAAGAGATTGGAACAGGAGGCTGTTTTTGAATAAGGAAACATGCACTGTGTCATGTGGAAGGGAGGAGCCATGCTATCTCTGTCCCTGATTCTGTGCTGATTTTTCAGCATACAAAACGTGCAAGGAATTTCTTGTGGGCGGTGTACGATGAGTAAAAACATAATATAAAATACAATAGAAAAGCATTAAAATTTATAAAACAAAATTATAAAACAAATGAGGCCCAAGTAGCTCAACACCCTCCCACTCCTCCTAAAGAAAAAAAACACAACCCACCCACTACCCATCTCCCTCACCGAATGCCTGGTGAAACAGCCAGGTCTTGCATTGTCTGCGGAAGGAGGGGAGATCTGGAGAGAGGCGACCCTCCACTGGGAGGGAGTTCCACAGCCAAGGTGCGGCCAATTGTAACTCACACAAGCGAGTGATTACAAGTTCCACGTTGCCTTCTTCGGGTGGTACGGTCTAAATGATCCAAAAGCTCCTGTCCCCCATGTGTTAGGACACGTGGTAGAGACTTGCTTATTCAGAGAGAGGATCTCCAGCTCAGTCCGTGACGCGCCATCCAAGAGTCAGGGCATCATACTGTTACTATAGCTGTTTATATAAATTGGTAACTGCTAACACAAATGGCCAATCTGCTACCTGTCTTGCATGTGTAGTTATAGCTTTGTTCACAGTTGTGTGGGCAATGGCGGTGATACTTTAGAAAGGTCAAGCAAGCTCCTCCTTTGTGGGGATACACATCTGAATTGTTGTGCAAACAAAATTGGGAGTGTAAGACTTTGCTACTTGCCCTTCCACTTACGTGGCCGAGGCTGTGCGTGGCTGGCTAGGGGGACGAATAGGGAGATTCTTGGATACTAGTTTGGATCCACTGAAAGACGATGTTCTTTGAAAAATGTTTGAAGAGCTGCACCTTCTCAGTGCTTGGACTCACTATGCAGATACATTTTATAGAAGCTACCTGTGGCGTTATTTAACCAAATGTGAAATGGGAGGTCTCTGTATGTGTGGAATCCAGAATCCCAAAAGTGACCTCAGAAACCACCACTGTTTGGTTTTTTAATGTTAACTATAAATCACTGTGAGGTTTTAAGAGAAATATGCTATACATTCATGCACCTTTCTCAATAAATATCATGCATTTCTAATGCCCTCATCGCTATAGAATCTAGGTATTTTTAGACAAGCGCCTCCCCACCCATTACCCACCCATCATGCAGGTTGCATGTTGCATAGGGTGCCAGTGCAGTCCTGCAACGTGCATGGATGGGTGGGGAGGCGCTTGTCTAAAAACATCCTCTGGATGTTGTATATGGAACTCTTCCATAAAGGTTTTTCAGAGACATGCATTTAGGCCAGAATTCCCAAATTTAAGCACTTGAAAGCTCTATTCATACATCCCCAAAAGTGACTTTACTATTCAGAAGCGCTTGTTGGAATTCTTTTAACTATAAAGCTAAGAGATTCTATCTAGCTCCATGTCTTTACCATTTTTGTGCCATTTCATTTATCTCTCTTTTTTTCTCTCCTCCCTTTCTTCCTGCACTCTTTACCAACGCAGTCTCGGTCTAGGCAAGAAGATCCAGAACAGCTTAGGTTGAAACAGAAGGCCAAGGAGGTACGTTTTCAGATAGTATCCATGATGATATATGCCTATTCTAGACAGCTAGAAGACGAAAACTAAGCTATTGACTTTCTGCTTTGGAAAACACAGATGCAACAACAAGAACTAGCACAAATTAGACAGAGGGACGCCAACTTAACTGCTTTAGCTGCAATCGGGCCCAGAAAGAAAAGGAAAGTGGACTCTCCAGGCTCAGGATCCGGGACAGAGGTACAGTATCAGAACTCCTTTTGGGTGTGTCCAGATGCTGTGGTTTTGCAAACGCTTTCCCTTTTAGGCCTCTTTCCTTGCTTTAAAGATTTTCTTAGCTGTAGAAATCCTTTTAAAGTACCTTGACACTATCACTTGCTCCAAAGACTCGAGACTAGTACCAATGCTGGCGTCCGCATCGGAGAGTAAAGGATCTCCCTCGTTGGTGTTCTTTAAGGTTTGCCTTCCCCACCTTTGGGATTAAAATGAAGCATTGGCCTGGAACTGGATGTCTGCTTTCTGCTTAGGTACAGCTCCCTGCTCCTCAAGAACCGTGCAGAAACAACCCCATTAACTTGTGTAGCTTTCTGAATGCAGATTGGGGATTTGGGAGAGGGGACTCCTTCAACAGTGTAGCCTATGGGTGTTTTTAGACAAGCACCTCCCCACCCATTACCCACCCATCATGCATGTTGCAGGGCTGCATAGGATGCATCGTTAGGGGCATCGTTAGGTAATGGGTTGGAAGGCGCTTGTCTAAAAACATCCTATGAGGTGCAGACTCCCAATAGTGCTTCCTCTCAGAGGGCAGGAGGAGGCAGTGTTTGTCAAAAACAATCTTTATACTCCTAAACAGTAACTGCAGCTGCAAACATACAAACATTCTTAACTTCTCACCCCCTTGTTGCTGTCGGAAACATTGCAGTGTTTTTAATGATTAAGCAAAGCATCCTCAAAGGGACTGAATTAGATGGTAGGGATTTTAGATTTTAAAAATGTAAAAATGACCAAATCTGCCAATATTAAGTGTTTTTAAATCTCCTCTAGCTATGTATTTTTAATGCATTAAACAAGTAATCAAAACTGTCTATAATGATGATTTCAGAATATGTTTGAATGCAAACCGCTGCTTCGGTTTTCTGGAGCAACTATCACTGCTGCACTTGAGGAATCTTTTAAGACAGGAAATGGAATTGGTGTTTCCTGTATGCAAGACTTTTTGAATGTTGACTATATAGTTATGGCGTTCCCTAATAGAACTACTACTAATGGTTGCCTGTGAAGTTCTTGAACTTTCCGTTCAAATTGATAACTCTTGATATCTCTTGGTTATGAGAGAGCACTGTAGACATTGGTGGACAGATCTGCCTTTAAATGACCTTTTTAATCATCTAAATCCATTAGCATAATACGCAAGAAAAGATTTGATTTAGCAAAGTTCATTGGCTTCTACTTACAATTGCTCTTGAAGTAGTAATTGTTGCATATTGCCATGCAAATGATCACACCCCAAGCACTGGTAGTAAATAATTCTTTGTAAAAACATACAGTTAAAAGATGCTTCAGTAAGACAAATATGTGAGAATGGGGGATTGTTAAGAAAATATTTTAGGGATAAATATTTGCCCCCCCCCCCGATATATGGGTCACCTAATAAAGTTTAATACAAACCTATGACAAATAGTAAGTTGCTACACATCTGTCTCATGCTACATTAAAAGTTATGGTATGCTTTCTTTCAGAAAAGGTTTGTGTTTGTGAGGAAATCTAAATGAGCAAATGCAAAAGGAGCAAAGTTAAAGTGGAAAATGAGATTTTTAAAATCTCATGATACTTGAATGCTTATCTGTACAATCTTAGGACTCATTCACACAACACTGACTTACATGAAATTGTTACCACTTCCTGCCCTCCTTAGTGATTCCTTGTTTTCTAGCATTCAGTGCAAAGAGCAGGTCGTTGAAATGTTGGGCAATCGGCAACTAGTTGAATGCATTGTTAGCCAAAAAGACAAAGAACGAGGGATAAGTTTTCAAGTGGGAAGGATGCTGTGTGAAATGAGGCCTCCGTCACTTAGTGCAAAGGGTTCATTTACAGGATCTGACTCAGCCAAGTAGCTTTGGGGTGGTGTGATTGGTATTGAAGCTAAGTTACTGAAGCTAGGTTAATCCACCTGGGATAAGCTTCAGTGCCAGAGGCATGCTTTCCTGTCTGTCCCTTCCTACCTCTGAGTGACCATGCAAGTGTGGTCAGAGTAGGGCCTGCCACCTCCATTTCATGACCCACTCTGTTTTTGTAATATTGCATGCTGGGATATCACAAGGGCATTCCTCCATGCCCTTTGCATTGTGAGAAATACCATAGGGAAAGACAGGGCCTGTGAAAGACAGGGCAATCGGCAGTTTCTTCAGGACAAAGACAGAATAAGAAACCAACTGTGAGTTTGCAAGATGGGGAAGGAGGGGGTGCAGCCACACAATGCACTTACCGTGCCTTGGGCAGCCTTACCACGCAATACAGTGCATCATGTGCCTGGTGGCTGCCAGATGTTCCCCATGCCACGTGGTGAGGCGGGCAGCTGGCATCCTCGGAGCGGGGTAACACTGCCCAAGGTGTGTTAACGCGCCACTGCTTGTGTACCCGGTCCCCGTCTGCATTGCTGTGCGGAAAGTCTGCTGTGGGGCTTTGAGCAGCAGGCACTAACTCCAGTCCTCTACAGCCACATCATGGCCAGAGGCAGGATAGTGGGCAGGACGGGGGTGGATCAGGGCCGGGCATCCGCTTGTGTGGCCGGCGCCTCGTTCCACCATGCCCTGTAGCCAGTGGCCCGCCTGCCCCTCAGGGAGGGAGCTGACCATCTGTCCTGCTCCCCATGCTGGCCCCTGAAGTGTGGCGGCAGTAATTGCCTACCACGGAGCACATGGAGAGGAAGCCCTTCAGAGCTTGTATGGAGGCACCCAGCGTGTGTGAATGAGTCTACAATGTTGTTTTCAGCCTCATTCACATATCACACACTCCCCTTTCATGGGGAGAGTCGACACAGATCCTGTGCTGGCTTTCCCAGGGTGTATGTGAAACGGGTGTATGTGAAACTTTCCTTTCCTCACAAACCCACTTGCCCCAATACTTTCTCCTCCTCTCCCTGCAGGGAAAGCCAGTTCCTTGCTCTTGCCCCAATACTTTCTCCTCTCCCTGCAGGGAAAGCCGGTTCCTTGCCGGCTCCCAACGCATGAATGAGCCCTTACCACGGGTAATATATTTTTTGTTCACAAGGAACGTTGGTTTGCTCTGTCTAGCTGATTAACCAATTAACTGTGGGTTCCCTGGATCTAATCTTTAAATAAGAACCAGCTGCTTTTGATTGGCTAGACTCTCAGTTGTGCTGCTGCTTCACTTGACGTTTTTGAACCGTGCTCCACGTGCCCCCATTTTTGTGCTATTTGTAGCTAAGGCATTTACAAGAATTGTGGAAAATATGGCTTGCCACTACTTAGAGACAGATTTGTAGATGTAAGCTTTTGATGTCAAAGGCAAGCTGAATCTTAATTACAAGTGAAGTCACCTGTAACTAGTAATTGCGTTGTTGCAGAATTCAGTAGAACCATTCACAGTCTGTTTTTAGATGTTTTATATCCGATTAGCTCCGTTAATTAAAGCTAACAAAGACGTCCTTTGTTAACCCGTTTTATGCCACAGTGCAAGTGCATGGGACGTTTATGGACATAACTTTTAAGTAAAAGAGTTTCCTGAACTCAATTTTCTCTTTGTAGGTTCTATTGCATTAGTACTGTAGTAGCTGCTTGAGCCTTTCAGAGAGACCTTCTGTGTGCATTGTTTTTGGGTCACACTCAACCATGCAAACTTTAAACCCCGTTACTGATCTGCATTCAACCTAAGGATTTGCCAAACAGAACAAGAGCAGACTATTGATGGTGGTAGTTATGCTTATCCTGATGTGTTCCATCCTACATCTTCCTACTGAATTCCCCTTCCTGGCCTGCTCCATTCCTGCCTCAGGAACATCCAGAAGTGCTGGGTTCTGAACTCACCTAATATTTTGGAGCTAGACCAAAACGTCTTTTTAAATTAACCTAAAGGCATTGTTCTACCATTACAAACCTCTGTGAATTCTAGATTCTGCCTTCACTAGTCATGAAACGAATAGGTGTTTTGGTGTTGACAAATATTTTTGGATAATATCCACATTTGAAACACATTTTCATTGTAATTGGATGCTTTGTTTCAGCATTGTTTAGTGTTATTACACAGGCGCTATAAATCAGTAGCAGAGATCAGAGAGAAGTGGGACAACTACCCGCTCTGTCAAATTTGGTTTGGAGTGGCCGTATTCAGCAGAATATTATTTGTTTCATATCTAGTCTTCAGGCTTTGTCAGGAAGCTTGCCCAATGTCGTAAGAATGGCCACTTTTAGAATTGTATGCAATGGACTGGCTTTATTTTCTTGCTTCTTTTCAAGCACTTGGCCTTCTCTGTATGGGTATTGCTTGTCCAGTAAGAGAGTGAATATCAAATCAGTCACCTGTTTGAAAAATACAGGTTTGATTCCATCCTTGGAATTTTTGGAAACCAAAATAGTATATACAGGATTCGCTAAATACGCACTCCTCTCAGAATCACTTTTAATGTTTAAAACCCTCCTCTTTATGCTAGACATGAATAGATTCCTTTGACTCTTGGAAAACTGCATTGCAGTTCATTTCCTCGAGTCTCGTTCACAAGACTTCACAGCTATTTCGGTATTTCTCTTCTGCCAATACATTTCAGTAGCCTATCCTTTAAAAGTCTATGGAATGAGAAGATGGTAGTGTGTACACGCCCACGATAGGGACCTATTTTGCCAGCATGCCTGCTGTGCCATTTGGAGCTGTAGACATGCAAGGAAATGATTGACTCCCTATAATCATGTCTGAAATAGCGGTGGTGTTTTTTTAAATGATCTGATTCAATTTGTTGCTGTCTTTACAAACAAATGGTAGCAAAACCTATTAAAACTCAATCAGCTGCAGCTTTTCTGTAAGTAAAATAAAGCTGTAGAATGTCTTTCTTGTGGCAATTAATTAATATAATGTAAATGGCGGTAACCACTGTGCCTATATGGCCCCCTTTAAATATTAAAGCATAGACTTACGGTCTTTGCCTGCCATCTGCTGGGCATAACCGTTTACTGCCTTTGCACTGCAGCCTTCAAACTTTCGCCTGGTAACTTGGAAACGTTTGACACCCACACATAAGCAGTCTGTTCTGACAGTGTAATTATTCACTCTCGTTTGCTAGTATTTTATTTTTTACATAAATAGTAATTGTATTTAAATCTACTTGGCATCTTTTCTCAATGCATTTTTATGACAAATGGGCATTTTTCCTTTCGCCGCACAGACTTGTGCTGTCAACCTAATGACAAAGAGTGATCTAATTTGTATTTTCCTTTGACACGCTGCGGTGTCTATTTTACTCTCAGTATTGTATTTACTAACCCTATAACTTTCAGGTCTAATGTTGTCTTCAGTTGCTATTTGTTAATATAATGTTGGCCTAAGGACACCTCCTGACGTCTGAACGCAGTCCCTTTATTACAGTTTGTTGATTTGTATCCAACAGGGTCCTTAATTTTCTCTGGTTTCTTTGCACCAAGCTCCTTTTCCTTATGTTTACCAATCCTAGTTATCTGCCTCTCTGTATTCTGCCTCTCTGTATTCCGTCAGGAGAGGAACCTCAGGCCTAGAGGCCAAATGTAGCCCTAGCTAGTTTATTTGCCCCTCCCCCTTCCACTTCTTGGATCTAAGCCCGGAATCCATTTCTTACCCTGAGCACTGAAAGACTGAGCTCAGGGTAAAGGAGCAGACATAATAATAATAATATAATATAATCTTATAATGCCCCCCTGCCATGGCACCTGGAGCTCTTTACATATAACTAACAAACATAACTTTTAATCCTCACAGCAACCCTGTGAGGTAGGTTAGGGTGATTTCAGACGTTACGTGAACCACGGTGAATACCCACCTGTGGTCACCGTGTCCCGTACGTCTGTTCGCGGCGCGCCAGATGTTGGCCCCGGTCAATCCCCACATGGGCTTCGTTTGAACCACGCTTCCCGGGCTAGCCGGGGGAAGGTCCCGGGAAGCGTGGTCAAACGGACCCCGGGCCGTGACCAAGGAAAAGTCACGTCTGGCCGCACGCCACGGACCGGGATCCCCGGCGGGATCCCGGGCCGTGGCACAGTCAGCCGGACGTGGCGGCCGCATTGGCCCCGCCGCCCGCCCGTCTCCTCAGAGGGCGGGCGGCGGGGTGCGTGGAGGGGGCGGGGCCGTGCGGCCGCACGTTGCGCCGCGCGGCCCTGGCCCCTCCCACTTTCCCTGCCGGGATCCCCCCGGCACGTCTGTTGTGCCGTTACGGGGTGACCCCGGCGGGGAACGAAGCCGGTGGTGCCGATACGGGGCCAACGGCCCGCGTAACGTCTGAAAATACCCTTAGACTGAGAATATTGTGACTGGCCCAAGGTCACCCAGTGAGTTTCTAGTTAAGGCGAGACTAGAACTGGGGTCCTCCCCTACCTCCTGATCCAGGTACTGCACACTTAGCTGTTCTACCACATCGGGGGCCATGAGGGCATAAACACAAGGACAGGGAAGATACCATGACACACATCCATGACCTGGACCCTGTTCTCCCTAAGTGGAACCCTTAAGAATCCCCACCTTCAACTTCTGCGCAGCCCTCAAAGCTTGTACTAATTTCCAGAGTGGCCCCTGGGAAGGAAAAGGTTTCCCACCCCTGCGTTCGGTCTAGGTTAGAGGGGTGTTGGGACCCCAGATGGGGTCGCACCATCTATGGCAGCAGTTCTCTGACTGGCAGGCAGCCCCCCCCCCGTGCAAAGGGAGGTGTGAGAAGGAGCACCGCCGGAAAACACCTGGCTCCACTCTCATTGAACCAGAGGGGATTTCCATAGTAATGGGATAGCAAGGGGTAGAGAAAAGGGAAGCAACAGGAAGGGGGAGAGGAAGAGAGGGAGTAAGGTGTGTTTGGGGGGGGATGGGGAGATGAGGTAGGGGCCTAAGTGAAGGGAGGGGCATGGTTAAAAAAAATCATGAACAACTGATTTATGAAAGGGGACAGGATCTTTACAGATACCCGGTATGTCCTGTGGGTATCTTTGCCTGGTGCCATGGGGTTAGATTTTAAGTCTTTAAAATTTTGTAGAACGGCTGATCTAGGAGGAATCCCATCCGCACTGCACTCAAACCCAGGTTTCATGATACTTTTGGTGAACAGAGGCCCAATGGAACGTGCTCTGTCCCCCTTTAAATCATAACTGCCTGGTCACTACACAGTAGGCCAGCAGGCTGCAATGCCCACTGAGAAGAGGAGAGGTTTATATGACACAGCACTTTCCCCCAAAAGGTGATCTAGAAGACACTCCTAACTGTAGCTATATCTCTGCAATGCCAGCAGCTACCATGTATCGTTTAGGGGGAGGGACCCAGCACAGGGAATAGATGATTTAAAAGGATTAGTTTTGCAGGTTTCATATGTAAAAAGCCACAGGGGTCTTGAGTTTGCACTATTTGGAAACAAAACTAGCCCCAATCTATGAGTCTGTGCCGTACCTGCCTTCAAATGTCTCCCACACTTTGAGTTTAGTGTGCTTAGTAGAAATGTTGTAAATCCTTTTTACATGGGAGGGCATAGCTAAAGTGGTAAGAGCACGTGCTTTGCATGTATAAGGTCCCAGGTTCAATCCCCAGCATCTCCATCTCATGATCTCTGGTAGCACTCCTGGGGGAGGTATCTGCTGGGGGCTTGGAGGGGTCCCAGGTAGCACATCAGGATGGCCTCTGCCAGAGACCCTGGAAGAGCTGGATTTGGACCTGAATTTGAAACTCCTGCTGCCGTGTCAGGTTGTGACAATACTGGGCTAAGATGGGACCATTGGTCTGACTCAGTTAGGCAGTTTAAAAAAAAGCAGTCACTAAATGTCCTGACCTCTTTTTTCCCTTCTTTCTCTTCCCTTTCTTACCTCCAGGGATCCAGTACAAGCGCAGCAGTCCCAGGCAGTTCTGGGGTTGGAACAGCCAGACAGTTTACGCGGCAAAGGATAACGCGGGTGAACCTCAGGGACCTCATATTTTGTTTAGAAAATGAGCGAGAGACAAGCCATTCACTATTGCTATACAAAGCATTCCTTAAGTAAAGTGGAAAAGATCAAGGTATTTTTGACGAAGAGACTCCTGGGGGACTTTTTTTATATATTTGCAGATTACGCCTTTTTGTAACGAGCAAATGGAATATTGTTTAAAGCAAACAAACCACCACCTCTTTACATGGAACAGTTTTATATTCCTGTTTATAAATAAACTCTTCAGTATAAGGCAGATCCATTTCTGTAACAGTGAGGATACTTACAAGGCCTGTGGAAACGCTAAATGGACAATTCAAAATTTTTTTAAAACTCATCTCTTGATTGAGTGGCCTTCTTGCCAAACAAGCCATATATAAAGACTGATGGAATCGCTTAGCAAATAACTAGCTACCCTTTGTCAGACCTGTAGCAGTTTCAACATTAATTGTGCATTTTAGTTCAGTTTTACTTAACAAAATTGATTATATAGGTATGTGTTGACAGCAGATGACCTCATTTTCATTTAGCATTTTTTTTAAAACAAACACCACACCGTCAGTTAGCAAAGCAAACTGATTTTTTTTAAAAAAATATTTATCTTTCCCCAAATCGTTCAAATTCTAGAAGAATATACCATTAATTTCAAACATAACCTCAATTTTTAATCACATTATTGCTTATTCGAGGCCCTGACGGCCCATAAAAGGAGGGTTACTTCTGAATGTTTTATCAGCATCTGTAAAAATGCATTTTATTTGCTATAGTTTGTAAAGCTGTAAAGTGAAAAAAAAGAAAAAAAGAAAAAAAGAAAAAACCTTTTCAGCATAAAATATATTTTACTTGCACTGTGTTTTTTAGCTAAAAGTGAAAGCTTAGAGTAAATAAAATCAAAGTTGAGAGGAATCATCAAAAAGGACTGTTTTCTCAGTGTGAATCAAGTGTTGAAAAATGGTTGGTGTATTTTGTCAGTAATTGTACATAATTTTTGGCACATAACATAAAAAATGGCTATGTAAACTATAATTATTTTGCTAAAAGACTGTATGCAAGCTGTGGGCCTACTTTAAAGATGTCCAGAGCAAAGTCCCTTCTTTGTACCTATTTTTTTATTACAAATATACTAATTGGTTCTTTATATTTTCAGAGGTTATTGTATTAAATTGTCTATGGATAGTGCTTTTATGACTGTAAATACTTTTGCTTTCTTTGTGTGAACTTTCATGTTAGACTTTAAACTCTCTTGCGTGTAAACTGAATGCTGATCAGTATTTTTATCAACACCTGACAACTGTTACACCTTTTATTTTGTCTTTTAGGAAATCCTGTCTTTCCATTTTTTTTCCATGTAAATTTTGCACAGTTACTTGTTCATATGTAAATATTTTACTTTCAAAAATGAAGTTTTTAATTGCTATTGTTTTATATAGGATTGAAAGAAAATTAACTCCTTTATTAAAAACAAATTTATCTGTATTTACTGATGTAGTTTCACTCTCTAAAGCTTTTTCTCCTTCAGTTTACTTCCCTTGGCATTGTTGCAAGATCAAACGACTCTTGATGTACGTAGAACAAGCAGTGTTTGGTTTGGGTTTTTTTTAAAAAAAGGTTTTTAACCTAATTTTGTTAATGCACCTACTTCTGTTTTGTGGCCGAAGGTTTTGCTGCTCATAAAAGCGAGTTTTGTTCAAGCATCAAGGATAGAAGATCAACATGTATCTGTAGTGCCAGCAGCAGACGAGGGCAACATACATCGTGTGTACCACATTTTAATTGACTTGACATTGGTTTTATTAGTAGCTAGGCTCATGTTTGCCTTCAGACATAGCTGAACTACTTGAGTAAGCTGAGTGTAAGGCATAGGCATCTGAATAATCTGCACTCCGATTTCTAGGGGTAAATTTCAAAGGCTGTTTTTACACGCATGGCCCCATTCACCACTGGGTGTTCCGGCGGGTGGGGTGGGGAGCGGGCGTCTATGTAAACAGGCCAGCTGTGCGGGTGGGTGCCCACCTGTGTCAACACCATGGGCGGTGGGTGTTTGTGTGTGCGCGCTCCCGGTGCACACCCATCTACACCCATCACCCACCCATCTCCACCCACAGGGCCATCCGGAAAACCGGAGGAGGCCCCGTGGGTGGAGGTGGGTGGGTGTCCATGTAAAAGGACACCCACCCACTTCCACCCACTGCGCAAGCCATCCCCTCCCCATCCCCTCACTCACCCTCCTTTTGGAAGCTTCTTGGCCTGTTCTTCTACACTGGGGGGTGGGAACCCTTTTCCGTACTTGGGCTGCTTTGAAAATCAGTATACGCTCCAAGGGCTGCCTACAGGTTGGAGGGGAGGGTGATTAAGGGGTCCAGCTCATGGATCTCTCCCCTCGCCTTGTAGGGGCAGGCCCTCATCTCTGCTCCCTTACCTTGAGTGGAGTTTTTCAGTGCTTGGAGAGGTAGGAACTGGAAAGGGGCCACCTAAAAACTTGCCAAGGGCTGCATTTGGCCCCCAGGCCTGCGGTTCCCCTTCCCCTGTTCTACACCGTGGGTCATTTTAAAACACGGGTGGGGAACCTCGGGCCCAGGGGCCAAAGGTGGCCTGTGGCTAGTTTTCATGTGGCCCCTCCAGTGTCTGGATCTGGCCCTTGAATCCAGTTCCCACTCCCAAGCTCAGCTGAAAGTAGAGGGGGAGAGATGAGGGCATGCACACAAAGACAGGAGACGGATGCATGATCTGGACTCTCCTTAACTGTAGCCCTTAGACACGGCTCCCAATTCCTGTGTGGCCTTCGGAGCTTGTCCTCATTTTCAAGTGTCCCCAGGAGGAAAAGGTTTCCCTACCCCAGTTTTAAAGCAAAAGAATTATATCCAACAACTCTATTGGGCTCCACCATTTATGTGGCTAATTCCATTTTTGCATGTCACATGACGACGTGCAAATGAACAGGCCAATTTCATATTTCTTTCTACTGTATTTAGGTCTCAAGTCTGCAGTATGACCTGTGACAAGCATGATGGGATTGAGTAGGTCTCTGCTGGTGCCACAGTCTGCAAATGCACATCTGGTTGGAGAATGCTGTACCATGCTCGCTGTTGGCTATTTGTAAAGATGTGATCCTGCAAACGTATTGGCATGTGAGAAGCTTTATCCCTAGGATTAAAATTTAGACGTTTAAACCATGATGATTGAGAGAACAAGCATGACTGAAATGTGTTTAAGGAATTCTGGGGTCCTTAATTCTAGACGAGCCGATTGTGAGAACGTGCCTGCCTTATTCACATTAGTAAGTGTTTGCAGGACTGGGGCCTGAGGCTTGCTTTCATAGAATCATAGTGACCTCAGAGGTCATCTAGTGCTGCCCCCTGCTCAGCGCAGGAAATTTTCAGTGCTAGCGTCATTGACAGAGGGCCGTCAGCCATGTTTGAAAACCTCCAGTGAAGGAGAGCACCATCACCCTAGGTATCGTGTGCCACTGTCAAACATCTCTTACTGCTAGGAAGTCAACTGAAATCTGCTTTCTTGTAATTTGAGCCCATTACAGAGAAAAGAGAGAACAAGTCTTTGCCATCCTGTCTGCGACAGCCCTTCAGGAAGTGGAAGACTGATATAATGTCTCCCCTTAGTCTTCTCTTCTCATGGCTAAACATACCCAGCTCTTTCCGCCTTTCCTCGTGAGACTTGGTTTCCAGACCTCTGACCATCTTTGTTGTCCTTCTCTGAACCTGTTCCAATTTGTCGATGTCTTTCTACAGTGGCCAGAACTAGACACAGTACATCAGATGAAGTCTGACCGGCACAGAACAGAGTGGAATTTTACTTCTCGTGACTTGGAAACTATGCTTCTGTTAATGCAGCCTAAAATTGCATTAGCCTTCTCCTGGAGCGCACAGGATGGGAACTCTAAACTCTGGGACGATCCCCCCAGCACCAGTAGGAGGTAGAATTCTGAAGAATACAACTGGCCATGCTCAGAGGGTCCCACCCATTTGCCAGTTGGATTTCTGCCTCGTTACAGATAGGAGGTGGAATTGGTGTGCTCTGCACACTTAGGAGTGTTCCGAGCCTTTTGTTGAAATTATTCTCCTCCTCTGCACCTTTTTTTTTTTTTTTAGAGCTTTTCAGGAGCACTCCCTGCTGATATATATACTAGGCCATGGCGGAAGCCCGTGCCAATAAACTTGACTTTGACTTTGATATATATATATATGCATTTTAAAAAAGAGCAAAGGGAGGAAAGTAATTGTCAGCGCCGCCCCAACCCTTCAGCCTCAGAGGCCTGTCCCTGCGAGCACGGAGCACCGAGAGGGGCGGGTGTGGGGGAGTCTTTGCAGGCGCTCCCTTCACTCAACGTATACTTGTTGCCGTCAGAGCCGCTGGTGAGTTTCTCCCCGCCCAGGTCGCCTACACGCTCCGGAGTGGAGCCCCTACTGGATGGCAGCAGCAAAAGCAGCCTCCCTCATGCGGGCCGCTGTCCTTGTCTGCACAGAAAGGCGCAATGTGGCCAAAATGGCGCCAAAACGGAGGAAGACACTGGACACAGTAAGGCTACTGGGCTTGTCCCAGGTTGAGTTACTCCAATTAGAGGCCCTTAATAAAATTGTCTCCTTCCTGGATAGGCTGCAGGACAAGCAGTCCTCTCAGGACTCATGCAGATGATCCCTCCCGCAAAGGCCTGGGGGTTAAAGACAAACACCCAGCCCCCAAGAGGCCTAGAAGGCCGGAGAAGATACTCTGAGAGCAAGTAGGCTTCTCTTTTGATGTAGACTTCTACAAGCCAGAGGAGACTCTCGGAACTTGAAGAAGGGGAAATTGAGGAGGCAGAGGACACTATCCTCCAGGACTCTGACTCCCTCCAGGGGGATTCCAGCCCCCCCACCCCCCGATAACCAAACAGGGGATTCTGACCACCAGGATCAGAACCAGGACTCAGAAGGCTCCTAAGTCCAAACCCTTCAGGAGAGTCCATAGAGTTTTGGGGGTCACTGAAAAGAAACCAAAGGGACATGATTCCGATTCCTCTGATAAGGATTCCAATAGAGAATATATCCCGAAGAGCCCCAACAGGGAGCTGGGCATACTGCTTGATAAGGCCTTCAGACGCATTATTTGAGCAGAATGGGAGCAGCCCACCAGAGCTTTCAGACAAAATAAGAATCAAGAGTCTCCTTATGCCTTTTCCAGATCCAAGGCTCCCCTTTTTCAAACCCCCAAAATTGATGTAGCAGTGGCTTCCCTTGCACGCAAGTCTGTTTTCCCCTCAGAGGGGGACTTCTATCCTAAGGACCCTACTGTTAGGGGGTGGAATCGGGGCTTTGCAGGCACTTTGAAGCTGTAGTGGCAATCCTGCGCATGTCTATTGTCTCATCCTATTGTGCCCGAGCCATTCTAAAATGGTTAAAACTGCAAAAGCCCTGCTTCTTCCGAGAAAGTTACTCGCAAGCTATCCACTAATATAACCCTAGCAACCTCATTCATCGCCACTGCCTTTACAGACGCAGTGGCTTGGGCGGCTCGAGCTGTGGCTGCTAACATTTCTGCAAGACTTAGGCGGTGACTCTGCTCCTGGCGCGCTTACACACATGCCAAAAATTTACTTGTGGGAGGCTACTGCCAAGAAGGAAAGCTCTTCGGAGTTTCTCTTGACAAAGTTCTGGAGGATGTTGGTAAGGACAAGAAGCTGTCACTGCAGCTGTTCAATGCACCAAAGCCTTTTTGTCTTCTAGCAAGTCCTTTCTGTTCACCCCATATGGACGGGGTGCTTTATCTTCCTTTCCCTTCAAATGCAGAGGAACCAGAACCAGATGGCCACGCTTCTGGTTGATTATTCTCCTCACCCCTCCAATCCCGAACTTCCTGTGAGGGGCAGGGTTCTTCACTTTGCCAACAGTTGGGTCAAGGCTACCATGGACTTTTGGGTTCTCAAGTCAGGAACAAAGGGATATGGATAGAGTTTGCAAGACAACCAAAACAACTCATTGCATGTCTCCCAAGTTGAGAATGAGCGCCAAACATCAAGCAATGCAAGGGGAAATTCTTCGGCTGGCCACCATTGCAGCCATAGAACCAATTCCGCTCCCTGAACAGACTCGAGGTCATTACTCCATACTCTTTTTGGTCTCCAAATAGAACAGAGAATGGCGCGCTGTTCTCGATCTCAGGGAACTCAACAAGTTCGTCCAGCCAAAGAGGTTCAGAATGGAAACACTGTCTTCAATTTGTTTGGCAGTAGCAAGGACTCAACCTAAAAGACGCAAACTTGCACGTACGAATTCATCCAGCTCATCAACAGTGACTCAGGTTCTGTTACGAGGACACTTACTGGCACTTTTGGGCCCTGCCTTTCAGTCTAGCCAGTGCCCCTACAACCTTTACAAAGATCTTGATACACCTAGTGGCCAATCTCCAGACTCAAGGTACATCCATACATCCTTATCTTGGTGATCTGCTGATCCGGGCCCCCTCACAGAGCGAGGCCAGGATGGTGGTACAGGAGACAATGAGCTATCTACAAGATCACTGCTTCATAGTGAATCTTGACAAAAGTCAGCCCTATCCCTCCCAAGACTTAGAACACCTGGGGGTCATCATCAACTTGACCGAGGACTAGATATTTATTCCACTGCTGAGACAACGGAAAATCAGAGATCTCATAGAAGCTGTATCCAGTCTTCCCCGGGTTCAGCTGTTTCAATTGGCAAGCCTTCAGGGGCTTATGGTCTTGTGCATTCAGCACCTGTCCTGAGCCAGGCTACATCTACGCCTATTACAACAATTTATCCTCCCGTTGCAGAGCCACATCATGGAGAAAGCCAGGGTATCTCTAACAGTCCCACCATCTGTCTTACTAGCTCTCAGCTGGTGATTACACCCTCTCTGTTTTCAACTCGGAGTGCCCCTTGCTGAACCTCTCCGTCGAGTAATCACAGATGCCAGTCTTCATGGCTGGGGAGACCACATGGGGGACAAATACACACAAGGCAGCATGAAGTGACTAGAGCTTTGGGCAGTTCATCTTGCCCTCCATCACTTTGCCCCCTTCATAGAGACGTCTCGCGTCCTATTCTACACATACAATATGATGGCCATGGCGTATATTTGTAACCAGGGCAGCTTCCGTTCAATGCATCTGGGCAAGGAGGCCAGAGAGATGTTGCTGTGGAAGGAGGAACACCTGCTATTTCTCTCAGCCCTTCACATGCGGGCTGCCTCAACGACACTACGGATTGGCTCAGCCGACAGAAGCTGGACCCTGGAGAGTGGACACTAAGTCTCGTGACATTCAAACAGATACCAGACTTTTGGTCATCCGATGCTAGACCTCTTTGCATCCAAGAGCAACACCAAATGTCAGAGGTTCTTCTCCAGGGGTCGCTATCTGAACGCAGAGGCCATGGATGCTCTCAATTATTATTATTATTTTATTATTTTATTATAAGCATTTATATAGCGCCAGTGATGTACTTGGCGCTTTACAAAAAACAAGATAGACATGGTCCCTGCCCGAGAACTTACAATTGCACCTGCCCCCTCAGGATACTCTATGCTTTTCCGCCCTTCCCTCTGAGAGGCAGGACAATCAACAAGATCTGTCAGTAGCGAGCAAAGGTCATCCCGGTAGCCCCCCATTGACTCAGGAGACCATGGTTCGCGGACCTCATAAGACTAAAAAAGGCAGAATCCCTTTGGTTGGAAGTGGAACCGGATCTTCTAACACAGTGCTCCGTATGTTACAAGACCCCAATTTCTTTGGTTAACTGCCTGGTTCTTGAGCACTCTGCCTTAAGAAGTTTGGGTTACTTTGATGTGGTTCTTCATACTCTGATGGCTTCCAAGAAACAATCCATGAAACCAACTATCAGTGTACCTGGTGGGTGTTTGCAGATTGGTGCTTCAGCCATTCCCTTGACCCTAGAGACCCACGAATAGCAGACATCTTACTATTTCTTCAAGATGGTTTAGACAAAGGCCTGAGAGAAAACACTATTGCCAGATAAGTGGCCGCCCTGGACAGTACCCTGTCAGCCATCAGGGACAAGAGAATCTTTGGCCATCTGCATATCAAGAGATTTTTGAGGGCGGCTAAGGATCTTTCCCCTTCGGTTGTTCACCACTTCCTTACATGGTGGTTAAACATAGTTTTGAAGGCTCTGACTAACCCTCCCTTCGAGCCCCTCCAGGAGGTTTCCCTATACTTTCTCACCTTAAAGGTGGCTTTCTTAATAGCTATTACCTCTGCTAGAAGAGTATCTGAATTGGGAGCCCACTCCATCAACCCTTTACTTTGCATTTTCAAAAAAGAGACCGTAGGACCCTTTGTTTATTCCTAAAGTAAACTCTCAGTTTCATAGGCAGGAGGAAATAGTTCTTCCTTCATTTTGTCCTTGCCCCAAACATCCGTTAGAGAAGGCCGCACACCTTAGACCTAAGGAGGGCACTCAAGGTTTATCTTGATAGGACGTCCAGAACTAGGAAATCTTCAGCTCTCCTGGTAATTTCAATCTTAGGAGACAGGGTCTTAAGGCATCTAGGACCGCTATTGGGAAGTGGAAAGTATCATGTATTTCTGAGACCTACAAGGCATCGGATATGGTTCCTCCCCAAGGGGTTGTCCCTCACTCCACTAGGGGGACAGCAGCTTCATGGGCCTTCAGGGCACACGCTCCATACACAGAAATATGTAGGCCAGCTTCCTGGGCCAATATTCATACCTTTACTCTGCACTATAAAATTGACCTTTTTGACTCAGCTGATGCGGCCTTTGGCCATAGGGCCTTACAGGGTGTATTAGACTAGCCTGCAGGGCCAGGCGGCAGGCCCTGTTTTTTCCAGGGTTATCCCTCCTAGATATTTTGTTAGTATGTACTGCTCTGGAAAATCACCAGAGTTTTTAGAGTTCCTGTCCTGTGTGCCCCAGAAGAAAGGGCAATTTGGGTCACTTACCTTGTGAATTTCCCTTCTGTTGGAGCACACAGGACAGGAACTCGGCCCTCCCTAGTTGGAGGCTTTTTTCCTTTGGACATCCCTGGAACAAAAACCTATTTTGGAGTCTTTTTTAGCAGTTACTTTCAGGGTCTTTATCTTAATGGAGTTGGTTTTTTCATAGTTCTCAGTTTTCTCATAGTTTATCGTTTATAGAGCTCCACTTTCTCACAACTGGCAAATGGGAGGGACGAACCCCCTCTGTGTATGGCCAGTTGGATTCTTCAGAATTCTGCCTCCTACTGGTGCTGACAGAGATTGTCCCCAGAGTTTAGAGTTCCTGTCCTGTATGCTCCACCGGAAGGGCAATTCACAAGGTAAGTGGCCCAATTGCCCTGTTTTTTTGCAGCTGCATCACACTGCTGACCCGTGTTCAGTTTGTGATCAACTACAATCCTCAGATCCTTTCCACAAGCCAGGTATCCCCCACCCTGTATTGGTACATTTGATTTTTCTTACCTAAATGCAAAACTTTACATTTATCTCTGTTGAACTTTGTTTTGTTAGTTTCAGCCCAGTTTTCCAACTTTCCTTGCAGTTTCACCCCCAGCAGCCCTTGGTTTGCAAACACAGGGGAGAAACATTCAGTTCCAAACAAATCTTGCTTTGGCATTTTTAGAAAAATCGTTTTTATTTCATATTTATACAACCTTAATTTTGAGCCAAACGAGCTTCAGAGTGTTCTTTTGCATAAGAAAAACGTTAATCATAAATGCTAGATGCCACCAATTAGCACCTTTTGAAAAAAGATGCAAAACTTTTTTTTATTTGCTCAGGCATTTTGAAAGCTGGTATAGATTTTATTTTTATATATAATCTCATTCAGTACTTTTTTTCTTTCCTATTTTTATTGAATATTTGTTTTTATGATAACTGCCCTGAGCGCTTGGGATAGAGAGGGCTATAATTTTCAATACAGAAAATGTTGCAGGAATAACCGAATCGGGAGAAATTTCATCTGGAGAGGTAAGTGAAAGAGAAACCCATTTTCAAATATTATTCTAGATTTTAATGTTTAATACTGAAGCCGTAAGAATGTTATAATTAGTGAAGGTTTTTATTAGCTTCAGTTCTTGGAGGGCAATGGTATTAACTGTGACACTACAATTTGTAAAGTCGGAGCAGCAAATATATATTAATTTCAGCCCTATTAATCTAAAGAGGCTGGAAACACGGTATAGAGACAGGGTAGCTTAGTGGATAAGGACTTGGACTCTGGACATCAGATCTTATATGAGCCATGGAGTCGCTGGGTGGCCTTGGGCAAGTTGCTACCTCCCAGCCTCACTCCCCTAGCTGTAAAATGGGAGTAACTAACGACCTTCTAGGGTTGTTGTGAGGGTGCACTGCTCAGATAAGAATTGTAAAGCACTTTGAATGCTGAAAGTGCTATATAAATGATAAACTAAAAGAAGAGATCACATTTTGCCATTTTGACAGGCTGGTTTCACAGACTGAAATAGATTTGTAATAACCAGGGACCCATGGTGACTGCTTTTTCCCCAATTGGAAGCAATGGGGAAAATGCCGTGAACCTGGGTCCCTGGTAATAGCTAAGCTCTTTAACATTTTTGTGAATGACGTGTTTGACGAGTTACTGGCAGTCGTCTCCCATGCTCCCCAGATTGGTGACACTAGTGTTCCTTGCCTTTATGTATGCAGATGACGCGGTGTTGTTGACGCGCTCCCAAGTGGGTTTGAGGCGCCTATTAGCCACATTTGGAAGTTATTGTCAGGCAAACCTCCTTTTGATTAACTACGATAAGACCAAGGTCATAGCCTTCACACGAGGGAAGACTAGACATAAATGGATGTTAGATGGCAGAGTTATTGAACAGGTACGTGTCTTTAAATATGGCCTCCTTTTCCAGGCCAATGGAGCCAGGATGATGCAGTGCCAAGCCGCGATGGATAGGGCAAGGCAGTCTATTAGAACCTTAATAGCCTTTTCTCCCCCTGCCTCCGGCTACTCCTCCATACGTACGGGTCGCTCTGCGATTGACCACCAGGAGGCAGAAGAACACTTTTCACACTGTGCCTGCATGCTCGGAGCTATCCCGCTCCCTTTCAGTCCGTCTTCTGCCTTCGGACTGGCAGGAGTGTTTTATTTTTCTCTAAACATTTTTTTGATTGCTGGGTGCTGAACAACCCGCCAAGGCTCCGGCCAGGGAGCAGAAGCTGGGATCAGAGGGATCTCTGAAGCGGCAGGTAGGCGGGGCCCACGGGGGGCAGCGCTCTTCCCGGACCTGTCTCAGGAACCGCTAAAAGCCCCGGCCAGCTCCCTTGCAAGGCGCCTAGGAGCGGGGGATCCGCAAGACAGTTGCTGGGTCCGTGAGACTCAGAATCGGCCCAAATCACGGTGCATTTTCTCCCCCATCTAAGAACAGGCTCCGCTCGGCGTGAACCCGTTCCAACTGGCTGACTCATGCCGGTGGCCTCTAACTTGAACCGCCAGGGCGCCAGCCCGAGGGTCCAGTCCGGCACTAGCTTCCCCGCGGCAGTCAGACCCTCAGAGGCACATCCTGGCTCCTCCTCCCCCACTCGGCAGTAGTGATGGAAGAGGCAGTAGAAAACCAGGGACAGGCACAGACGTCCTCCAACAACGGGGACATGCAAGTATCCATGTCCTCCCTGGCAGACTCAATGGGGAAGATCCTACAGTCTCTAGACAGGTTATGTAACCTGCAGACCCCCCAAAAGAAGAAAAGACACACACCCCCGAGGCAGTTTCTAGTAAGGCCACCTGGGCAAGGGAACACAAAAAGGCGGGAAAAAGACCAGCAAAATCCCCACAAGGGGGAGCCATAGCCCGCCTTCTAACCTCCCCTCAGTTCTCTGAGGAGAGCTCTGCAGAGGAGCAAGCTAAAAGGCCTAGGGAGCAGGCCCAGAACTTATTAGCCTCAGACTCGGACTCTGGTTCTGACCGGGAGGAGGGGGAATTAGAGGACTTGAGCTTCCAAGAGCCTCTCCCGGATCCTAAGGAAAAGGACAGACAGTTTCCTCTTCCCTATAGGGATGAGCTGATGGCCCAGGTCATAAAAACCTTACATCTTAAGGAAAGACCATCGAAAGGGGATTCCTCTGACTCTCTTGAGGGGGAGGAAAGGGATTACATCCCCTCCGT
>QEPC01009477.1:1796562-1828148 GCA_003113815.1 Sphenodon punctatus | reverse complement strand
ATAAGTGAGGTGGGTTTATTTTGCAAGTGTGCTGCATGCAAAGAAGAGGAGCCATTGGTATCTCAAGGAACAAAAGGGAGGCAAGGATGCTTTGAGGTACTTAGCAAGTTCTCAGTGGGTGCTAATTACCCATTGGCCTATATGCACATTCCATGTAGGCGTGGACCTTCCAGGATTGGCCCCGACTGCGGCTGCACTTTCTGCACCTATTATAGAGATGCCCTTGGGGTAACTGCAGAAGATGAAGCCAAGAGAGAGAAGTTCTCTTCTTGACTCTGCCACCAACTTTCTGTGTGACCTGGGCCTGTTACTGACTCTCTGTGTCCTAGAGTGGCCAGACTAACATTTCAAAAACGGGGGACGCTACAGAATGGAAGGATACTGACTGACATAAGGAATGTCCAGTTTGTTCCATGGAGCTGTGGCGTTCCGAATAAGGGACCTCCATTATGTTCTATTGAGCGGTGGGGCTCTGAAATAGGGGACGCTCCCTTTTGAATAAGAGATACCTGGCAATGCTTTAGCACTAAGAGCGCTTGCCATTCCTGTATCACAGGTATGTTGGAAGTCTAATTAGCACCAAAGAGGCTCTTTGGGAACTTGTGATGGAAAGTGCTAATTAACAACGTTAATAATGAAGATTTTTGGCATATCCCTTTTATCCCTCAAGCCTACAAGTGTGTTCAGTTTCTCCTTTTTGTCCCTGCTTCTTGTATCAAAGCATCTTTGGAGTCTAATATTATGAACAAATACAGGAGCAATATAGCAGGCCGGAGGCCTGATTGAATTAACTATGTGAATTTCCTGTCGGACTATTAGCATGTTCCTCTTTTGGACAGCAGGTGGTGCTATCAGCCCATATAAAAACCTATGGATAAATTCGGCATCTGGAATTAAGGCAATAAAGAATGACTTTTACAACCCTGCTTGGTGAAAAATCTGTTGGGTTTGTGAGGGTGGGGAGGAGCTTTTCTACTTAATACAAGATATCACGTAAATTATTCATCTCCCTTGCTCTAAATAATGGAAACTGCGAGGGAAATAAAGAGGATTAGTTTAGTTGACGCTATAAGGAGAGGACTTCAATTGGAAAGAGATTTTTAAAATTTTTTAGGACAGGCCTATGTACTTCAGGAGACTTTGATGAAAAGAACACCTCATCCTATTGAGGTATTTAAATCTTTTATACGGGGGTGCGGAGGCTGAGCTTAGTGGCTGTCGGTGAGTTTAAAAGTGACGTTGGGGTTACGCAAGTGAAGAGGGTTTGTGCAGTGGCAGAATCAAACTGTTGCACAAAGACAACTAGTTACAAAACAGGATGGGGGTGTGTGGGTGAGGGAACGCTCAGAGACGTGAGAAGCAAAATGGAGGGACGTCTCATCACTGGAGCTTCTGAGGCCACGTTCACATGTTACCAGGCAGGGCAAGTTCCGTGAATGCAGTCGCGGTTCTGTTCTCACAGGAAATAGCATACGTGGGAATGCGCTATTCTGCTGTTATCCCTGCCAGGCCCCTATATCGGGGCCTGAGGTTTGGAGGGCGAGGAGCCCTGGGGGCTTACAGCTCGGGAGAACTGCCAAGGGTCCAAGACAAGATCCTGGGGGGGTGTGTGTCGCATCTCTGCTGCCTGGAACCACGCTCCAGCCGGGGGCGGATCTGGCGCCCGGCTTCCTGCCGGCGGGGGGATCAGGAGGGGGGCTCCCTGGCAGTGGGGGAGTCCCTCCAACGCAGCCCCAGCAGGAGGCGGAAGAGCACAGCCCCGCTGGGAATGTTCAGCCCAGTCAGGATGCGCAGTGGGCTGTCTACTAGCGTGGCCACGCCCCCCACGTTGCAGCCTTGGCGCTCAGAGCGCCTGTGTCAGTGTGCCCAAAAGCAGGATGGCCACTTTCAGCCTCTGCCGGTGATTAGCGCCTCTGGCTGTGAGACTAGCCCCCCGGAGCGTGTGAGTATTGAATCATTGCCATGAGTTCTTGTGTGAAGTCTGAAGGTGAGTGTTGTGTGTGGAGGGTGTCTTGTGTGTGTGTCGTGCATCTTGCGTGTTGCATCCCTAGCCCCTGCCTCATTCATCCCGGTTCCCTCCTGGTGTGCATCTCCTATCCCGCGGCCATCCCTTTGGGGGTCGCACCCCCTGTCCCCCACTCGTGATACCCCTAGGGGTGTGGTTCCTGGGTCCCATGTGTCTGCTTGGTAATTCCTGTCTCTGCACTATGCTCCCTGCATCACTGTGATGATCTATGGCTGGGGGTTAATGCCCTAAACGCCCTTAAAGATCATGAGGGACCTTTATCCACAGCACTGTTGCCCATGGGAATGGGTGTGGAGTGCTTACTTACAGGAGAGGCGCCCCCTACTTTTTCCTCCTCCCTGTACGCTCTAATCCCTCATAATCCCACGAGAACACTCGTGCATGACTGGGTCCCCCCACTGTAGCTTTTACAATGACCAGTGTAAGCGGAATAACACGTTCTCATGTGCGCTAATTCCCATAAGAACAGAGCTGTGATTGCGTTCATGGAAGTTGCCCCGCCTTCCCGGGTAATGCGTGAAACTGGCCAGAATTAACATCTTCACAACCAGGCCTTAATTTGTGCCAGAGCTCACAAACCGCTTTTCAGGCCAGCCCCCTTTCTCAACTCTGTCTCTGCTGCTGTTCTGCAATACCTCACCTGCGTAGAGACGAAACAAATATTGACTATCTTATTTGTGGTGGTTATTCTCCTGATTGGATCAGCAGCTGAATGTCCAAGTTGGCAAAGAGCTCCAGTATGGTGCAGTTTTGGATCTGGTTTGGGATCATTCGTGTGGTTGGTTTGGGGGTTGGTCTGGTTTGTGACATTTGGTTCAGGGTTTTAGGGTTTGGCCTGGTTTGGTCCGGTTTGTACAGGGTTCAGTTCCTGTTTGGTTTGGTTTGGTTAGAGGTTCGTCTGGAATTGTCTGCACAGGTTTTGAGCTGAGCCGAACTGAACTGGACCAAATGTCCACCATCTTGGATATGGCAGCATTTATCCAGCCATGAACTGATTACCACAATGGCTAACTGACAAACCAGATTAACCAGATAATACCTCAGTGATTAACCAGTTTACCATAGTCCCATTACCTAATTACCATGTGTGCGCTGTTGAGAAGGAGACAAAGTGGTTCGAATGATCTCTTCTGTTGGACCAACTGCTTTTGGTGAGATTGTGCAAATTTTCAGGGCACACGGGGCCCTTTCCCGGACATGTAGCATAGCCAGTTGGAAATCTATGAGCGGAGCAAATGTAGGGCAGGTCTATATGAGGAGACACGGAATGACGTGGGTGGGAGTGGATAAGACCAGATGACGAGGTGGTTGGGTGTTGAGCAAAGAGAGGGTTTTCCACCACATCCATAGCTGATCAGTGGCAGCAACCCCAGCCTCATGGGATAATCCAGCCCTGAACAGGGACTGGTAAAGTAGGGGCAGGGGCAGGCATAGCTATATTAGGAACAGGCGATTCCGCTGCTCACCAGGTTCCTGACCCTGCGAGGTCCAGACTTCCTGGTGCAGTTACGTGCCCTGTTGGTGTGGTCGATCCCATGGCCCACGGATCCTGTGCGCACCGCCATTCTGCAGGCACACTGTTTCCGTGCACATGTGCAAGGGATCTGCAGATCATGGGATCAGCCCCATTGGGAAGAGGAAGGAGGGGTACCATTTCACGGGACTGGTGCTACCATGAGGCTCAGGCGGCTGCCTAGGGTGCCAACATGAAGGGAGCTCCCGGGCGGCTCTTTTGCTCCTGATCAAGCTGCCCGGCCGTCACCACTGGTGATAAGCTCTGTGTTTGATGGCGCAGGAGAGGCGCCCCCTTCAACTTGCTGCCCTAGGTGGCCTTGGTAATAAGCTCTGCATTGGATTGGGGCTGGGAGTGGTGCCCCCTAGGTGGCGCCACCTCTGATCTAGCTTCCGCTGCCGTCTCTCCTGCTCCTGAACCGGCTGTTGCTGCCACTTCTGCAAGTTGAAGCAGTCCCTCTCCCGTCCCTGTTCCAGCTGCCACTGCTGGTAAATGTGGGGCTGGGAGGCAGGTGGGGAGCGGGGCTACCAACCCCTCAGTTCCCGAGAAGCAAGCTGTGCATGTGTGTGTTGTGCACTAACTGTGTGCTCATGGGGGTTGTGCATAACGTGGGTGTGGGTTGCATGTGAGGGGCACAATATGTGCACAGGTTACACAAGGGTCGCATGCGAAGGGGTTTGCCTAGGGCGACAAAAGTCTTTGCACTGGCCCTGCCATTCCATTGTGTGCACCAGGGTTCCAGCCCAGCCACGCCACACCCGGGATGGAGCAGGTTCACTCACAGCATAGTTCTGAGGGCTGAAATGGGTCCCCCATGACTTGGTCCACCTGGGTAATACCTGAATTTACGGTACAATTTCCGATATAACAATCACATACTCAGAAACCAGAAATGTTGCTTACCAGTTTTCAAGTGCTTGAAATCACCCGGAAAACTGAAATAACAGCCCCCCCCACCCAAAAAGAAGAAATGGCGACAGAATCGGTGTTTCGGTATACTGGTTTATCTGAATGTCAACATTTGGGCACCTGGATGAAAACAGGTTCGGGTACTGATTCATACCTAAAACGTTCAGTTTGATTTGGGTACTGGAAATTTGGGTGCACCCATTTTTACCGGGACTCATTTTAGCTCTATTTAGGGGTGTAAAAGCTCTTGGTAAACCTACCCTGTAACAGGCCAGAGTCCCTGTGGGCTGCTGCCCCTTTAAGGGAGAGCTAGCACCAGCTGGGTGACAGTGCTAGCGGGGCTACAGGTGCTTCCAGTAGCAGTGGATAATGCCTGAGTGGAAGCAGCTGTGAAGAGGGGAGGTGGCAGGAGTCAGCCCAGAGTATAAAAGTGGAGCTGGAACTCAGTCGAGGGGGGCACTGGTGGAGGCAGGAGCAGGAAATGAGCTCTGTCTCTGGGCTTAGCCATCCAGAGGGTGGTGCCTGGTTTGGACTAAGGACTGTGAAAACTTAGAGGATGTTGCCTGAGCTACCTGGATTGCAGAGGAGTGTGCCTGGCTCAGAGAGACTGGGGAAGTGTGAGAGCCAGCCAGAGATCTTTGCCTGGCTCTGTAAAGAGATTGTATTGACTGAGACTGTGATTAAGAGAGACTTTGGGTACTTTGTGACATGCCGGCTCCCGCTGCCACCATGGACCGCTCCACCTGGTGGTGGGAGCTGTCACTGCAGCCGGGCTGGGGAGTAACCGCAGTAAGTACAGCGGACTATCAGACGTGATCACTCGCTTTACTTTGGGTCTGGCGGCTGACTTCCGACCGTGGCAGAGCTTAGCCTGGGCTGTGACTTGGGGATTTCCTGGGCTAGCCCCTGTCATGGACAGACTGTGCTCATATCTGGTAGGTGCATTTAGGCGTGATGGTGGCACCGCACTAAAGCGAATTAAACCGTGCCTCCATCATGTCTGAAAACACCCTCTGAGTTGAATTCCCCCACGAGTGGGAGTAACTGTTGGTAGTTACAGGCAATACATACATGGAGCTATAATACCCCTTCTGCAGTTCCTCCATGCACGAGAAAACCCTTCTTAAAGGACTCCCTGCAATAGCCTTGGCTAAGGGACGGTCTAGTTGCATGGCTCTTCGAGCTCCACTGCCAAAAAGTGACTGTGAGAATCTTCTGAATCCCTTCAGCCAGTGCAAAAAGACAAAGGCAGCGAGCAGACAGCCATGCCGCTCTCAAACAATGGCAGAAAAAAACCATGTCTCGGAATGATCATGCGGAGTTCTCCTACCTTCGCTTATGTTTCTAAAGTTGTTTGCTATTTCCTCCTGAATTTGTTTTATTTACTCTTTTTGAGTAAATAATTGCCAAATAGAAAAAATAAATGTTACATGAGAAATTGCAGCTATTAAGGGGAAGGTATTAAGTAACCTTCCATTGTAAGTATTACTGTAACCAAGCCAAGAACGTGTACCTGAGCTCTCGGATCCTCATGAATGTCGCATCCCTTGTCTCTCCCTCTGTTCCCCCTTCCCTGTCTCCCCTCCCCCTGTCTTTAGATTGTGAGCTCTCGGGCAGGGACTGTGNTACGTGCCCTGTTGGTGTGGTCGATCCCATGGCCCACGGATCCTGTGCGCACCGCCATTCTGCAGGCACACTGTTTCCGTGCACATGTGCGTGGGATCTGCAGATCATGGGATCAGCCCCATTGGGAAGAGGAAGGAGGGGTACCATTTCACGGGACTGGTGCTACCATGAGGCTCAGGCGGCTGCCTAGGGTGCCAACATGAAGGGAGCTCCCGGGCGGCTCTTTTGCTCCTGATCAAGCTGCCCGGCCGTCACCACTGGTGATAAGCTCTGTGTTTGATGGCGCAGGAGAGGCGCCCCCTTCAACTTGCTGCCCTAGGTGGCCTTGGTAATAAGCTCTGCATTGGAATGGGGCTGGGAGTGGTGCCCCCTAGGTGGCGCCACCTCTGATCTAGCTTCCGCTGCCGTCTCTCCTGCTCCTGAACCGACTGTTGCTGCCACTTCTGCAAGTTGAAGCAGTCCCTCTCCCGTCCCTGTTCCAGCTGCCACTGCTGGTAACTGTGGGGCTGGGAGGCAGGTGGGGAGCGGGGCTAGCAACCCCTCAGTGCCCGAGAAGCAAGCTGTGCATGTGTGTGTTGTGCACTAACTGTGTGCTCATGGGGGTTGTGCATAACGTGGGTGTGGGTTGCATGTGAGGGGCACAATATGTGCACAGGTTACACAAGGGTCGCATGCGAAGGGGTTTGCCTAGGGCGACAAAAGTCTTTGCACTGGCCCTGCCATTCCATTGTGTGCACCAGGGTTCCAGCCCAGCCTCGCCACACCCGGGATGGAGCAGGTTCACTCACAGCATAGTTCTGAGGGCTGAAATGGGTCCCCCATGACTTGGTCCACCTGGGTAATACCTGAATTTACGGTACAATTTCCGATATAACAATCACATACTCAGAAACCAGAAATGTTGCTTACCAGTTTTCAAGTGCTTGAAATCACCCGGAAAACTGAAATAACAGCCCCCCCCACCCAAAAAGAAGAAATGGCGACAGAATCGGTGTTTCGGTATACTGGTTTATCTGAATGTCAACATTTGGGCACCTGGATGAAAACAGGTTCGGGTACTGATTCATACCTAAAACGTTCAGTTTGATTTGGGTACTGGAAATTTGGGTGCACCCATTTTTACCGGGACTCATTTTAGCTCTATTTAGGGGTGTAAAAGCTCTTGGTAAACCTACCCTGTAACAGGCCAGAGTCCCTGTGGGCTGCTGCCCCTTTAAGGGAGAGCTAGCACCAGCTGGGTGACAGTGCTAGCGGGGCTACAGGTGCTTCCAGTAGCAGTGGATAATGCCTGAGTGGAAGCAGCTGTGAAGAGGGGAGGTGGCAGGAGTCAGCCCAGAGTATAAAAGTGGAGCTGGAACTCAGTCGAGGGGGGCACTGGTGGAGGCAGGAGCAGGAAATGAGCTCTGTCTCTGGGCTTAGCCATCCAGAGGGTGGTGCCTGGTTTGGACTAAGGACTGTGAAAACTTAGAGGATGTTGCCTGAGCTACCTGGATTGCAGAGGAGTGTGCCTGGCTCAGAGAGAGTGGGGAAGTGTGAGAGCCAGCCAGAGATCTTTGCCTGGCTCTGTAAAGAGATTGTATTGACTGAGACTGTGATTAAGAGAGACTTTGGGTACTTTGTGACATGCCGGCTCCCGCTGCCACCATGGACCGCTCCACCTGGTGGTGGGAGCTGTCACTGCAGCCGGGCTGGGGAGTAACCGCAGTAAGTACAGCGGACTATCAGACGTGATCACTCGCTTTACTTTGGGTCTGGCGGCTGACTTCCGACCGTGGCAGAGCTTAGCCTGGGCTGTGACTTGGGGATTTCCTGGGCTAGCCCCTGTCATGGACAGACTGTGCTCATATCTGGTAGGTGCATTTAGGCGTGATGGTGGCACCGCACTAAAGCGAATTAAACCGTGCCTCCATCATGTCTGAAAACACCCTCTGAGTTGAATTCCCCCACGAGTGAGAGTAACTGTTGGTAGTTACAGGCAATACATACATGGAGCTATAATACCCCTTCTGCAGTTCCTCCATGCACGAGAAAACCCTTCTTAAAGGACTCCCTGCAATAGCCTTGGCTAAGGGACGGTCTAGTTGCATGGCTCTTCGAGCTCCACTGCCAAAAAGTGACTGTGAGAATCTTCTGAATCCCTTCAGCCAGTGCAAAAAGACAAAGGCAGCGAGCAGACAGCCATGCCGCTCTCAAACAATGGCAGAAAAAAACCATGTCTCGGAATGATCATGCGGAGTTCTCCTACCTTCGCTTATGTTTCTAAAGTTGTTTGCTATTTCCTCCTGAATTTGTTTTATTTACTCTTTTTGAGTAAATAATTGCCAAATAGAAAAAATAAATGTTACATGAGAAATTGCCGCTATTAAGGGGAAGGTATTAAGTAACCTTCCATTGTAAGTATTACTGTAACCAAGCCAAGAACGTGTACCTGAGCTCTCGGATCCTCATGAATGTCGCATCCCTTGTCTCTCCCTCTGTTCCCCCTTCCCTGTCTCCCCTCCCCCTGTCTTTAGATTGTGAGCTCTCGGGCAGGGACTGTGCCTATCTTGTTTTTTGTAAAACGCCAGGTACATTGCTGACGCTATATAAAGGCGTATAATAATAATAATCAAGAGTGAAGTGGCCACACAAGATGTGATGGGGAGGTAACTTTTACCCTGGGGTAAGCTGTGTTTCATGTAAACGCAGCCTCGGCATCGAAATGAGCAGGATGTCAAAGAGAACCATTTTAACCAACTCCACTTGAATAGACGAGGGTCCTTTACGGGCTGATGTAACAAATGCCCAATTTCTGGACACGTGTTGGGCGTTTTGGTTTATTTTATTTATTTATTTATTTATTTATTTTATAGATTTATATCCCGCCCCCTCCTGCAACGCAGCTCGGGGCGGCTGGTTGAGCCAGAGCTGAGAGTTCTGCATGACAGAAGTGGAACATCAATTTCTCCTGGTCGCTCTGGAGTGTAATTAATAAAAGGTGGATGAGATGTGCGGAGAATCTCGCCTGGTGACATCGTGGCCTTCTTTTCGGTGCAGTGGGGATTCAGAAGTGTGCTGTCTGCTTTGAGCAAGCATGGATTTGGCCCTCTACAGCGTTTCTCTCTGTTGAATGTTTCCAGAGCAGCAGGGGAGGACCTCTGCTTCGTCTGAATTAGTTTCAGTGTTGCTCTTTTCACTGATGGTTTGTGTGCCTGTCTTTCTAGTGCTGCTGCCTTTGGTTTCTCTTTTTGTTTTATGGGCTCACCCCAGTCATGGGAAAACAAAGGGCTCAGTTCTTGCCTCTGGAAACAGCTCATGAAAGGAAGAGGCAGCTTAGAATCTCCCCTGGAAGGAGTACAAAACCGCGGCAGTGAAGGGGATACCTCCCCCCCCCCCATTTGTTTATGGATTAGACATCAGTTCTCTCCGTAGGGCCAGCCTGAAGCAGGGCCAGTAGGGGGCGGGCCCCACCACTGCAGGGAGGCCAGTCCTGGTAGCCCCAGGTCCACCACTCCTGAGACCTCGGCATAGACTATTTTTACGGGGGCATCTCCCCGTCCATAGCTCTCAGCCCCCAAGGTGGCTGCTTCTTGAGGAGCTCTGCCCCTTCCACTCTCTTTCAGTAAATCACTTGGGCAACTATAATGGAGCAGGAAGGTTCAGTTGAGTCTGGGCCCTGGACTGTAGGGGGGGCCCTTCGCAAGTAATTGAGCATTCACAGGGCCAACACTCTATTCCTGCTCACTCTGAACATTTTCTAGTGGCGCTTGCTCAGGCCACTTGCAAATAGCCCTGCCAAAAGGGAAGTTTTCAGAGTGGGTAGGGGTGGCATGCTGGCCAGACACACACACCCCTGCCCACTCTGCAAACTTCCTTTCTGGAGGGGTTGCTGCCATTCCTGGAGGGAAGAAGGGGCTTTCTGGGAGCCAGGGCGGCACCAGAGCCTTTGTGGTGGGGAAATGGAGGCTGGTTGGGAGCCTCCTTGGAAGGGCCATTGCTTAGGGAGACTCCGTCCTCTTTCCCTTAGGGGGGGCCATAAATGGGACATGACAGCCTTGTCCCACCACTGAAATCACTGATCCCTGAATCCCCCCTCACAGGGGTGTGTGCACGCGTGTGCGTGTGTGCTGGGGGGGGGGAGCCTTTCTGTGTGCACGTGCATGTGTGTGAAAACATATGACACTTTTTTTTTGTAAGCAAATGACAGATTGCCCATTATTGAAGAAGTGGGGCTATTGAGGGTGGGGCCACGAGAGCCTGACGTTCTATTTTTGGTCTGGGAGCTGCAAATTCTAAGGCTAGTCCTATAATTTCAGCCCCTTAATTCCAGGGACGTTTAGAGAGGCCAAGATGGCAAAGCTGACTCCTCCCTTCCTCTCCTTCACTTTGGATTCTTGTTTCTCCACTGTCCTTCTGTTGGGGGAGGACATGATTCCACCCCACAGATGAAGTTGGGCATTCAATATCGAAGTTTGACCAATCTGGTTTTGAAAAGAATGTGCGATGTTTCTAATGGCAGCCCGGCGACTTCTGGTGGGGGAAGGTACATCTAAACTCCCTCCGTGTGAGGTTTTTGAACGCGGACTTTGAAGTCTGAAAATTATAGGCACGTCTAAAAGCAGCGAAAGCCTCTTTAAGCACAGGGCTTCCTGTAGACTAGCTGGCTGCAGGACGATCAATCTGTCCCTAGATTTCCTCAACCCAGAGAGGACAGAGCACAAGTTGAGGCAGATTTATTGTTACCCAATAGGAGAGCAATCTGGTGGAGCTCCAAGCTGGACCATGGTAGAGGAATGTCTGCTGAACATCCCACTTTGCCATGGCTGTAGGATCCACCTTCCACATACAGAGCTGGGGTTGGGCCCAATGGTGTTCTCTTTTCCTTCCCTCCCTGAAGAATTCCCACTGTATCCGGGTTTACAGGGACCCCCCCGAGAAAATCTCCAGCATTTTTTACACTATCGTCTTATGAGCCTGGTTTGACAAGAATGTTTGATTGGCTGGCTGTGATGTCATCGCCGCATCCCTAATGCCCTGCAGAGGCATCAATTCTAGTTCAAAATAGCCCTGGGGCAGTACATTGTTAGGGAATTAGTTCATTTCCCAGCTCGTTAGAGTCCTTCAGTCTCTCTAGCATCTTGCCTGATAGCCACCCCGAAGGTGTGTTATAATCACCCCAACATGCTGTGGCTTTTGTGTCATGTTCCCTCGTCAGCAACAAAGAGAAGGATCATCTTGACTTACCACAATCAAGATGTCCTGTTAATGAGGCGACTCAACCATTTTTTGTGACATTAAAGCAGAGGCCCCCCGTCATACTCTTTCTCTGTATAGGGCCGTGTTTAGCGGTAATCTTGTTTGTAAGGTGATCAATATGTTTACTGGAGGGAAGAATATCATCAAGTGTTACTTTAAAAAGACTTAGGAGATGTGACACCCTCTGTGGTAAGAACCCACAGCTTGAAATGTAAAGGTATTAGTTTGACTGGATTTGCTAATAGGAAAAACAAGCTTCAGTTTTATCGAGACTGACAGGGAGAGTGAAGTTTATTAAGCCAGCTGATCACATATGCTGTTTTGGAGAGGAAGGGTATTAGAGGGAGAAGGCACATCGTTAACAGTAAGCGGCAGAGCTTTGTCATCTGCATGAGTAAACCACCCTCGGCAAACACGGAGTACGATGGTGCATGGGTACAGTAATGTGTGACTGGGGGAAGACAAGGCCAAATTCTTACATTGGAGACGCTCACAGAGCTGTATCGATTTGCACCAGCTGCGGCCATTGTAGCTGCCTGAATCTCACCAGCCCCTGGGAACGGATTTATGAGCCGTTAACTTGTGGAACTTGTTTCTAGAAGATGTGGCCAAGGTCAGTAGCATAGCTAGGTTTAACAAAGGATTGGCTAGGATTGAGCCTAACAAAGGATTGGATAGGTTTTTGGAGGATAGGTCCATTAATGGCTCTTAGCCAAGTACCTTGACATACCAGGTTTTTTCCACCTAAATTGGGCTATAGGGCTGGGGGTTGTCTAGCGTATGCAGATGATGTTGTACTGCTCTCGCAGACTAGAACAGGCCTTAGAAAAAAGCTTAATGCCTTTGCGACTTTTTGCTCCGATAATCATCTGTCCCTGAACTACAACAAATCTCAGGTGATGGTATTCACTAGTAAGACGCCTCAGTCATATGTATGAGACATAGGTGGCCATAGGGTGCAAGAAGTCTCATCCTTTTCCTATCTTGGTCTCCATTTCCATAAATCAGGCAATTGGTGGGACCATTTAAATAAGGCCCTTTTAGCGGCTAGAGCCCCTTTGCAGGCTATCCTTGGTTTATTTATGCGCCAGGGAAGGAATGCCATTCACTTTGCTCTTCAGGTTCTGAATAGCAAGGTGAGGGCCCAGCTGCTTTATGGGGCTCCCTCGCTTTCCCAGGATTTGAATGCAGTTCAGGCTAAGTTTCTGGGTGATCCCAAGTCTGTTCCGCATGCTGCATTCCGGTTGGAACTTGGCCAGGACGCTCGGCAATTAGTGGCTATGGAGGCTGCAGCCAAGTTTTGGTGTAAACTGTTTTCTGGCCAGTGTTCAGAACTTCTGAGGGAGGCAATCAGAGATTCCTACGTTAGTCCTTGGATAGTGAATTGGGAGGCGTATCTGCTGAAGATGGGGATATCTAAGGAATATCTGTCTCACAAACCATCTGGGGCTGTTAGGAGGGAGGTCCCTACCAGAGTTAGGGACGTATACAGACAATCGGAGGTAGGGAAGATTAGTGCTTCCCCGCATCTTCGGGCCTCTTTGGACTGGGTTCCAGATCAGGGATGTATGGCCAGCTATTGACTAACTTCTATCTCGTTAAGGGCCGAGCAGCTTCTGTTTTGCTGCAGAGTCCATGCCCTCCCCTCGCAGGTTTTAGAGGGTCGGTTTCAGGGCATTTCTTTTTCTGATCGTCTCTGCCCAGCTGATCAGATCGCTGCAGAAACTGTGGGGCATATGATCCTAAGCTGCCATTTATATGACAAGGCAAGGGATACATTTTTAGCCTGTTACCTGAATAAGTATTCAGGCTGCTCTGAAGCATTCCGTCTGCGATTCTTATTAAACAACTCGGAGGTGCAGATCATTGAGGCTATTGCTGCTTTCCTTATTCAGATGGCCAATGATAGATTTATTTATTTTTAAATTTAAAGTTTCCCCTGCAGAATCTGCCCTGGTGTCATAGTGGAAGGTATTATTGATCGCACTGGTACCCCTTTGTATAGTTTTGTTTTAGAATTGTATAGTTTTTGATCATTCAGAGTTAGAATACTGTTTCATGTTATTTTAGGTTAGGTTAATTTCCTTCTGTATGTGGCCTGTATTTTTATTATTTAATTATTAGGACCAGCTGGCAGTTTGTGGATACTGTGTGCTGTGTCCTCTTCCTGATTGGTCTTATGTATGTACTTATAATGCAATGGTCAATGACCACGCAATAAATTAAACTGAAACTGACTGACAGACACATTCACTGGCCAGTTACTGCATGCTTCCACCTGTACAGGAGGAAGAATCGGTGGTGGCTTCAAGGCGGGCATAGAGAGTAGATATACGTTGCTGTTCTTTGGGCCAGCTTTTTGTCTGTGGTTAGTTCTGGCTTTGGTCAGAGCATTTTCTCATACTTTTCTGGCAGGGTGTCTGTGTCTGTGTCTGTGTCTGTGTCTGTGTCTGTGTCTGTGTCTGTGTCTGTGTCTGTGTCTGTGTCTGTGTCTGTGTGCGTGTGCGCGCGCATGCTAGAGCTCGCTGCAAGAGTTCAGCTAGCTACGTAAATCCAATCCTCATGCACCTGGGGTGCTGTCCAACAACCTCCTGCCCCCTCCTGGAGTGTTCTCTGCAAGTTGATGGACACCCCTTGCACCCAGGGTGCCCACCCAGACTGTAACCTGTGCCAAACAGCAGGGATGAGAAATATATCCTCGGGCCAATTGGCTTGACATTTCAAAGACACCCTGGCTGGGACAGAGATGTGATTGCCTCTCTTACTGCATGCTTCCAGCTTTCAAGAACCAATTCTGGTTGGCCCTGAAACAGGCATAGAAGGGACATAACTGGGACTTCAGGCAGCAAGGCAGGGGGAAGCAACCCAGCAATCAGGAGACATGGTTCACACATCCAGGGTGGTCAATTGTCAGCACAATCACATCCTGCAGCACTATGACAGAGGACATAAGAAAATCCCTAATTGGCTTTTTTCTAAGCGATGCTTCCAACTTCCCAGTAACAGTGAGGGAGAAGGGTTGGGGTCGTCACATCAGAGAATGATATATGGGTGACATTTCTGCTGGCCAGTTGGCATCATAAGCACATCTTGTACCAAAGTGACGGACATGAGAGAATCCCTGGCATAGGCTCATACTCTCCAAATCATGTGCAGGCATATAACTTTGGGTCCTCATATCAGATGTTTCTTATATTTGGTGTAAATGATTTTGAAGATCCAAGATATAATCCTTCCAGATTTCATGTAAACAGATTGGAATACAAAGACATTACAGCCAGAAATGCATTTACATGTAAATCACTTATAACATTGGCACCCATTATGCAATACTTATTAACTTTGGCAGAGATAGTACCCTTGGGGAGGGGTATAACCATGCCAAGTTTCATCTAAATCAGATGGAAGACAAAGTTGTTACATCCAGGAATGTGTACACAGAAGTTTGTAAAATTACAAATTTCAATTGCTTATAAAATCAGATCCCTTTATATACCCTTTCTATAATTTGGCACACATAATGCCCTCTGTTGGAGGTACAGCCCTGCCAATTATTATCCAAATCAGATAAGAAATAAAAAAGGTGCAGCTGAAAGTGTGTTTTCGATTGAAACAAAATTGAAAATGAAAACGGAAACAAAAACGAAACATAGAACAACTGAATATAACGAAAATGAATGGCATTTTAATAATGAAAAAGAAATGAATAATGAAAATGAAAGAGAGTTACTGTGCACATCCCTAGAAAAGACTGACATTAGCCATTTTGGGGTTGGGAATGAAATGCTCTGAGGAGCTCGAGGCTGTGATGGAACTCAAGGGAAGAGGATGCCCCTGGCTGACCTTAGAGAGCGCAGTGGAACATTGATCTATCTAGGGCACAGGTTAGTCTGCCTTGGGACAGCTATTATGCCCAACTCAGCCCTTATCCTGCCTCTCTACCTGATTGGCTGCAGTCAGCCAGCTGCCCCTGTAAGAAGGTTGCAGGAGGTGCCTCCTGCAGGCTGGTTAATGTCCCTGAGCTGCAGAGCTTCCCATGCTGCCAGTGTTCGTTGACCTGATCTTCTTATCCTGGACTCTATTCCTCCAGCATTGTCTGCCCTGTCTCTCCTTTCTGTGCCTTGCCTGGGACACAGCCTGTTGTCCCTGAGCCTTAACTAAACTGCCTAACTGAGTTAGACCAATGGTCCATCTTAGCCCAGTATTGTCACAACCTGACACGGCAGCAGGGGTTTCAAATTCAGGTCCAAATCCAGCTCTTCCAGGGTCTCTGGCAGAGACCATCCCGGCGTGCTACCTGAGACCCCTCCAAGCCCCCAGCAGAGGCCTCCCCCAGGCATGCTACCAGGGATCCTGAGGTGGAGATGCCAGGGATTGAACTGGGACCTTATACATGCAAAGCATGTGCTCTTACCACTTGAGCTATGCCCTCCCCTCTGCCCTGGCTCCAGGCTGATCCTGCCGACCCTCTTAAGCCTTCTATCCATGGCTTGTCTAGGGCGAGGCTACAGGAGCGGTGGCAGTTGGATCCCTGTGTGGCCTCGTGGCAGGCAATCATTGCTGCCATGCTGTGGGACCAGTGAGGAGAGCTGGCCAGATGGTTGTGGGGAAGCCGGACTGGCCGCCCCCTGTCGGAGCTGCTGCCACAGCTGGGGAGGGCTGTAGCATCAGCTGCACAAGCATGTGCCCAGCCCCGCCCCGTCTCCCTCTCCTGACCGGACTTAAATTCTGCCTCTGACCATGACATGGCCATGCACAGTGGGTGCCAGTGACTGTTGCTCATAGTCCCATTGAGGAGCTCGATGTGCAATGCATAGAAGGGGCTTGGCCACACGGGTTTCCATGCTCTGGGCAGCCTTACCCCTGCAGCATGCCATCGGACTTTTCCCTAGGACACGTCGTGTAGCAGGCAGCGGCCCTAGGGTGGGGGGGAACACCTGGCTGCTGCTGACTCAACTACTGGTTACTACTTTTGTAGTAACAAATGCACATTGCGGGGTTACCTCCCCCCACAAGGGATAAAGAGTTGGGTGCTGATAGGTCCCTAGTGATACACTGTCTGCTTTTCCTAGTGCCTTGCTTCTAGCAGATGTCAGAAGACTCCTTTCCCATATAAGGCAGCAAAAGATTATGAAGCGGGGAATTCACACCCACCAGTCATTTGTATTGAGTTCCATTGAGCAAAGAGGACTGAGGTTTCTGGGGCATTTGGAAAGAGCAAGCTCGTTAGATGGGAGACCAAAGGCAAAGTGAAAGTGAGGTGGACCTCATGACATGGGAAGGGACAAGCCAATGGGCATCTGGGGTGAAGGACAAAACCATCACTGGAAGCCAAAGGAATTGTGTGACCAGGGTCATACGACAGAGGCGGGTCACCTACATGAGAGGAACCAGGTTTAAATGAACTTCTCTTTGAAGAAGTAGAATTGCTGGCAGTGCTGAGAGGAAGAAATGGCTCTGAATGAGGGGGAAAACTCGCAAGAAAGACCACCATGGAGACTTTCTTTAATGCCTCAGAGAAGAGAAATTCCAGCCATGCTTTAAAGGGCTTGGTCCTTCTGTGCCTTCATGACTTACAGAGGCAGGTGTTGGCAGCTGCCTGGGCACCAAGGCAGGCAGGGGCTTCAGAAGGAGACAGACTTAACCCCCGCAGAAGTTCAGTGGAGCCAGCAGGTGCTTAGCTATCCTGAAACCCTGTCCTAAGCCAGAGCTGAGCTGAGTCGAGACTCTGCCCACAGCGAGCAGGGGCTGAACATACAAAGAATCCAGTTTGTACCCTTATGGAAAATTCGACCTTGAGAGACTTAGGATGTTAACAAACAGACAGATAGCTCCGTTTTGCGAGCTGTGAGTGTCGTGGGCCCCTCGCCTGCATCCCATGAGTGACGGCACCTAATAGACCCTCAGGTCCCCTTCCTGGGTGGCTGTTCCACAGGCCTGCTGTGAGCTTCCTGCCCCAAAAGGAGGCAAGTGGGGCTTGAGGCTGGCATGTGGAGCAGCTGGATGGGACGGAGCTTCCATCATGCGCCAGCTGCAAGCCCTGCTTATCATCTTCCTTGCAAGCTGTGAGTGTCCTTCTCCAGGTGGGAAGGAGATGAGAACTTGTGTCCGGCTCATGGAGCCGCCTTCCCAGCTGGTGCTTCTGTCCTAAGCAGGATGACACACCTAACAGACAACATGCCCACGTGTTGGCCAGCACACCATCATGTGTGGGTGCATTAGCCCATGCAGTATTCCCCACCGCTGTACTGGGGCACCAGACCAGGAACAGGTGTTCCCAGTCCAGGGGGAAGTAATAAACAGCCAAGTGGGAGAGAAGTTTCCAAATTATGGGTGGCTACTGTGCTGTTTCTTTCCACCCTTAGAGAAAAAGTAAAGGCGGGCTCAGATTTCAGAAGTTAAGACAAACTCTTTTCAAAGTCTCTAAATTTGCCTGTCGGAAACGCAGCCTGAAGTACAGAGAGTTTTTTGTCCCGGTAACTGCTAACAGGCTAACAACGTCACCCAAACCCAACTTGGATTTGAGGCTGAGGGATCCAGGTTCACGCCCTTCAGCCTTGGTGTTGCCAGAAACATGAGGGCCGAGGTAGAAGGAGGGGACACATTTTTTACAATCACCCCTCAAGTTCCTCAAAGTTACCTCCACTTAGGAGCTGGCACAAACTCAGGAGTGAAGCACAATTTCAGGAGCGAAGGTGCCTACGACAACTTGGCTTTTGAGAAGGACAGTGATGCTCTTTAAGGAGCCCAAAAAGGGAAGGGTGCTTTGCCCTGTTCCTTCGACCTAAACTGGTTTCCAAGTTTTTTCCTCCCTCCCCTGGATATAATTTGAACACATGAACGAGATTAGAAATGGAGGCCTTGGGGGAGACGTTTCCAAATTGGATTGGGACCCCCGTGCGCACGGAAGGCAATGATGGGGTCTCCCTGAAGTAGCAGCCAATAGTGTGTTTTTGTTTTGCTTCATTTTTTTAATAGGGGGTTGGGGCGGGGGCCAAATTTGGGGGAAATGGTATCAAAATAGAGACAATGTTTAAATCAGAAAAAGTGCTGAAGTTAGTTGACTTTTTTTCCTACCCAAGCACATTAAGACTAAGAGCAGGGGATTGGGAATGTAAGTCTGTTTTCTGTTCCAAGCTCTACTACTGCCTCACTATTTGACTATTTATTAATTTTGTTCAAATTTTAACCCCGCCCTTCCCATTCAGACTCGGGGCAGCTAACAGACAATGGCAGCCTCCTATCTCTTTAAGAACAAGACCTTAACCCTTTCCCTTTAGACTCCTTCCCTAGCCCCTCCATCCAATTCCACACAACCCTATCCTTGCCGGCCAATCAAAAAGGTCTTGCATCACTTCCAGAAGATGAGCAGGCTTGGGTTTAGAGGGAGGGAGAGAGTTCCATAATTGTGGGGCTGCCACCGTGGGTAGGTGGGGGTGACTCTTGGAGCTTTGTATTTGTTCCATTTAAATGAATACTCAAATTTGATTTTGCATTTTGAGAGTTACAAGGAGAGTCTAATTCATGCTGCTTTAACAAGATCAGACTTTAAGTAGTTCAGTTAGGTCAACGTAAATTAGATGATTAAATATTAAAAAAGAAGTGCCTGAACTTTGTGTTGAGACCTCAAGTAGGGTTGCATTGTCTGGGTTAGGGATCACAGTTCTGCGTGATGTTAGGTCTGCGTGACACTCTCTGCCTCCAGAGGTTTGCCTTCATTCCTCACCATTTCAAAAGCACCTGAAGACTTACTTATTCTCCAGGTGTTTTTAGGATTCACTGTTGTGTCCCCAGAACATATTTTGTTCTCCCACTTTACCGTCTCCTTTAAAATTGTGTTTAAATGCGTTTTATATTGTTATTGGATTTTAAGTGAAGCACTCTGTGCACCATTTGGCAGGGGGTGCCATTAAAATCATTTATTATTAATAATCTAGGATCATCATTGGCCCAGGTCCATATGTCCTGGGTACGTAGAAAGGCATTCTCAGTGACTGTTCCATGACTCTGCATCTCCCTTCCTTCGGAGGTTCACCAAAGCCCTAGTTGGAGCATCTGGGAGGCAAAGCAAGACCCATTTGTTTGGCCGGACGTTTAACAGGCAGGATGAGTTATTTATTTGTTTGTTTATTTAAACTTCTAGGCCGTACTTCCCAGAGGTTCAGGCCAGCTTACAAATAATAAAAACATGAAAATACAAAAAACCCTACCCCCCCCAACCTATTATTATTATTATTATTATTATTAACAAACATTTATATAGCGCCAGCAGTGTACCTGGCACTTTACAAAGTAATAAAATAGACACGGTCCCTGCCCCTAGGGCTTACAATCTGAGAGACAGGAGCTGGGGGAGAGACTTAGGAAGGGGAACAGAGGGAGAGACAAGGGGTCTAACATTCATGAAGATGCGAGGTCTCAAACCCACCCAGTATCACCACCTGCTTCCCAAATCCCCAAACCATCTCAATCCCCGCCCACCAAATGCCTTTTCAAATAAATATGTCTTATACTGCCTCTGGAAGACACCCAGGCTGGGGCTCTAACGAACCTCCAGGGGAAGGGAATTCCAAAGCCTTGGGGCAGCAACCAAGACCGCCTCCCTGTGAGCCTCCCTGCCTCCCTACAGATCGGAGGCTCTCACTGGGGTTGCAGTGGGGCATGGAAGGACAGGTGGTCTTTCAGATATGTGGGCCCCAGGCCATTTAGAGCTTTAAAGGTCAAAACCAGCACCTTGAGTTGGATTAGGATTTTGGGGGGTGGGGGGGCAGTTATGGGTATTTTATGTGGCTTTACGGGTTTTATCTTCTGTATCTTATATGGGTTTTTTAAATTATTTATTTATTTATTTAAACTTTTACTCCTCCCTTCCCCTAAGACTCAGGGCAGCTGATGTTGTCAGCCACCCTGAGCCTCTGTAGCGGGGTGGGATAAAAACGGAACTAAAGAAAAATAAATATTTTTCCAATAATACCATTGATTATTATTTATTCTGCATGTTTTCATTGCTGTTTGGGGCCATGGGATTCTATTTCAATTTTAAAATGGATACATAATGTAAATAATAACAACAATCAAATGGAGTGTCGCAGGCAAAATGTTTGGGGGCCACTCCCTGAATTGCACTGAAGTTTGACTTTGGGTAAAAATCGATGTACTGCCGGCGCAGCAGTGACCCAACCCAGCGTGGGTCGGAAGGTCATGGCAGACATGGTTCAAACCATGTCAGGACACCAACCATATGTGCTAGTGGCCTGTCACCTGCATGTCATTGCGTGGGCTGCAACAGACGTGTGGGTGGTTGGCCCCCCAACGTGCCCTGACCCCCGCCAAGATGGGCAGCCATGGTGGTTGACCAGGGTGGGCCCCAATCCAGGCCAGGTCATGACGGGCCACAAGAGACATGCTAGTCCAGCTGTGACCCCCTCCCCCCGATAGCCTGTGTTGTCCTAGTCAGGTGGGCCTTAGCTCGAGTTGTGACTTTGGGGGTTTCCTGAGGGAAAAGCCCCAGGGCTAGCCACTGATCCAGCCCTGGGCAATCCTGGGCCAACATCTGACAGTGCAAAGACAGATGGGCTGGTGGTCCACAGGCCTAAGTGTCCCGCCGTCACGTCTGTTTTTACCCTTTGTTAAAAAACAGGCAAATTCTGTGACTCCCAGCATGAAGTCAAATCCGGTTGTGTGTCTTTCCACTGCTGCAGCTTTTCCTGTGCCACCAAAAACTTTAGTGATGGACGCTGACCTGAACTTGCTTCAGCCTGTGTCTGTACACCCCAAGCTGAGTGTCCTTGACCCGAGAACTCCAGCAGAACAGGGCAAACTCATCCGCTGGAGTTCACACAGTCGACCTGGTGAGCTTTCCCTTGCAAGGGTCACAAATGGGATGGTGAAACTGAATTCAAATTGGCAAGATTCCTCTAAATTGTTTTGAATAGTCGTTTCAGCTTGAAACACTCCCTCTGCATTTCCATTGCCTTATCTCGGATGCGCTGTTAATGAGACTCCTCTGCTTTGCCAGGGCTTTTGGGAGCTTTTTTGAAAGTGGCATGAGAAATGGGCTGTGCAAGAACATTGCTAATTAATATCTGTGGTACCTCCAGGGAACTTGTAAGAGACATTTCTGTAAAGCCCCAAGAAAGCAGGCGAATTTGCCCTCCCAGTTCCTATCACTGTGACAGCGGAGTCCATTAGTTTTGAGAGAACAGGTAAAACCTAGCAAGTCTGACATGTTGACACCGGCACAATGGATAGTGGCAGCTGTGTCAAAATGTCAGTCTGGATATAGTGGGCTTGAGAGGTAGATCGGAGCCTTCAGGTTGCAAAATGGCTGCGGGGATGGGGGTGGAAGAGGCGGTTGAGGCCAGCCTAATACTAAATTGCCTCTGAAAATAGCTCAAGCTGCACTTTGCTTTTTGAGCACTAAAGATGTTCTAAGTGTATATTACGTGTGTGTGTGTTATATTATCTTGGTGGTGGGGAACGTATGGGGAAGAGGGGTGTTGGGGTGGGTGGGGATCTCCCTCGCTGTCTAGCTGGGGCAGCCTGGAGAGGGGTCGGGGCCGGGGAGGTCTCCCGGGGGGGAGGGCATAGCAGTAGGGGTCATGATAGGATGGGAGAGATATGGTCCCAATGGGAGGAGTGTGAGATCGGTGAAGTGGGACAGGTGCTTGGTGCTTGTCCCACTCGCTACCTCCCAGGCAGAGGGGCAGGTGGTTCTTGGTCAGAGGGCCCCCGATCCTGTGTTGGTGTTGTTAAATGCGAGATCGGTGGCCAATAAAGCAACAACTGTCCAGGAGATTATGCTGGACTATGCCACTGATCTCGTATGCATCATGGAGACCTGGCTGGACAATGAGTCAGGCCTATTCTGGCTGACCTTGTTGCAGCCGGGTATGCAGTGCAACATCAACTGCGAACGGAGGGACGGGGGGGCAGTGTAGCCATGATTTTTAAGGAGTGATGGTCAGTGTGGCAGTATCTAGTGCAACCCATACCGGATATAGGCCCTTTTTACATGGACGGCGCAGCAGCGCTGATGGGTGGAGATGGGTGTGGATGGGTGGGTGAACACACTCAGCAAACACCCAGCACCACCGAGCAGGGAGACGTTTACACAGACAGCGCTACAGGGGGTGGTGGGAAGGAAAGGGAAGGGGTCTGCAAACACCCAGCGGCCAAACACCCATTCGGAAAACAACCGGCGAACACCCGTGCAAGTACATGGACGGCCGGGAACGGCGGAGAAGCTCCGCCCGGCACAGCAACGGCATAACATGGCCGACCGAGGGCAAACGAAGCCATGCAACATGGCCCCACCCCCCCAGCCACCAGGACCCAAGATAGGATGACAGCGGCTACAATGGAGCCAGCTCCACACAGCCCCGGCACAGAGCCCAGACAGCTCGACGCCAGGCCCCCCTTCCCCAACACACACCCACAGCAGAGCCGCACACACGCAGCAGAAGCACACGGACGGGCACACGGCACATGGGGGGCAAGGAAAGGGGGGGAAGGTACTCAAGCAACACAGGCATCACCCTCACCACCACCCCTACAGAGGCACCCGCACAAGGGGAGAGGTCACAACAAAGCACAACATGGACACACCAGGAAAGGAACACACAAGCCTTTATTAATACGGGGAACCGGCATCAGGGGGCAAAATAACATGGCAGGGAGGGGGATGGGGCAACAGAAGGGGGGGACAGCGCCAGCAGAGGCAGGCCCAGGACAGAACCCCGGTCAATACGGCCAGTGACCCTGCGCCCAGCGCCAGCGCTCGGCCTGCGCGTGGTCCAACTGGTGCAGTCGCTCCAGGACATGCAGGAGGAGCTCCCGCAACTACCCCTGCTCCTGGGTCCACTCTGCGATCATGGCTTGCATTGAAGGGGACAGAGGGAGCGGAGACAGCCATCAGATCAGGCCGTGGGCACCAAGGAACAGAACCCCCCACGGAGGGACACAGGCAGAGGGCCCAGCAAAGTGGCAGCACACTCACGGATGCCATCGAACAACCACCCCGCCACCTGCATGTCCCATGCCACCCGCTCCAGCTGCAGGACCATAGCCCCCAGGCGCATGATCACCAGTAGCATGACAACAGTAGCTGCAGGAGAGAAGGGACAGGGCAATGGGAAATGCCTGCACCAACGGGCCCTGGGAGGGTTGGGGGCAGTGACACCAACAGGGGCACACCCCACACACCGAGAGCCACCACCCGGAAGACCACCCTGACCCCTGCACAAAGGGGGATTGGTGGGACCAAAGCCCAGGGACAGCACAACCCCTACTCACACTCAGCCGCCCAGCACCCATGGTCCCGCCACCCAGCCATCGCCACCACCAGAGATGGGCTGCACCAACACGGGGCAACAGCAGAGGGGAGCAGAGGGGCAGGGCCACACCAACACACAGGTGAGGCCAGGGGGTGCCCGGCCAACCGCCCACCGCCCATACCTCCCCCGGAGCAAGCACAGGCACCTGCGCCCAGCAGGGAAGTCGCCGGGGGAACACATACCACAGACCTGGTGCACACCCAACAGGCCCGGAGCCCTCCAGTACACACCAAACACCCCCCCAGAACACAACCACACAGGTGGGGGCAGGAGGACCGCCAAGGGGAAGGGGCACCCAACCACCACAGCAGCAACAGAAGCAAGTCAGGACAGACCATCACAGTACAGCAGTTTATTGGTGCCGGGGGAATGGGGGCCCCCAAACACTGAGAGGCTGAGCAGGGGGGCGCAGGTGGACCCATGGCCAGGCAAGAGATGCACAACAGGAGGGCACGGGAGCACCCGGGCAGAGCAGGGTACCAGGGCAGCCCCAGTGGCAGGGAGCAGCGGTCACACAGAGCGGGCAACGGGGTCCTGGAAACTAGGTGGCAGCCAGCCATGATGCAGATGGCAGCACACAGCCCACCCGGAGGCAGGGGGGGAAGAGGCAATGCATCGACCAGGGCACCGGGGTGGCCGTGAGTGGCTGGCAGTGAGGGGCCACTCATGAATGGTCCAGTGAGCACTCCCAGGGAGGCGACCCCAGCACGAGACCTTCCCATGTGAACAGGCCCCATTGGAAGCAACGGGAGCGCATATGAGCATCCACCAGGAAGGGGGAAGGAGGAGGTCCCTCCAGCGGCTGCAGCCTGCACAGCTGGAAGTTCCCACACCGATCAAAGGGTGGCGAGCTCCTCACCAGAGGGGTCCCCGGTCCGGAGCGGTTGTCCGACATCGGGGGACAGCAAGCCCAGGTCCCACAGGAGGGCCCCCATGGGATGCCGTATGCCTGCAGGAGGCTGCCGGTGTACAGGGCAGTAATAGGGGGACCCCCAGACAGCAGAGTGAGGCTGAAACCAGGTAGCTTTGTCAGCAGGCGAGCCGCCGTTACCTCCACAGCGGTCCATGGCACGACAACGGTAGGCGGGTGCCCCCATGGAGGTAGGCACAGGGGGGTGAAGCTGAGCTTGATGGACCGGACCCAGCATGCTGGGCCCCCGACCTGGTGACCCATCATCCACATGTACCGCGACAGGAGCCGGAAGCCATCCCCCTCTGACCGGGATCGCCCACCAACAGTTGCACATCATGGCTCAGCCAGAGGGCCCCCAAAAGCATGTCCACACAGGGCGAACACCCCTCCCCTACACCCCCAGCTGAGGGACACGCAGAATGACCGGCCATGGCAGGAGTGGGGCCCACTCCAGTGAAGCAGCAGGCAGAAGGAGGGATGCAGTAACCAGGCTGAGCACGGAACACGTAGCTACCCTCACCCACAGGCAGCCTTGCATGTCGGAGATAGCCTGGTCCTCTGGGAACTGGGCGCCGCAGCCCACACACATGGCAGAAGGGATGCAGCACAGCTTCTGAGAGATGAAGGGGCCACGGCCGGGCACTGTGCCAGGCGAAGAAGCCGAGCCAGGCATTGTATCCACACAGCTGCATCAGGCAAAGGCTGGCCCTGACTGGGGGGATTTTAGCGTGGTTGGGGGGCAGGGGTACCCTGGGGTGCTCGCGGCCCCATCTCCCCATGGTGGGCATGTGGCCGGCGCACTCGCGAGGATGTGCAGCGGGACCCGGCACCCGGTTGCTGCCCCAGCACACCCCCGGTGCATCACCTTCCAGTGCCCTGCCCACACCGCCCGACACAGTAGATAAGGGACCCGCTGCAGGCAGTAGGGCGTGGGGCAGAGGGTCTGTAGCACGGGATCGAGCAGCACACAGAGTACGGTGACCCCGGGCTGGGTGTACACAGAGGAGCTCCCGCATCACCAGGGGAGAGCGGCGTGTGGGCATAGTCCATAGAGCTGAGCACGCCACATCCACAGCACATGCCAGTGGAGGTAGGCTTGATGTGGGGAGCTGCAGAATCATGCTGCTGGGGGACAAGGACCCACAGCCCAGGGACTTGCTGCTGCACCTCCTGGGCACGGCCCTCCTGCTGCTGCGCATGCTGCTACAACAGATAGCCCTGCTACGGCTGCACGGTCGAAGGGCCGTCCTCCAGGGGGGGCACGGGGGTGGACGGCAGCTAACCTCCAGAGGTCGGCGATTGTGCAATGGGCGAGGTGGGCAGCCCTCTGACGCCGTGCCCTGTTGGGCTCCGTTGTGTCCCAGTAAGGACAGCTTGTCCTGGCCCGAAGGACCCTCAACGTCTATGCCTGCTGCGTGACCCTACCGACCCTGCAACGGCACTGGTTGCGCTCCCGCTCCAACGACCGGTGGGAGAACATGCTAGCAACCTGAATGGACGGGGAATGGTCGGACCACTTCTGGATGCCCCGCTCCCTCCTGACCTACCTGGGGGAGTTCCTCAACCCCCACCTCTGCAGGCGGGAGACGAACATGCGATTCCCGCTGCCACCAGGGATGTGCGTGGCCATGACGGTGTGGCGGCTGGCCACCCTCGATTCCTGTAGGAGCAGTTTGGGGTGGGCACCGCCACTGTGAACAGGGCCCTGCATGATGTGAGTGACCTGCTCGTGGAGCTCCTCTTGGAGTGGGTCATCCAGCTCCATGACCCCGAGGAGGTGATGCATGGGTTCGAGGAAATGGGGTTTCCTCATTGCATAAGGCCATTGACAGCACCTGCATTCCCATCCTACGCCCCCCTCATGCAAAGATTGACTACATGAACTGGAAACAGGCCTTCTTCATTAATCTGCAGGCCGTAGTGGATCATAGGGGCCTGTTCATAGATGTGTAGACACAGGCCAGTCAGGGCGGAGCCAGGATGTGCATATCCTGTGTGCCTCCCCCTTCTATGCGTGCATGTTCAACGGGGAGATTGCCCCTAACCTGTACCATGAGATAGAGGGGGTTCCCATGGCCCCTGTTGTGATAGGGGATCCCACCTACCTGCTCATCCCATGACTCATGCGGGCCTATCCTGTGGTGTGCAACCCGGACCACCGCCTGTTCAATGAGCGCCTGTCATCCGCCCACAGTGTGGTGGAGCGGGCCTTTGGGCTCCTGAAGACGCACTGGTGCCTCCTGATGAACAGGAGCCAGTTTGACCTGGACCACACCCCCATCCTCATCCTGGCAGCATGCATCCTGCACAACGTATGCGAGACAGGGGGTGCTGCCCTGGACCACCCACCACCACTTCACAGGGCCGGCCCTGTGTCTCTGTACCAACATGTCCAAGGAGGGGCGTTCCGCCGCATCTCCGAGGAGAACAGGGATGCCATCTGCTGCCGCATCATTGCCCAGGCAGCCAAATGACAGGACCCTCACCCATGGAGGAAGGAGCCGAATGACAGGACCCTCACCCACAGGACCCGACCCTCATCCATGTCCCTAGGACTATGAACCCCTTCAATAAAGCTGCATCTCTTCCGTGTGTGGGCTGAGGGGTCCCAGTAACGGGTACCGTGGGTTGCCTTGGTGTGAGTGACCTCCCCTCGCTGTTGGACACAGGGTGCACGGCTCCTGCCAAGACCTGTCGGGCACCGCTCACCTGCTCGCCTGTGCTGGCTCTTTGTAAGGTTGCTCCTGCCACCTCCCCTGCATGCGGCCTCACTGGACCAGCCCATCTACTGGGCAGGGAGTGTACTGAGCCCCCAACATGCTGTTGCCCCCCTGCATGTTGACCCCCCCCGGCCTCCTGCCCTGGGACAGATTAAGCAACTACATGGTAGAGGTACAACACATTTATTGGTGGGGGAACTGTACATTGGAAGGGGGATAAGGGTTAAAGTCTGGGGCACGCTCTCCCCCTCTTGGCCACGCCACCGGGGCTTGCAGGCCGACGTGTCCTGGCTGCGGCTGAGAGCAGCACTTGCCATCCGTCCATCCCGGCCTCCCTGTCATCCATTGGCCGCTCCGCAATGGCCTCTGCAGGTGGACCCTGTGAGGAGAAACATGAGAAGGGTAAAGGATCCCCGTGTGCACTCATATTGGTCCCATGTCGGGGTCCGGGCCAATGGGTGCCCCATGGTCATCCAGGGAGGCCCCCATGAGCAGCTCACATGCCGCAGGGCGATCCCTGTCAGTGCGAGCCCCTGGCTGGTCTACCCTTGGTAGTATGACACGTGCCCCATCCTGAACAGCGTCACTTAGCAGGTACACATGACTCTGGCAATGGCCGTTGCTCCCCAGCTCGTGGGCCTCTGAGTGGTTTCTACAATGTGTTCCCAACTGGGGAACCAGCCTCCCACAGGTACCCCCTTTCCCGGTGGATCCCCCCCGGAGCACCCCCTACCCCCAGGGTCCCGGGGTGCATGGTCCTGAGGTGGGGTCATCGCCTCCAGGTGGAGGGGTTGGGGTGGCAGCGGGGGCGGGACCACGGGGGGGGTTGGACGAGTGACCCCACTTGCGGGTCCTGTTGCCCTATGTGTTGGAGGGGGACCCCGTGGACCAGGCCCTGGTAGGGTTGCTGCTGGGGGAACCACAGGTGGCCGAGGTGCAGGGGGGGGCACTGACACCAGTGGGAAGCTGCCATGGTGTTGGTCGGCTGCCAACCCTCCTTCTGTGGCATGGCAGGGCCTATCGTGTTGGGGGTCATGCCGCAGGGTCTCCATGGCCTCCCCCATGAGGTCCATGAGCCATGCGGCCTGACCCTCCAGCCTGTCACAGGCGCGCAGCTGCTCACGTTGGAGGGCGGTAGCCTGGCGCCTGTCCCAGAGGTGCTCGGTGTGGGACTGGGCCATCATGGCAGCCAGGATCTCCCGGTCCCTTTCCCCTTCCCCTCTGATGAGCTCCCTGGTGAGCGCGAGCTTCCGGCAGTGCACCTCGGCTAACAGTTGTGATTCATCCAGCAGCTCCCTGCCGAGGTCCTCCCTCCGGCGCCGGTTCCTGGACCAAATCTCCCGGTTCTGCTCCACGCTGCTGGCAGCTGCTCCCCTTGCACAAGCGGGCGCCTGGTCTGTGAACAGGAGGTTGGACTGAATGTTAGTGTATCCTGGCTGTGTGCCCTGCTGGCCACTACCGCCTGCCCGGGGTCCCTGGTGGGGTGGCCCCCATAGTGTGACAGCTCCCCTCAGCCCTCCCCTGTGGGGTCCCCCATCCCTGCCCTGTCATGCAGTGGCCCCCCATCAGCTGTTAGCCACAGGAGGGGCCCCTGACTGTGGCATGTTGAGGAAGTCGCTGTGGGCCCATCCACCCCTCCCACCTGCCCCTGCCACCCTGCCCCCATTGGGCCCTGCTGTTTGTGGTTGCTTGCCCCTGGGTGGCCCCCCCTGTACCTCCACCGCCCTCCAAACCTGCCCCCCCAGATGGTGTGCCCTGCCGTGGAGGGTGGCCCACCCGGCGGTGCAGGTGGTGCTGCCCCCCCCTCCTCCGCGACCTCCACCTCATGCACCTCCAGGCTGCCTTGAGCTGCACCCCCCTGGCCCCGCTGGGGCGCTCATACCTGGATCCTGTTCCTCTGCTTCCTGGGGGCCATCCCGGGTCTCCGCTTGCTCTGCGCGTGCCCCTGTCCCTGTCCCTGTGGCCGGTAGGCCTGTGGGTCTTGTGGGTGCGCGTGAAGTGTGGTGGTTTGGTGCTCGGATCCCCAGTGTGCCTCCTCCCCCTGTGGGATGGGGCTGTCCCCTCCCACTTTGTGGCCAACCCCACCTGGGGCACCTGCACCCCCTTGGTCTGTGGGGTCTATCGGGGGGGTTGCACGGTGGCCCTACATCTGCCCCTGGCGAAGGCGCTGCCATGTGTGTGGGAGACCATGATGTCCCCGTCCATGCAGAGGAACTTGTCCAGCTCCTCCTGGAACTCAGCTGTGCGCGTGGCCCAGCCGGACTTGAGATTGTTGTCCTTGATATGTTTATGTCCGGACCTCAAGTCCTTTGCCTGCTGCATGCACTGGGTGACATCCCTATTGTACCCCTGCTGCTGCATCTCCTGGGCGATGGCTTCATAGACCTGTCTGGTCTTGTAGCTGTGCACCAGGTCATGCTGGACCCTTTTGGACCCCCACACGTGTATAAAGTCCCTGACCTCCTGCCTGGACCAGGGCTGCCCCTTTTGGGACCCGTGTGTGGGGGGCCGACTGGCTTGGAGGCATGGGGCCCGCCCTGTGGATGTGGTAGCCATGGTGGTGGTCATGTCCTGTTGGGGGTAGTGCATTAGGGGTTACTACGGCTCCTGCTGGCTCCCTCCACCCACCCATGGGGCCTGCCCCCCTCCCCCCTGGGGTTCCCTTTTGCTCACCTGGCTGTCTGGGAGGCCCTCCTCGGCCATCATCCCCCGACTGGACCCCCCACGTGTCCCCCAACCTGCCCCCCCATACCGGTGGTCCATAACCCCCACTTTGTGCCTTCCGCCTGGGATGCTTCCCCCCCCTGCACCACCTTGCTGGGGCTTCTCCCCCCCAAGTGCCCCTGGGTCCCTGTGCTCACCAGGCCCCTTCCCTTGCATGGGGTGGCATCAGCTCCCGTGACCTTCTCGTGGGCCTTCCTGGTCGCCATCGTGGGAGCCCGCGCGTGTGTTCCCTGATGCTGCCCGCCTTTACGGGTTTGCGGCCGGACATCTGGTTCTCCCCCCGCCCGGTGGGTGTGTCTGCGTGGCGGCACATGCGTGCCCCGTGGCGGTGGTGCAGTGGGGCTCTGCCAATCTGGTCCACACGGGTGTGGGTGTTTTCACTTTTACATGGATGCTCGGATGTTGAACACCCATCTCCACCCACCTCCACCCACAGAGGGTGACGGCTCCCTCGCGGCTGCTCCGTGGGTGTTGTCGGGTGTCAGCGGGTGGGTTGTGCACGCACACCTACCCACTCATGGACATTTACATGGATGCTCTCCCACCCATCCGATGGGTGTTTCCGGGTGTTCGTGGGTGGGTGCCGTCCATGTAAAAGTGGCCATAGAGGTTCTCCACCTTGTGTTTGATTTGGCAGGTGACGGTTTGGGAGTGCTGCTTGTCTACCATGTACCTACCTGTACAGCAGCCTCCTTGTATGCTCTAGTGGAGTTGGTGTCGGGGGTGGTGTTGAGATCCCCAAAGACAATAGTCTTGGAGGACTTCAACATGCACGCCGACGCTGACCTTTGGGAAGCAGAGCATGAGTTTATGGCCACCATGGCAAACATGGGCCTGTCTTAGAAAGTTATTGGCTCGATACATCGTGGGGGGCATACCTTGGATCTTGTGTTTTGCACTGGCCTTGAGGCAGGTGATCCGTTAATGGGGGAGATATCAACTATACCTTTGTCATGGATGAACCATTACCTCCTGCAGGCCTCGCTTTTGGCACATGTCTGCCCATGGAAAGGTGCAGAACCAATTTGAATGGTTCGCCCCCGGAGGTCTCCTTGGTTTACTGAGGGTCTGCAGTGTTTGAAGCGGGAGAGCAGGCGGTTAGAGCGACGGTGGCGCTGGACACACAACCAGTATGATCGATCTCAGCATAAGAGCAGTTTAAAGGCCTATGCTGTGGCGGTGCAGGCAGCAAAGAAGCAGTTCTTTGCTGCTCTTATTGCATCTGCAGTCACGTCCAGCGGAGCTTTTCCGGGTGGTGAAAGGCTTGGTCAGTCCTGCCTGCCTCCACCTGGATCTGGAGCAATCCAGTGACTGCTGTGACCAGATTATCGAGTACTTTGTAGATAAGATCGCTCGCATCCGCCACGATTTCGGCACCACAGTTACTGCAGAGGATCATCTTGGGGCTATGGATGCCCCGTCCTGTCCTGTTTTGTGGGATTGGTTTCAGATGGTGTCGCCTGCCGATGTGGAGTCCTTGTTGGGATCTGTTCATGCCACTACTTGTGAGCAAGATCCATGCCCGTCCTGGCTGGTGAAAGCTAGCCAGGAGACGTTACGGCCATTGCTGGCTGGGGTGGTTAGT
>QEPC01009477.1:1776902-1789603 GCA_003113815.1 Sphenodon punctatus | reverse complement strand
CATGCTTGGCTAGCTGAGAGGTGGGTGGGAGAGGGGAGGTACAAACACGCTTGGCTAGCTGAGAGGTGGGTGGGAGAGGGGAGGTGCAAGCATGCTTGGCTAGCTGAGAGGTGGGCGGGGAGGGGAGAAGGGAGTGTGCAAGCACGTCTGGCCAGCTGACAAGTGGGCAGGGTAAAGGGGAGGGGAGAGTGCTAGCATGCCTGGCTAGCTGTTAGTTGGAAGTGCTGGTGCACCCAGCCTGCTGACAGGTGGGCCGGGAAAAGCGAGGTGGAGGTGCAGGAAATGGGTCACCGTCCCGCTACCCCTAACCACCAGCCCCTGACAGCCTAGAGCGTTCAAGGTGCGACCACTTCCTCCCCCTCTCTCCGCTCTCACTGACGCCACTGAGTGGAGGCTGCGGAAAGTCTGTGGAATTCGCGCAGGGGGCTGCCTGTTTATTAGGCTGCACACACTAAACCTGGGGGTGGTGGGGTGGTGGTGCTTGAGCGTTCTGAACCGAACTCTTGTATGACCGAACAGTTCGGTCGTGTTTGGATGAGTTTGGATGAGTTCGGGGGCAGGAAAAACATCTTTTCAGGGCCAAAAATTAGGTTTCGGTTTCGATAGCTTTAATTTTGACTGTTTGGCCAAGTTCGGCCAACCTGAATTCGGCTGAACCGAACCATCGAACACGAACTCGGATTTTGAACCAAACAACCCAACATCCGAACATCCGAACCGCATTCTGTTCGCCCATCCCTACTCACCCAGATCTTAAACATCTGACTCTTTGAACTTCTGCGTATAACTTCTCCCAGAATGTTTGTGTGTAAAAGGTTCTCCTGGTAAACTGCTTTGCTCCAGGCAGGTGTGGTCACTTGGTTTCCATGGCAGCCCCTCACGTCTACAGCTGCGGCTACGTTCAGCTGCTTCAGGGCAGTATTTGTGTGACGAATGCATCCAGAACTTACTTGTGGACTTGCAAACCCAGAAGATTGAAAAATCTGGAACTTTAAGGTGTGTGTAAAAATGTCCTATGACTTATCCCCTTTCTGGCATGGGTACCCTCAATTAACTCTGGACTTCCTTGATTTCTCCAGATGACTGGGGTTACTATTGACCCATTTGGAGAAGTTGGGACTTCCAGGTGGGAAACCAGGGAGGTGACAACTCTATACATGAAACACCTGGCCCTGCTCCAGGACTTGACTGATTTCTTCTGGTTACTGTTCATCAGCACTTTCTCACAATTATGGGACTCCTTTCCCCTGGAGATTCATCTAAGCCCGAGTCTGCTCATCTTCCAGAGGCAACGTAAGACCTTTCTGTTTGGTCAGACATTTGGCAGGTAGGGATAGGGTTTGTGAAACTGTAGGTCAGGAGCTTTTATTTGGTATTATTTTTGGATATTGGGGGATTTTACCCATCTCTTTAATGTATTTTAACCCACCCTGAGTTTAAAGAAAGGGCAGGGCAAAATAAATAGATAAACAGGCTCTGAACTTGTTGCCCACTTGCCAATGGACTGCAAATAAATCCCTAGTGAACTCTCTTTGGCCATCGTTTGCATCCTACTGGAATAGGGCAATGACAACCTTCCAAGTTGAAAGTGACTAATGGAAATCTGTCCTGTATCTATGCCGTGGTTCCCTGCTCTGCCTTGGTGGTCCTTAACTTGTAACCTACAAACCAACGTGGGGGGTGTCTGCAAAATCCAAGCTCCGAGAACAGAAATAAATGGCGTTGATTTAATTATTTAAATGGAGACTTATTTGAGAGACATGTTTCCAGCAAAAAGAAGGAAAAAAACAAATAAAAAAACCCCTCACCCTTTACTTTTTAATGAGCTACAGTCTATGGCAAAGCAAAGCCCAGTCTGCTTCCGACTGCAGTTGTTTCATATGTTTAATTAAACAGGGAGGAGGAAGGAAAAATAAAAAAAATCACCCTGCTCCCAGAAATGATGGTTATCTGTGTTTCTTCCTGCACAACATGCTACCCAAGCCCAGTGGGAAGGAAGCCTTAGGGCGTCTCTTGCCACGTCTGGTACGGCAGAGCTCCCTCGCTTTCATACTTGCGATACCGCCTGCCTCATTGCACAATGTGCCGTGGGTAACTGAGTTGGTCCCAAGGAGAATAGAACAACATGGATGGGGTTGTGCTTTTCCACGAGCAGCTCTACGGCAGCAGCTCCCAGGCTAGTCTCTCTTTTGAACCAAGTTTGAGACTCAATAAGCCGGGGTACAGCTGAAACAGGTAGCCACAAAAATGGGTATGCCTGTCGGAATTGTGGTAACCAAATCGACGCGGTAGCATGAGGTACCAATCAGTACCCAGTCAGTACCAGATGGGCTACCTGATGTACCAATTTACCAGCCTCCCATTCCGATTGACTGGTTTTTCATTACTGAAATCAGTTGGAATGCAGACAAAATAATCAGCAAGGACCAATGGAGCAGGGAACAGGAGGAAAGAGCAGAGGTTTAGACTATCGTTACACTAGCAGGCAGTGTAGTGTAGTGGCTAAGGTGCTGGACTTGGAGCTGGGACACCAGGGTCCAAATCTCACCCTAGCCATAAACTCACTGGGCAGCCTTGGGCGAGCCACAACCTCACAGTCTCAGTTCCCCGTTTGTAAAATGGGAATGTGTGTGTGTCTGTCTTTCCTTGTGTTCCTCCAGCTCCGATTGTAAACTCCGCTGGGCAGGGACCTGTCTCCAAAATCTGTGCCTGTAAAGTGCTGTGTACACCTAATAGCGCTATAGAAATTATGAGGAGGAGGAGGAGCTCTTCCTGTGCGCCACAGATGTGACCACAGGTGACCTACATAAACCCACCCAATTACTCTGAAACTGCTTGCAGAGGAAATTTGTCCCCTACATTCCCCTCTATGATTAGACCCATGGAAGCAAACCCCAGGGAATAGGAGATTAAAGCAGGCAGGTAGGGTGAGGTTCCTCATAACCCTTGTCACTGCCACTAGCTAAAGACAAGCTCATCCTCTTCCTAGGAAAATAATAATAATAATAAAAATTCAACGCACCAAGAAAAACATATGTCAGCTCAAGCCTCCCTTTGTCATTTTAATTGAATTGTGTCATATTGCTTTACTTTGCTGGAGTAAAAAAAAAAAAAATCATAATGGAGAGTTAATTAGCAGTTCACAGAGTCCGTGGGACGAGAGCAGCCTGCCAGTCGAAACAGATCTCGTGTAGATTACGTTAATGCGGTAACAGCAGGCTGCCTTCGTTAGCGGGGACGTGGGAGGGGAATGAAATAATAAATAATAAATGCTAATAATAAAATATGCAGATACAATCGTGCCCAGGGAGAAGGTCAATTGCATGATTTGGAACCACGGCTTCTTGCATGCTAATCATCACCACTGGCTCCGTCACAGCAGGAGCGGGTAGGAGCGTTAGCTTAACTCTGTCCCACTGGAGAACATCTGGCATCAGTGGTAGTGATGGGTTTGTCAGTGGGGGCAGAATGAAGACCTTACCAGTTGATGGTCTGAGAGCTGATGGGTAGGGCAGCGTGGCATTATTTTTGTGTACATCCTGGTCTTGCATTCCTCAGTCTTTAGTTTTGACTTGTTACCAGCCTGAGGAAGGGTCCTGCATGGCCCGTAAACTTGTGCATGCTCACCAATGGAGCTTGTTCAGATAAACGATATCTGAACTACTTTGTCTCCATCATCAGAAGAGGTATGGCCAGAGCCAGCTTCAGGATTTGCAAGGCCCAGGGCGAAGATAAAATGTGGGGCTGTTATTCCACTCCCACGTTGGGTACCTGCCTTTTTGACAGGTTCCTGATCAGCACCCAAGTACTGAGTCGGGGACTTGCTTACCTGAAAATACCAGGTATTACCATCACTGGGGTACGAGTTACAGGAACTGAGACAGACAGTTGAAAAATCAGTACCAAAAGTAAAAAATTGGTACATTAGGTGGCCCATCAGTCATTAATTGGATACTGATTGGTACCCAAAGGTACCAGGTCAAATACCACAATTTTGATGGGTATACCCGGTTTTTCAGGTACTCGTTTCAGCTCTCAAAGTGGCCTACATTGGGCTCCTCTACTAATAAAAGGACTCTTAAGCCCATGTTCATTCACATACAATGTTCAGTTGTGCCAGTTTAACTCTCTCTTAAATTGGCTTACTCTGGCAAGTTCTCCAAATGATGTTAGCCTAAACTTAACACTTGTTTCTTAGTAGTCCCATTGAAGCCCCATGAGTTGTTCAATGAGCAGTCCCACCAGGATCACTGATTCTGGAGTGGTCATCTGTGGTCTTAAGTGGTTTGCGGATCATGGCCTAACTGGTTTAGTTCAAGTGTGGACACTAGTTTCTTTGAACCACTTTGAGAGGTCAGTTGTGATTGGTCGCTGACCACTGCACCTGCAGTGGGCCACTGAACAGAAGTGTGGATTTATTATTAATATTTTATTAGCAAACATTTATATAGTGCAAGCAATGTACCTGGTGCTTTACAAAGTAATTGAATAGACATGGTCCCTGCCCTAGGGCTTACAATCTGAGAGACGGATGGGGGGTGGGGGGAGATAAAGGAAAGAGATCACAGGGAGAGACAAGGGGTGTAACATTCATGAAGATGCGAGGTCCCAGGTGCACGTGCCTGGCTTGGTTACATCAAGAATGATGGCTTGTTGGGCCAGGTGGTGAGGATATGAGTACACAGACCTCAGGTAACAGATTGTACTGGATGGAGGGGATCCGCAGGAGGTAGGTGAAGGGAGCGATGAGTTGGGGAGGACAGAGCAGAAGAGGTGGGTCTTGAGGAGGAATTTTAAGGTATGAAGGGAGGCGGATGTGGGCAGGGAGGGAGTTCCAGTCATGGGGGGCAGCTAGGGAGAAGGGATGAAGGCAGATAGGGGAGCAGGGGAGGCGTGGGAGGTCGGGAGAGGGGACAAAGGAGGAGTGGAGTTCACGAACTGGAGTAGGGAGGGAAAAAGCATAACCTCCCCTAACAAGCCTTCCCTGAATAAATAACCAAACTCCTATCAACCCTCCCTCTCCACGGTCCCACTAAGAGCCTCACCTAAGGGCCCTTTGTCACGGCCCTTAGGCCCGCAGCCTGTAGCGTGCGCCTGTGGTGCTGCCAGGCCACAAGCCACTAAGCTGGTGATTCTCGGTTGATCCAGTGAGGGCACAAAATCCTGGGAGATCATAGACCCAGTAACCAATTTCTTGGTCGTACTCCATGTAGTTGGAGGCATGATATACTGGGGTGGGGCGAGTACCACGTGGCTAGATGACACCGGGGCAGTTCAAATCAGCTGGTGGGGGGAAAGCTATCTACCATGATCCAGGTTGCTGGTGAAGGGATTTGGCCACCACTACCACCACAACGACCCACAAACAGCCCACCAACGGTACTGTGAGCATGCACCGTGGGCATAGGAATTTGAACAGAAAGTCAGAAAATTGGTAACAGAAATCAGAAAATCAGGACAAAAATGGATAAACTGGAACATCCAGTAGCCCATCGGGCCCTGATCAAGTACTGATTAGTACCCAATGTTACCAGATTGGGTCTAGTACTGCAGTTTCAACCGATATAAATTTCAGTTCTAAATTATACCCATTTGCAGACAGTGCATCTCCAAGTAGGATGATGTCCCATAGATTGGAAACCTCTGAGTTAGGATCTCTCAGAGCTGTTATTGGACTTCAGGCGTTTCCCCATGTAACAAAATGTGCACCATTTGCCTCCGCAAGAAACTCCGGGAGGCAAATGATGCATGAGTGGATGACTTTTGTCATGTGGGTAAACAAAACTACACAGATACAGAACTCGATGCAGCTTTGGCGCCGATCATGCAGAGCTTGATTGTTCAAGCTCTGCATCCTCTGCATGATCGGCGCCAAAGCCGTGCAGCTTTGTTTTCCCACGACAAAAGCCGCGCAGCATTTGCCTCTCAGCGGCAAACGGTGTGCGCTTTGTCTCCATTCTCACAAGAGGTACAGCCAGAGCCAGCCTCAGAATTTGCAACGCCCAGGGTGATATTTTTTTGTCTGGCTTTAGCCTTCTGAATTTCCAATAGAGCAACAGAAGAGCTGCTTTCTGTGCTGCTCTGTGAAAAGCTGAAGAACATTCTCTTTTATACCCGGTAGTAAATACATGCATGGACGCTATTTCTTCGGCTTAGAACGGTTTAAGCGCCAGTTGAGAAATAGTGGCTATAAAGTTGCAACCCGCCCGCTTTCATGCTGAGCTGCAGCCTCTCTGCATATTTCTTTCCCTTCTGCCAATTAACTGCTGAGCCGTAGGCCTGGGCATTCTGTGTTGTTAATTGAACCTGAGCGGAAGGGGATTTTACAAAGGTGGCAAAGGGCCAAATTGTTAGTGCCATGCAACTCCATGGAGTTCAAGGGAGTCTCTCTCTGCACCTTAGGCAAATTTGGCCTGAAGAGCTCAGTGGAAATTCACTTGAAATGCAGACATCAAATATACGAGATAGTAAACGGAACTGAAGCAAGGTCATATGTTCATTATACTCTACACGGCAAAGGCCTTCCAGACAATGAGTGGCTGGCAGTCTGGGGATCAAAAAAAAAACCCAGGCCCTGTAAGATTTCATTGGCAGAGTTCCACCAGGGATAATTTTTGCCCATTAATCCCACACAAGCCTAGCCACCCCTAGTGGGCGCCCTTTGTACACAGCTTGACCGACATGGTTTCTGGTAGCAGCTGTTCTACTTTTCTAATCACTTCATTGAATGGAATAATCTGGTGCTTCTGAGAGGCTCTGTTTGAAGGCTTCTCCGATGCGAACTACGAGCATAGAACAGTTTTGGTTTAGTTGCACCCAGGTCCGTAGATTACTCTGATGTTCAGCATTCAGCTGCCTTTATATGCTGATGGCCATTCTTGACTAGAGTCAAACAGATACATTATTTAAATTAACATAGCAGACAGGACAAGTTCTTAGAGGATAGGTTTATTAGTGACTATTAGCCAAGTAGGCTAGGGGATGTAACATCTGACTATTGGGAGCTGGGAGTGAACAGCAGGAATGGATCACTCCATTATGGTCTGTTGGGTAGTTCTCTGAACTGACGGAGAATGGTCACTGTTGGAGACAGGATGCTGGGAGGCAATTGACCATACCCAGTTATAAGAACATAAGAGGTACCCATCTTTTTGCTTTTTCTTTTACGTTGCTTGGATTGGTTTTTACATTCCACAAATGCCGCTGTCATTTTGCATACAGCCTCCATTATGTTCTTGTGCCGAACGGCTAGGCACCATTTTGTGCATGCGTAAAACAGCCAATTCTTTTTTTGACTGTTCCAGCAAATGAACACTGGAACGGTCATTCAGTCCGATTTTCATTCAAACTGATAAAACGGACCAGATAATTGGTCGAAAATGGCATCTGGTTGGAAACAGACTTTCACTCCTAATTTCAGCACTAGTCTGAATAAAGGTGGTTTTTATGGTCTCTAACTGTGTTAATTTCAGATGGTTCTTCCTACTGGTACAATGTGTCTCATTTCAGTCATACGTGTGTGTGTTTGTTTGTTTTTTATAAGGAAAACACCAGGAGGAGCAAAAAAGAATACCCATTCATTGTGAATCAGTGTAAATTCCAGTATTCCAGGAAAAAACTAATGATCAACCATCCCAAGCAATAGCATAAAGCGGTTTCCAAATAGAGCAGGCAGAAAAAAACGGATTTAATGCCCGGGCTAGGAAAAGGACTCTTTTTTTTATTCTCTTGCACCAGCTCCTGGATATAAAACAACATAAAACCCTGGAGGGATATTTAGCTCCCAGTCTTGGAGAGTTAGCCCCAGACACCTTTGGGTGAAGAACCGTGTAGCAGCATCCTCAGGTGAAGCTCTGTTCACTGATTCTGACACCTCATAGCCCAATCGGTGGGTGTTTCCCCATCTCTCCTGTTGCTGTTTGATATCTGTGGATCTGTTCTCCTGTGCACACAGTGGTTCTATTTGGGAAATGAGAGCTTGCTCGCAGACTATTCATTTCACAGCATGTCAAATTATAGCTGCGCCTGGCAGGGAAAACAGATGGCAAAGACCCATTCCCTCTTCCAGCCCTGGTCCCTGACAGGGCAGGCTTGTTGCTTTTTTAAAAATCACTCCTCCCAGATCATTGCTGCTGACTGAATGATTTAGTCTAAGTCTGTGCTGCAGTGTCATCACAAACTGGACTGGCTTGTTTGGTGCAGCAAGGGAACAGGAGAAAGATGGGAAGTTGTTGCTAGTTTGCATATGGTTGTTAAATTATCCTTGGCAGAGCCGTTGCCTTGCTTTAATGCTTCTCTGGAGAATGAGTGCAGGGCAGAGACCCAGCAACTTCCCCTGAAATAATCAACACAGAAGGGGGAAGCATGACAGGTTGGCTGTCCAGCTCGGTCCAGTGGTTGGCAGAGAGAGCGAGCTATCTGTCTCTTCAGTGACAGGAGAGATTGCAGCTGCTGGGCCATTGTCCTGGGATCTGTGTCTGAGGGGAGAAAGATAGGACCCAGCTGAGGTAATTTAGGTCAGTCAGAGCGATGAGTTTCCAAATTGCACTTTGTTGGTTGTGAGGTTGTCTCTGTTGAGCAGTTGAACTCTGGTGGCATAAGCCCACCTTTTATTGATAAACGTGGGCCAAGTGAGAATGGAAAGGAATATCCACAGTGAACATTTTAGGATATTAACATTAGCTGCTTGATTCCCGGTCAGGATCAGGTCTGGCTGTGGAACAGATGTTCACGCGGATAGGCCCAAGGAGAGTTAGTGAGTACACAAATGTGTGGCTGTCCAGCCCTGCCCCAGCACTGCACCTAGTGGCTCACCTTCCCCTCCGCCCCCATGATGGGTGGCAGTAATGGCCACCATGGCTGTCCATCTGTAAGCCTGGACCCCTGGTCCCGTCTCCCAGAACGGATGTAGCTCCCCTTTTGTGATAGTCAACTGTGTTGGACCTGGGGGTCGGCAAAGCCCACAGGGGTAACCAAGGGCAAGGAGGCTTGGGGAAAAGCTCCACACTGGATGCAAGAGGAAGGGGGGTCATGGAAAATAAGGATCAGGCCCAATCACCCTAGCTCATAGCCAAAAAGGGACCACTCGTGGAAAAAAAACAGCCTAAGGTTGAGAAAGAGACTAGAAGGGAGAGCCCTCGGAATAAAGAATGGAGTCATTAAAGAGAGGGGACTCACCCTGTTGTAACAAAGGACTGGTAGCCATGACCCAGAGCAGCAACATCCTATCTCCGCATTCCCCAAAAGAAACCCGACACACACTCATTGTATCCCGAAGCCTGTCGTTAAGCCCTTCCTTCCCTCCCTTCACTTTTTGTTTACCCTTACCTCCTGTGTAAAAGGTATCTGGTGCATCTGATATAGCCATTTTTGTCATGGAAGCAAAAGTTTTGGTTCTTCCCCTCGTTAGCCCATTGTACACCCCAAACGACCCTTCATAGCCTCCCAAACTCCTTTGTCCAGCACCCTTTAACTGCCCCTGGTTTTCCCATCAACCGCTGAGAAATCTTGGGACCCAGATACGTGCAGGTCACTCTGTGCATGTCTGAGTTGAGAGATCTCCCAGACTCTGGTCTGTCCCTTCTTTTTTTCCTCCATCCTCTGAACTCCGCTGGATCTGTGGGCCACCTGTCCCATCTCAAAAGGTAAGTAAAGGTAACCACAGGTCCAGACTTTCCCAGCCAGCTGGGGAAGCCCCCCCTCTCTCTCCGTCTCTTTCCCCCCCCTCTCTCTCCCCCTTGTTCACGTTCTCTTGCTCCTCATCGCGGAGCCGACACCGGACACACCCCCTTCTCCTACCATACTCCCCACAAGCCGCTTGTGTTCTCCCCTTTTAAATCCTGCCAGCCAGACTGGGGCTGTGTTTCTCTGTTTTGTATAGCAATAAACTTGTTGTTATTGAACACCTGTCTCTCTCTCTCTCTTTCTATTTGGGGAGGTTACATAAACTGCCTGCAGCACATACTGTCCTCAGCTTGATCCTTTTGAACACGTAGAGACCCTGGTTTAAGTCATTAAGCTAATTCCCCCCCAAGTTTAAGGAATGGTGGATATTGGGGTACCCACCCCCCAGTAGTCATGAGTGGGAGGGGGTCTCCTGTTAACAGATTGGTGGAGAATGTGGGCAGGCACGTGGTAATCCATGCAGGATTGTTCAAGGAGGCATATGTAGCTGCAGCCAGCCGAAACCCTCATATTTCTATCTCTTTCCTGTGTCATTTTCTATCTCCTTTCTCCTCTCTGGATCTGTGGACCTAAGGATTCGGGGTCTGGGTTGTTGGGGAGGAATTGTCTGGGGCAGTGGGTTGTGGATCTCGGGACTATATAAAGCGGCCCCGGGATTGTAGAGGAATTTGATCTTGGATTGCAGAGGCAGTCCAAGGATCTGTGTTTGGTCCTGAACTTGTGGAAGACAAGTTTGGGGCAACTTGGAAATAGACTTGGGATTGCTAAAGGCAGTCCAGGGTCTGTGGAATTAATAGAGACTTGTGGTCCCACCCGTGTGTAAGCGGGTGGTCTTGAGAGACTTGTGGTCCCACCTGGGAGTGTGTGGGTGGTCTTGAATTGGGACTAAAATGTTGGGACAGCTGTGGTCTCAGGAGGCACAGGCACAACTGCCAGCGCAGCCCTGGGAATATTGGGGTCTCTCGCCCGTAATGTCGGGTGGGGGGGACATTTGAACTTATTGGTCTGGGAGTGGCCTGGACCACCTTGTGTCTGGGGATCCTAGTGTGGGTCCCCTGAATGATAAAACTATGTTGGGGTTGGACTGTGTCAGCCACCCGGGGGGTGTATTACTGGAATGTAGAGGTGATACAGGAGGGATACACTAGAAGAGGCTTTGGGGAAGCAATTAATACCTGGGAGGTAGAGGAAATGTTGCACCAGGAGCCCGGGACAATTAGATTAGAGAAGTGGGCAGCAGAAAAGGGGGAATGCCCATGGAAGCCAGGATGCTTTAAAACTGAGGACCCCGTGACATCAGTTAGCAGAGCATATGATGGTTACTGCCAGAAATTTAAGCCCAAAGGCAGTAAAAGGGATGCCTGCACAGCCTGGGCGCTGTGGTGTGCTTGTAGGGACTTGTGGGAGCTGCTTAGGGAAACTAGGCAGAAATGTGAGGCAGAGAGAGAAAGAGCTGGGAAAGAAGGAAAGAGGGCGGAGAAATTGGAGGCTCGGTGTAAGGAACTGGAGAGAGATAAGAGTGAGCTGGTAGTCAAAAAGTGGAATTTAACCTCCTTCCTGAGGAAAGCCCAGGGGAAGTACACTGTGGCACTGGCCAGGGCAGAGCAGGCAGAGAGGGAGTAAGAGGGATCAAGGGAACAGCTAGGGCAAGCCCAGTCAGCAGCTCACTTCCTGGAAGAGCAAACCCTGACTGCTAGTCACGGTGAGCCATGATGCCTGTGGAGCAGCAATAGAAAAGCTGCGGGGAGAACGCGACGTGCACAAAGGCTTGGTAGCTGCCGTGAGAGTCAAAGATCTACCTAGGGTGGGGTCCATACTGTTCCCTAAGAAAGAGCCCAGTCTGCCTAGAAACGCCATTCCTGAAGCCCCGTATAATCCCGCTTGGCAAGCACTGGAGCCGGTGGCCCCAATTGTAAGCCGAGACATGGATTGTATCGGAGCAGGAGGGAGGGCGACCCACGAAGAAATTAGAGAAATGGTTAGGTGGACTTTCACTCAGGTGAAAGCTACTGCTGAGCAGGTGGGCCCCACTGAATCAGGAGACCACCATTTCTTGGATGGCAAGTGTGGCAGATCTATCCCACCGCAGATGGGGTAGATCTGACACAACTGGCCTGGGCGAGCGCATCGCCTGCAGATATGCACATCCTGGAAGCAGGGCTCAGTATGGCTGACATCCATGGTGCCAACTGTGGTGAATGGATGAAGGCGGTACTGCAAGCCATGCTCCCAGGACAGAGCCCGAAGAGGCTGTTTTTTCTGGAAACACAGGCTCCTGGGGAGCAGCCAGAGGATTATATGGCTTGCAAGAAGCTATTGGGGGCCTTAGCGGAGGTGGTGGTTTCAGGGCAAAGGGACGGGAGGCGGATCATGCAGTATGACTCTAGGGATTTCATAGAGGCCGTATATGAAGGACTTGCCCCCCCCGATCAAAATGACAATGGGGAGGATGGATCTGTCACAAGTTACCTGGGATGAGCTATCCACGGGTATCCAGCAGGTGGCAGATCTGATGAGGGGAATGGGGGGAACCAAACGGACCACTCGCAAGCAGCAGCTAGAGCCGGTCCAGGCGGTTACGCTTATTAATAGCGGCCCCCACTCCTCAGCTTCCCCTATGCCAACCATAAACCCTCCGCCCAACCCCTACCCTCAGAAAGGAGTCCAGGGAAATTATGGTAGCAATTTCCCCCCCAGAACCAACCCCAACTGGGAACCCGGGAATGCTCTTTGGGCATATGTATGGGGAGAGTTAAAATCATATGGAGTAGATATGAGGCAGTTCCATCTCCAGCTCCTGCAGGTCTTAATAAACGCCGCAGCAGAGTTAAGGAAAAAGTGGGGGCAGGAGTTTAGTCAAGCTCCCTCCCAGCCAATAGCGGTCATGGGGTCTGAGAACCCAGACAATAGAAGTAGGACACCAGAGCAGGAGCAGGTGTTGTGGGAGGCCCACAATATCTGCTAGGACTGCCCGATTCCCAAGGATCCCCTCTGAGGTAGTTGCAAAACTACACCCC
>QEPC01009477.1:1760367-1774458 GCA_003113815.1 Sphenodon punctatus | reverse complement strand
GGAATTCCGTGGGAAATCTGCGAATCGCAGACCCGCGTTTCCCTCGGGGCCCTGAGTATAGTTCTGAGGAAAAAACCTTTCCCAAATGTGAAGACTTAAATAGAATAAGAAAATACCTTCCCCTTTAAAACTCCTGGAATAGTCAAGCACCTTATCAAAGCAGCTGTTAAAATATTTTAACGTGGAAGAAAATAAGCTGGGGTTTATTTACATATTTAAACTGCAGGGAAAAGAAAAACATTGCCACAGAATGGCATGTCACAAAAACAATGCAATCAATGAGGTTCATTCAAAACACTCGTAACGTGGCGCCGTCGTTATTCTAAACAACTTCATTTTAATGTTAGTGCCACGACTTGTCAGGATGTGACTGAGAACAGGAAGCAGAGCTGGGATCTATTTATTTATTTAAACAATTTATATCCCGCTCCCTCCAGCCCTATGACAGCTCGGGGTGGCTCACAAAACATTTAAAAATAAGTTTTAAAAAGCACAATATAAAAAAGGGGGTTACTAAAACATTGTAAAAACAAACAATAAAAGAAGTAAAAAAAACCACTGTCAGACAAACCCACCCCTACCCTTATTCTCCCCCTCCCCCAAAGGCCTGGACAAACAGCCAGGTACTGCAGGCCCGATGGAAGGCCAACAGGCTGGGAGACAGGTGAGCTTCCTCTCCATTGTGGCCCCCGGTTCACCTGGGGGACCCCCCAAGAAGGAGCCCCCGCAGATCGCAGAGGTTGCTCCAGGGCCTGGGGAGTGAGGCGGTCTCTCAGGTAGGAGGGGGGTCCAAACCATGTAGGACTTTAAAGGTCAAAATCAGCACCTTGAATCAGGCCCAGAACGCTATAGGCAGCCGGTGCAGGAGGCGGACCGTTGCATTCTGCACCAGCTGCAGCTTCTGAGTCGTCACCAAGGGCAGCCCCACATAGGGTGTGTTGCAGTAATCTAGCCTTGAGGTGATGAATGCATGGATGATGGTGGCCAGGTTGGAGTTTGAAACATATGGCTGGATCCTATGCAGGAAGGAGCATGGTACACCAGCAGCACCCCAATTCCGTCCCTGGCCAACTCAAACACAAGGTGAAGGGCCTTGATCCCTGGGATTAACTGCAACGGATACTTCCTAGTAGTCCAAGACTCCTTAAAAACCATAGCCACACTGCCCACCCATCCCCCAATCCGGGGCTGGTGTTGCACGGAGTACCGCACCGGAACAAGGTCTGCCAAAATCAAACCTGCCTCCCCATCCAGCCAGGTCTCTATGAAACACACGACGTCAGCAGCCTGATCCAGGATCATGTCCCGGATCACTGATGTCTTATTGACTACAGACCTCGTATTCAACAGCAGCACCGGCTCAAGGGGCTTTAGACCTTGATCCATCCCCCCACTTAAGGGGGGGCTGACCCTGGGGACAGGCACCAAACACTTCAGCCCCCGGGTCATCCAATTCAATCGCCCCCTGGGACCATATCTCCCCCACCCTACAACGACCCCTATGACTGCTCCAGCCCAGTCCCCGCCATAGACCCTGGGGGACACCCTCCCCCTCCCCACAAAACCACCCCCCAGTCCCCACCACATGCTGCCACCAAGTGGTCCCTTCCAGGAACAGCCCCCCTCACACCAGGGACCCACCCCTCTCCCTAACCCAATTCCCATTTACCACAGGGGTTGAAAACCTGGCTCTCAGAGTCATTTACCAACCCCCCCAGTACCCTCCTACCTCCCAAACACCAACTCCAATTAACCACCCTTCTTATGGACAATCCCTCAGACCCTCCTCATGCCCCACTGAAGGGCCGCACCAAAGGGCCTGGCGTGGCCTGTGGCTTCTGCTTCACCTAAAGAGTCCTCCCAGGCCGGAAGTCCTGGCCGGCCCCGCCTCCATGCTCCCCCGAAGGGAGGGGGGTCCCGTTGTTCCTGCCTCCGGGGGGTCTCGGGGCCTGGCTCGGCCCAGAAGCAGCAGGGCAGAGGCAACAGCAATGGTGGGGCAAACACCCACATCCCAGCAGCAGCAGCAGCAGCAGCAAAAGCTGGGCAAGTACGTCTGTGTAGGTGAGGATTAAACCATTAGAGTTCATTCAAGTTCTCCCCATTACATGTTGATCACTTCATTAAAAAAAAAAAAAAAGTTTCTATCATTCCACCTCTTTATTTCATCCCCAGAACCCTGGCTTCATTTGCTGGAGTCTCTATATTTACTCCATATGGCAAAGACAGGTAACAAGACTGTGACTCTGAGGTCTGTTTTAATTGGGGGGAAAAAAACAAACACATAAAAATAACAAAGTCATTAAAATATCCCATATGCTTCAGATTTTTTTTTTTTTTTTTTTAAATTAGGATAATGTCAAAATGGACTAAAGCTTTTAAAGGCGAGCCACTGCTAGTATATATTTTAAGAAAAGAGATATACAAATATTTTAAAATGTATTTCTTTATTATTTATTCAGATTTATACCCCACCCTTCCCATTAAGGTTCAGGGGGCCTTGTTACATCTAAAACATATATAAAAATCCCCGTAGTCCTCTACCATACCCTGTCCCTACACCAGCACCTAGTCCCACCCAACTCTATTCCTGCGTGCCAAATGCCTCGCCAAACCGAAGATCTTACATCACTTCTGGATGATGAATAGGTTTGGTCTTAGACTAATCTCCAAGAGGAGGGAGTTCCATAATTGTGGGTCTTTTATGGAGAAGGTCTCTCTGCATGCATTTGTAGAAACTTCACGGGGAAATGGTAAGAGGGTGCTTCTGTCTAAATAGAGTACACATCTTCTGCAAGAGCACCAAAGGCAGTAAAGTGAATGAAGACACCTTTGGCAAGCACATCTGTCTCTAGAGTGTTGAGAAGACCATGGGGGGTGGGGGGGGCTATTTGATCTGAAACAAAGCAGCCTTTTTCAGTTTGCAAAGAACCTCTGCAGAATTAGAATGGTCAACCGATGTCTGATGCGGATTTCTTGCTGCATCCGAGCTCCACTGATTGTTCTGACGGTGACCCTCCCTGAAATGCAGCGCCATCTTGTGCATGCACACTGCACAGAAAGTCTTATTACGCATGCACAAAAATAAATTTTATGTAGAGCGCCATGTTGTGGAGGGCAAGCAAGCATACGTAACACAAAATTCCTTTTTGCTCATGCACAAAAAGGTTTTGTACGTGTAGTGTAAGCATGTGTGAGATGGTGCTTCACTCTCCGGAGGCCCAGCCAGCACTTTGATCCTGGTCCGATATAACTGAACTGGTCCCCACCTCTGCTGGACTGGGATTGGTGTGGACTAATCTGTTGGAGATGGAATCTGCCTGAAGATCTGTTTTCAGTCTCAGAGCCTATTGGCAGGGTTGGGACGAGTAAAATAGCAGGGCACCACTGCACTTTCACCAAGCCCATTATATAAGCCTGTCACCAACACCCATATTACAGTCGAGGCTGAGAGAAGTATTTTTTCCCCAAGGTTATGTAGAGGATTCAAACTCAGGACTTTGAGATACAGATAGAGATGAAACAAGTAGTGGATTTTGTATTTGCGGATGTTATTGGCATATTTGTATAGTGCTCTGATTATCCAAATAATATGTACATCAAACAGGATATTTGCTTATCCATGTATTTGATATTTCAGTTATGTAGTTATTCGGTATTTTGATTAATTGGTATTCTGGTTATTTCATTTAGGCAACTGCACATGTACAATAGTGACTAGGGGTGGGACTACCGGATCATCCGGTATCCGATACTGCCGGTATTTGGTGTACCGGCAGTATCAGATTAAACCCGGTAATCTGGCCCATTTACCAGATTCCTCAGTACCAGATTTTACATTGCAGCCATTCAAATGAATGGCTGCAATGTAAAAAAAATACACCAAAAAACCCCCCACTTTACTTTCCCTCCTGAGTCCAGGCTGCGTGGGTGGAAGGGGGGACACCTCCACCCACCCTGCCCAGCCTGGCTTTTAATTTTTTTTTACCCCCCCCGAAGTCCCTGTTAGTGTGGGCCGGTAATTGACCCGGTATCCCACTCCTATAAAATGAAGCAACCAAAATACTGAAGAGCTGAAACATCCAAAATACTGAATAACTGGAATACAGTATTATCAAACTACCAATTAACCAAATATCAAAGGGCACCACAGATGGTAAAGTAAAAGAAGGCACCTTCTGCAAACATATCTATCTCTAGAGTGTTGAGAAGATAGTCAAAAACTGAACTGAATAATGGAACCAAATAACCAAAATGAAATACCCAAAATGGATATCCAATTAAGTGGGAGCTGAATAGGGACAATTATGCACTTTGTCAGATCTCGAGAAAAACAGGCCGATTTTATGAATAAGATATTTGCTGCAAATATTTGTTTCACCTCGAAACCTACTGGACCACGGAGGATCCCAGCAAAAGTAATACACTGTGTCCACATGTGTAAAAACAAGGTGTACATAGAAGACCGTCCCTGTCTCCTTGAGTTTGGTATCGGTTCCCTTGCTTCTTCACTTTTCTGAAATAAGCATGGACCCCAATTGTGCCCGTGGGATTGTGCATTTCTCCTCTTTACGCAGAAATGGAAGATCTATGTAAGGGAAAGAACAGGCGCTATATGGAAACCGCCTCCTGCCATCTTGAAAAACGAGAGCTGAAAGAAATCCATATGAAGATGCTCCTTTGTGATTCCGTCTCATGGCTTGAATTGCTCAAGTTCACAATAAGAGCCAGAGAATGTGGGAGAAATGCAGAAACTCATCATGAGAACCAAGGAAGATAAAACAATGATGGATCTTGCCAGGTGAAAAAGTGGGGTTGTAGGGCCTGATTCCCTCCTTTAGCTTTAGGCCACCAAACTCTGAGGGTACACACTCCTTGTTGGTCCCGTCTCCATCCCCTCAGTGAGTGGTTAGATGGTAAGCCCCTTGGGGCAGGGACCTCTCTCTAGTTAATGATTGCTCAGTGCCAGGCACTTTGCTTGCACTATATAACTATTTAATAATTAATAATAATAATAATAATAATAGCTCCTCCAGGCTCTGTTTACATTCTGGAAGGAATGATGTACACTACAAGGAAAGCAAGTGATGGAGGGGTGGGGCTATGGCCAAGGGGAGGTCAAGGGAGGCCAAGGGGAGGTCAGGGACCTCCGATCAGAGGTCAGGGTGAACCTCCCCTTTAAGTCTTTTGATAACACTCCTGTGACCTGCACAATCTTCCTGGTATGCAGTTCGGTGTGGTGTCACATTTGATTTTATTCATGAGTAACCTTAAACTTGTGGGAAGGGCAAGCCTTCCACTAAACAGATTGTGAGGCTTCCGCCTACCTTTCACCTAGGTTTAAATCAAACTCCTTTTGAATATATTACACCGCAAAGCCATATGTTCGGTGCCACTTCCCTTTGTGCGTCTGGTTCTTCATTGCACAATAAGCGCTACCAGATGAGATGTATGTACATTGCCAAGAAAAGGAACAATGGACCGGCTCGTTTCCAGGCTGCAGGGAGAAATTAATTTTCAGGCAGTCGATGATGAATCGCAGGGGTAAGTGTAACCAAGGGGACTGGGAGAATATTCCTGGTAGACACAATTCATTAAGGGGAAGAGAGCTATTTCCAAAGGGTGTGGGCATCTCAGGTGGTGGTTTCGTTTGGGTTATGCAACCCTTAAAATATTAGTCACCTACAGATTCTCTTCCTCTATTTTTTTTGTTCACGTTTCAAGAAAAGTAGATTCTGACAAGAGAGATACGAAATAATAATAATAATAAAAAAAATTAGTGTGGAGAAGGGGTTAAATCAAGAAGAGAAGGCGTTAAATCAAAGGTGAATGATAGAAGTCTTCTGATCTCCTTACCTCAAACCATGAATATAATGGATCTTTTGTGCAGAGATGCTCTTTCTCCTGTCTTCCAAATAGAAATAGCTTTTAGTCTCCCAAGTCCCATGTCCCTTAGAGACCTTCTAACAGGATTAGCAGACATGTATACTGAAATGGCATCACTCAGCCAAATGGCAAGGTTACAAGGCAGAAGCTTCCAACGAAACACCGAGATTGCGATGGAATGGTGCCGTTTGCTGATGTGCATGCTTCAGCTTTCTGAAATGTCACAGTTTTCTTAGATTGAAATCCTCCTTTTCCTGTACTTTGGACCATTTGATGTGGCTCTCTTGTTTTCAACTTACAATTGCACACCTTGAAATCTTTTGTCGGTGCAACTTTAAAATATAAAGTTTGTTCTTTTCTGGTGTGCCAGATTCTTTTTCCTTCCCTTGAAAAGTACTGGAGAATTTCCATATCTTTTGGAGGGCATAAGAAGACAAAGGCCACGTTAGGCTTGGCCAACTCTCCCAATCACGATCAGGGGGCAGTTTCTATCCCACATGCATCCTTCATTCAATCCTTCCCATGTGTCCTCCTCCATCTGACACATGGATGGGTCTTATGTACCATGATTAAGATCAACGTGCACACTAGGAACCTCTACTAAGCCTGGGCCCATATTGAAAAAGATGAGAGAGGAGATTCTATTTCGGTGGAGCGGAAGAGTTGGGTGAGTCCTGCCATAGTACATTACACAATCAGAGGTGATGGGTACCTCTAGACGTAACATACCCTTTTCATTTGCTTAACACTCATTTCTCCATTATGTGTTAATGCATTGAAAAAATGCATTTTGCCACCCATTTAACATGTGTCTGCAGAGCTCAATACTTCCGTGTGCATCCCATGTGTTATTATTATTATTATTATTAAACATTTATAAAGCGCCAGTAACAACCTGGCGCTGTACAGAACATATAATCAACTGCGGTCCCTACCTGTGGCTTAGAAGTTAAACGGATGAAACATCCGATTCCAATTGGAAATCAGAATGGGCAGAATTTCAGGTTCAGCCCTAAGCCTGCCACAGCATTTTAATCAAGAGTTAGAGTGGGGTCACCATGTTGATCCCAAGTGATAGAGAGACAAAGTGGTTGAAATGATCTCTTTTATTGGACCAACTGTTGTTGTTGGAAATAAGCAAGCTTTCGGGCACACAGAGCCCTTCCTCAGGCATGTAGTGTACACTACATTTTAACATGACAGCATTAAAAAATGCCAGTATTTTAACACAGTGTTGACTCAGCAGGCTTAGGGCTGACGGTGACATTCTGCCTGTTCCAATTTCCAGTTGGAATTGGGTGTTTCATCTGTTCCAATTGGAAACCGAAATGGACAATATTCTGTCAGATTCTCATTTTGGATATGGTCAGCAGCCATTTTGTGCATGAGCAATGGAATTTCTTTTTGGGGGGATGGGGGTCGGTCGGGATTCTGATCAGAACCATTTCTGATTTGAATTCTGACTGGAAAACGCCCCATAGCTGTTCTGTTTTTCGTGGAAACGTTCTGCAAAAATGGAACAGCTATTTTGATCCAGGCCTAGGCAGGCATACCCCAGAAGTTTGCCCTTAAATCAAGACCCAGGCTGCTTACCTGTGTTACACAATTTCACATTAATTTGAATTGTATGTTATATTTTGTAACTTGTGCATTCGCCTTTACTCATTTGGCAGGGAAATGAATGCGAGTTTCATCATGGATGTCCTGGTAAGGAAATCCACGCCGATACTTATGTGAGTTCTGTATTATAGGAGATTTAATTGTGTGCATGGAGCGAGTTCTGTATTATGGGAGATTGGAATGTGTGCACGGAGCAAATAAAATGTGCATTTTACTTACATGAAAATTACAATGTGTGCATATGTAACCCACTATGGTCCCAAAATCTGTGGGAATAGTGGGCGGGTCCAGTTTGGGTTGGCAGCAAATTCCCATCCATGATTCAATAAGGATGAAAGGAATTTGACTATGCAGATTTTTACAGTGTCTGGCTAACCTCTCCCAGAGTTGCGCCAATAAGAAAATGAAAGAAAACCACATCTAATTGAAGTATTACGCTAAAATAAAACCTTCATGAATATAATAAAACCATAGAGATAATATGGGTGACTCCGAAATTCTGAAAACAGTCTTATTGCTATTTGCTTATAACAATCTTTTTTCCGTAACCACCAAAAATTACAACTTTCTTCCGCACCCACAAATGTGCACAGAACGGTGAAGAAAACACATAGCTAAACCGGAGATCACTAATACAGCATAAGTCCCAGTTGGGCAACCAAAGGCTCACAGTTTCTGAAGACTTGCAGATGTCCAGTCTGTCCCCTGCAGAAGGTAAATTCTTCCGTCCTGGTTCTCCGAGGGGCGACTATGGAGAAGATATTCTCAGTGGCCATGGTGCGACTGTGGAACTCTCTCCCAGAAGAGGCCCGGGTGGCCCTCTCCTCTTTTCAGAGACAATGCAAGACCTGGCTGTTCTGCCAGGCATTTGGCGAGGGTGAAGGGTGGGGGATTTGGGCTAGGGTGGGTTGGGTTTGATTTGATATGTTTTAGGAAAGCCTCCATATGAACAGAACGTTTTTATATTTATATTTTATTGTATTTTTTTTATGACTTCTTAGCTGCCCGGAGCTGCCTTGGCAGGAGGGGCGGGGTATACATTTAGTTGAATAAATAAATAAACAAACACTCCAAATCCTGCAAACTGTAAGTAGTCTAAGGTGATCTGCAAATAGCAGCCTCTGTGTTGGCCTTCATCACTCCTTTGGTGCAGCTGTTCACCTCCTTAGCCAAAGTGAATGGAATAGAACATTCCATGTATAAGTCAGCCCCTAGATGCTATTCCCAAACATATACAATACAAATACACATTTAGCGCAACAACACTTTTGAGCATTCCATAACTCGAAATATATGGATTCTGAAACAAGAATAATGATTCTCCATTAAGGGCATTTTTACAAGGAAGAGCTTTCCCCCCATATTTAAAAAGTCTGGGTTGGGAAAAGCCCTGTGGGAGGTGGGTGGATTTAGACATTCCTCCCCTTTATCCAGTGTTCTCTCCCTTCCAGGGAGCAACCGAGAGGTGCTTATCTTGGTCAAAAGCTGCCTTGGCTAGAAGAGCCAGAGGAGAATTCCTTTCTCCCTCTTTGGTAGCTAATGCCTTCCAGGTGAAGGGAGGCGTTCTTTGCAGGTAAACACACCCACACAGCCAGTCGAGTTAAGAATAGAAAAAGCTTAGCCTTTACTTATAGGGTTAAAAAGGTACAAAAAGGGCACAAAAGGGTAAGAAAGCAAGATAAGTCATTGAGCAAGTCCCAGAGTCCAGTTTGAGGGGTATGAGGACCCTTTTTGAATTCGCAACTGCCTAAACTGTACCGGTTCAGGCAGGCAATCTGGTTGCATATAACTCCATGTACAGTTAACTTACATGAGGCTCAGTCCTTAGTTCTTAACTGGCAGAAGCCCAGATCTTGTAGATGTTGGAGCTGGTAGGAAGAGGCAAGATAGCAAAGAAGGGGCGGTCTGTCCCTTTTAAGGTCCTATCCCCCTCTGTTGAGATTGGTCTGTGGGAGGTCACCTGGTCTGTGACCCAGTCCAAGGCAGGGAGGTCTCTGCCCTGCCATATGGTGACAAACCAGTCACTCAGTTCAGGAATGTCAGGAATGTGGCTAGTTTGCCATGTGCTCACAATAGAAAGGAGGGCAGGTCCCACCCTATTCAGGAATGCAACACTATCCTGCTAGGGTCCCTCTAGAGGCAAAGGCAGGGGCAAAAGACTTTTTGCCACAAGACTCATCACAACTCTAAAGAAGGCAGCAATTAGCCGTTTCTTAAAAAGAAATAAACTTTTCCCAGCAAGCAGATTCCAAACTTAAGGCCACCTTCAGACACGGCTCCCCCCTGCGCATATTCTGACGGTGGAGGTGGGGAATGCGCAACCAGAATATGTGCAGGGATTGGCCGGTCTGAAAGGACCCCCCGTGTGTGGCTTTGCCAGCAGACATGCGCAGGGATGCAGAGTTTGATTTCCTGCTCTGCATCCCTGTGCATCTCTGCCGGCAAAGCTGCGGCCGGGGGTGGGGTGGGGCTTTCAGACTGGCTGATCCCGGTGCATATTCTGGCTGCACATTTCCTCCCCCCACAGCCAGAATATGCACGCGGGGTCTGTGTATGTGTGTGTATCTGAAAGTGGTCTAAGACTGATCATGGCACCTCCCTGTAAGTCGTCAAAGCAGGTCTGTAAATAGCGGCATCTGTGTAGGCCTTCCCCACGCCCCTCTGGGGCAGCTGCTCTCCTCTTGAGCCAGGCTGCACTGACAAGAATGTTCTTGGCAGTCAGTCCCTCCCTGGGAACAGTACACTGAGCATGCTCCAGTGCTGTCAAGAAAGGTTTTGCCTCCCCATCCTCTGACAACTGCAGGTGGGCCCACGCTACTCCCAATGCTGCCGATCAACAAAACGGTGGCAACAGCATGAGTTACATATGGATCCTCTAAGAAATCCTTACGGTCACGTGACTTCACAAGTGGGGGGGGGCGGGGGGAGACCGGAAAGAAAATAGAGCGTGGGCATGAGGCCTGGCAGGAATCTTATGTTCTTGCTGATTTCGCATGGGATAGAATCTCATGTGAAAATCTGCACGTGCACCAGCAGCCCCGGACACAACCATCCACCACAACCCTCACCTGAAGCCTCTTGATTCACCCTCCAGTAGACCAGGGGAGAAGAACTTTTTCCCTCCTGTGAGCAGTTCTGAAAAGGAGCACAAACTCCACACGCTGGATGGGAGTTTGGGGGTGAGGGTGCTTAAGGGGTGTGCTCAAGATGGGGGGGAAAGGGAGAAGACAGCTCCAGATTATGAATCTGTGCCACGGATCCATCCTCTGTCCTTGAGTATCTGCCCTCAATTCCATTCCTTTCTCTTGAGTTTTTCAAAACCATTTTTGAAAAATAAAATTGAAAATGTTTGGCCATCCAATCTGTTCCAGTATTGAACCAACCATACTTGGTACTGTTTCTGTTACTACTTTTATAATAATTTTTCTGTAGGTAAGTGATCCAACTGTGAAATAGGACTGATGCGACAGCAGCTGTTATCGCGCCGCGATTCCATTCCCGCACCACACTGCGACTTTTCTGCAGGCATTCCGCTAATTCCACAGGCATTCTGCAAATTGCGGAATTGCAGAGAAATTGCGGAAACTGTCGGAAAACCGCTGTTCCGCTATTTTGTGGCGCTGGCGGAATGGCGGGAGTAGCGAAAATGTCATTTTTCTGCTATTTTGCGAGGCCTGTGGAAGTAGCGGAATGAAATTAGCGGAACTGCGGAAGTAGTGGAATGAAACTAGCAGAATGAAAGCCTCTGCCACGCCATACCACTAATTGTGGAAACACTGTTTCCTGCAGAAATAGCTACCGCCGCGACTTTCCGCTACAGCCCTACTGTGAAAACTCTCTTTATTAAGCATCATTAGAACATATTTACATGGGGTGGTCTTTCGAATTCAAATTTGAATCAGTTTATTTTCATTTCATTTCCCAAAGTTATTCAGTTTAAACACAGATTCATATTATGGATCTGTGTTTAAATCAATTAAAAAATAAAAAATAATTTAAAAAAATTAAATTACTACACATGGGCAAGATGGCCACCAGACAGGATCAGGGAACATGACAGGAGCTGGGGGAAAACAACAGGGAATGGATCCCCCATTGTGACCTGTTGGGTGCTTCTCCCATGCCACCGTGATTGGCTACTGTCGGAGACCAGATGCTGGGCTAGATGGACCATTGGTCTGACCCAGTATGGCACTTTCTACGTTCTTATGACTGTTGTGCACATTTGTGCCCTTTTCCTAAATGGCAGAGCAGCATTGCCACCATTTTGGAAAAAGACAGCCTGTCTGCACATGCGCACAATGCTCATGTGCAGATTTGCTGCCCTTTTCTACAATGGCGGTGACACTGTCACTACCATTTTTGAAAAGGGCAAACATGAGAACAGTCCGGTAGCCATTTTGCACATGTGCAGTAATGTATTTATTTTTTAAAAACACATTGTTTTACAACCGAACCAAGCTTCTTGTCGCACTGTTTTGGTTTGGTGTGGATTAATCTGTAATTAATTACCTATTCTGTGCACTTATGAATTTAATCCGAATCCCCACCCCAAATATTTTATTTATTTATTTTAAAAATGTACAGAGACTAACAATTGAAGGCAGCTGCTGCTTATCTCAGGCTCCAGGTTCAAGCTGTCCTTAATGACAAATTCCTTCTGCCTCTGAGACCTCGGAATCTTCCTATCCGCCCTCTTCTTAAAATGATATACATCACAGGCAGGACTTTACAGGGAGCATAGACCAACCTGAATTCATCTAGGAGGGGCTATTTACCAAACATGGCTGCACATAAGCTACCAGACACAAAAAATGCCGTCAAATATAGCTTATAGTGCCTAGGCAGGTTTGCAAGGGAATCCCGTTAATATTAATGAGGGAGCCACGTGGCAACTGTTGAGCAAATTCCATTAGCGATCCAACAGGAAGGGAGCATATCCATCCCCTGTGACAGACGGTAACACAGGCTCTTTATGCATTTAGCCTTACGTGCTCCAGTTTGGTGATTCAACCAAGTGTTACGCTGAGATATAAATTGAAAACTATGAAAACACAGAAGAGAAATAGGAAGGAGATCTGTTGGCGATGCAGTGAATACTAACCTTCAGGGACACCAAGGCATCCTCTAAAAGCAACACCTCCCCCCCCAGGCCTCCTTGGCTAGTAGCACTGTCAAGAATCCCAGCTTCTACTGGGCAGCACTTAAAGGCATTGGGGAGGAGATGGGTTGGCCAAAGTCACAGATGAAGTTCAAGTGCCAGGCCCTTGGGGAGGGGGGGAATCCCGTTGCTGGCAGTGCTGTGTACACACTACAGGAAGAGGCGGGATGGAGTACATAGTGCACTGGTGTAGAAGCACTAAGAGACAGGGGGGGACTGAGAGAAGGTTGGTCTATTAGCAGGGCTGGTCTTATTCAGGACCAACAGGGGCCATTGCCCCAGAAGAACTCATGACTGAAGGGGGCCACGCAGGTAGGCCAATCTCAGGACTGTGCTCCTGAGGCCCCAGGACAGGCAATTTCTGAGAGACCCTCTCCCCACTTGTGCTGTCAGTCTCCAGGACAGCTGCTTCTTGCGGAGCCCTGTCCCCTTCCCCTCCCCGAGTTGGGGGAGCACAGCCCTGCCAGAAAGGGTTAAAGGGGTGGGGCCATGGGGTCCCTGCATTTTCTTTTTGCCCTGAGCCCTGAAAATTCTAAGCCCGGCCCTGTGCATTAGTCCTGGCCAGTTGAGGGCCGCACCGGAGTCCTGAAAGGCCCCACTGAAATACCGAATGTGGAGAAAGAACAAAAAAAAATAGTAGAGGCCAGGGAGGGAGTGTGACTACACCAGCCGTGACAGGGTGGCCATACCTCCCCTTTAAAGGAGGATGCTTATGAAAAATACATGGTGCAGGGCTGCATTGGTTCCAGTGTAGCCCTGCACCTTGTATTTTTCATAAGCATCCTCTTTTTAAAGGGGAGGTATGGCCGCCCTAGGTGGGGAGCCCTCAACCCAGGACTGTTTTTTATTTGGCCCCTGTGGATCCATTGCCTATTTCAAAAATAGGGCGGCCATGCCAGTGGGGTCCCAGAAAATGGTCACCACCTTTGCACATGCCTGGGGGAGGAGGGGGGAAACCAGCAGTGCACTGGCAAACACACAACAATCAAAAGCAAACCAGTGAAACCATATCTTAAGTCAACCATATTATCCTCAGCCTGAGCACACCAGAAACGCAGTAGTGAGGAGTTCCACTTGTCCCCCAAAACATGGTTCACTTCACATCTCTGTTGCAGCCTCCTCCCCCATTGTCTCCATGTCCACCTCCTCCCCCCAGCCCCATTCCCCAGCCAGACTCCGAGTTCCCCCACTCCCCCGACTGTCACTGTCTAGCCCCTCCCCCAACCCCATTCCCTGAGTCCCCCCACTCCCCCCATTCCCATTGTCACTGTCCACCCCCTCCCCAGCCAGACTCCCTGAGTCCCCCATCTCCATTGTCTCCCAGTCCCCCCCCTCCCCTAGCCTCATTCCCCAGCCAGACTTCCCCCACTCTCACCCGCATTCCCCAGAAGCATTTTCCCCAGTGTTCCCCCCCCCCCCCCCCCCCC
>QEPC01009477.1:1730559-1746367 GCA_003113815.1 Sphenodon punctatus | reverse complement strand
GCGGAGCAGCAGGAGCAGCAGCCTTGCCAGCAGCATCAGCCCACAGGCAGGGAACTTTTTATTTTTTAGCTTTTAAATTGCCCGAGCATCCACGCGGGCAATTTAAAACAAGATAAACCCCCCCCCCCACCTCTGCCTGCAGCCCAGGTCTCCGGGGACCGCCGGAGCAGCAGCCAGGTAAGTGATCCCTCCCACCCCCGTTCCCACCGCCGAGGTTCCCCCCACCCTACCCCCTGTAACTGTGAGTCTGGTGATCTTAGCTGTGTGTTCACAATGCTGGAAATGTGGTGATTTTTAAATCCTGAGACGCAACTGTGAGTCTGGTGATTCATGGGTCTTGAAATTCCCCCCCCCCACACACACAGAGAAGAGGGCAAGAATACTGCTTCAGAAGGGACTTCTGAAGCAGGGATTGGGGTCCCTCCAACATACATGTGGCAAGTCCCTTCTTTATGAAGCAGCATTCTTCATCTCTGCTGCATGTGTGTGTGTCTTTGCTAAAACTGCTTGTAAGTGAGGTTTAAGGTTGTCCACCTGCTTTTAAACCTAGCAGAGGAGGTGATTAACCTGCCTAACCTAACTGAAATTGCTTGATTAAGTAATGTAATGTCCATCCAACATTAATCCTTGGAACTCCTTGCTGCTGGGTTACACTGCGCACCATTGCCCTGGCTCTGCCCACCGTTGCCTGCCGGCCGACCTTACTGCCCCTCCAACCTCAAAATCCACCAGCTGACCCTGCTGACCTGATGATGCAGGGTGGCATTGGAAAACAAACTAATGCCTGCCAGCCAGCCTATGGCTACACGATCTTGGCCCGCCTATGTGACGCTGACTAGCTCTTGCTCTCTCGTGCTGCACAGTCTTTGCTAGCCTATGTGAGTGCTCTGCTGCCAATGTCCCAGCCTGCCTGCCCTACTGCCTCCCATGCCACGCTGCCTGTCCATCCACCCAGCTTGCCGCCAAACTCAAAGCATGCCTCAGTCCACCTTCCTGCCTCCCATGCCAAGGTGCCAGCCTGCCCACCCAGGTTACCTAGCTCAAAGCCTGCCAAAGCCCGCCTGCCCTACTGCCTCTCATGCCATGCTGCCTGCCTGCCCGGGTTGCAAAGATTGACCCCTGCCTCAGTCGGCTTGACTGCCGCTCATGTCACGCCACCTGACTGCCTGTCCCGGCAACCAATGTTTGCTGCTGCTAGTGCCAATGGCCCCCAGGCCTATATGCTGTCAGTGCCAAGGGTTCTGTACCCTGGCACCCAATATCTGCTGCTGCTGCCAATGCTGTCCATGCTGTCTGTGCCATGGGTTCTGGGACCTGTCATTCCTCGCACAGAGACGATGTCATTCCACCGCATCAAGGAACAGCCAGTCTAGCCCCAGGACCTGCCATCAGGGTTCTGGGGCCACGTTACTGGCAGGGAGCGCTGTGGACAATATCTAGAAGCTGCCACCCTAGCCCCAGGACCCACCATCATGGGTCTGGGGCCATCATTCCTTGCACACAAGTGATTTCTTTCCACCGCATCAAGAAATAGCCACACCAACCCCAGGACCCACCACCAGGGTTCTGGGGCCAATATCTAGAAGCTGCCACTCCAGCCCCAGGACCCACCCTCAGGATTCTTGTGTCCTGTCATTCCACTCACGGGTCGCTGTCATTCCACCTTTTCTTTATGCAACTTGCTGTTCATGGAGAGAGAGAAAGTCTCCCCACTGCAAGAAGGAGACAGAGACACAGTCCCACCCATGCTGTCACCTGCACTATATGGCCAGAGAGAGAGAGAGAGAGAGAGAGAGAGAGAGAGGGGTTCCCAGCTATAACGAGCAAGATGGGGGTTGGAGGGGGAGAGATAGGTGTATCCAGCTACTCTGGCTGCCACCTGCCAGAACCAGGAAGAACTCCCATGTGCGCTCATGCCCCCAATGCCCACATCCAGCAAAACTGCCCTAATGAGATGGAATATAACACAATGTATTATATGTGCCTGCCTGTGTGTGTGTGCCTGCCTATATGTGCGTGTTCCTGTACCTGCTGCTACCACCTATCGCATGATAGGCTTTAGGCTGTCATGCCACTATCCCTGAATCAGTCATGCCCGCCCACCCCAGGAACCTTCAACTAGATTCTGGGACCATCATTTCAGCCACTGGGGACCACATTCCATTCCACTACATCCAGAAGCCCGGTATCTGCACGCCAGCCTACCCCCAGCCTACTCCTCCGCACCCACCCGTGGATGCCCACTGAAGCTGCTGGAAATAAGAGTCCCTCCGACCACCAGCTCCTGCTGCCCGCTGCCAAGGAGCCTGTCTCTCTTTCTCTCTGTCACATACACCTACACAAACACAAGCCCTGCATCTCCTGGGGGGCTGTCTGCAAGTTGAGACCCTGCTGCTGGCACAGCACATCTTTGGGTTAATAACTATGCTACATGGGGTGGCAGGTGCTGCTGGTAGGGATCAACAAGCTCTGAGATTCTACCACCTGCCAGTCAGAACTTCAGCAAATAGGGATAAAAGATTGGTAGGTCAGACAAAGCCCGTAACAAGAAATACAACAACTTTTATTAAAACTATTTAAATAAAAACAACAAAAACATTCTGAAACCAAAATCAAACATTAAAAGGAAACTTCTAAATTAAACTATTCATTGTGGGCCTGTCCCCCGGGACTTGGGGGAAAGGCAACAGCCATCGTGGTGCAGCACAGGGCAGAGGGGCAGTCACCCAGGACTCTTGTAGGTCGTAGCCATGGGCCACGGCAAACTCCACGGCCCCTTCCATGTCCCGATGCCACCTGGAGAGCGCCTGGTGGTACAGTTCCAGGCGTTCCATCTCAGTGGAGACATACTGGCCGTATGCCTCCATCTTCTTCTCCACCTGAACTGCCTGGAACTGCTCCACCAGGCACGTTCTCCATGGTGGCTGCTGTCTGCTGCAGGCCAGCCATGAAATCCCAGGTGGGCCTCTCCAACTCGGCCTGAAAGGCCTTGACCTCAAGACTCCTGGGGCCCGGGGGTCTCCACATCGGGGCTGGAGGGGGTGGGGAGGAGGTCTTTTTTGGGTTGCCTTCCCCCCCTTCTTCTGGTGCCGAGGCTCCACGGCCACATCAGAGTCCTCCTCCTGCTGCCTCACTCTCCTGCCATGCATTTGCTCAATGTGGGCAATGAGCCCCGATGTGTTCCCCTCTTTTTGCAGCCGGAATCTTTTCTGGCAGATCTAAAAAGAGCATAAAAAGATAGGAACATAAGGAGTGCCATACTGTGTCAGACCAATGGTCTGTCAAGCTCTGACTGCATTCTGTCTCCACAAGTGGGTGGACTGGGAGGCCAATCTCTCTCTGCAGGGGACTTCCATTCCTAACAGGTCATAGGGCAATTCATTTCCTGTTGTTCCAGTCCCCATGCCTTACCTTGCATGTGGCGATTCTGTTGCCCTTCTCATAAAACCTCCAGACATCCGACCTTGTCCGCCGAATGTCTGGGGGTATCACTGGCGACCTCGGTCTAGGGGTGGTCCTACGTCTGGCAGTGGCACCAGTGCTGGGACTGGCATCTGATTCCTCTCTGAAATGGGAACACATTAAGAACACCAAAGTAATATCATGCATTTATAATGATGCCTCTAGTCCTCCCTCCTTGGGGTTCTTGGAATGGCAATGGAGAGACCCTGTCTGGCACATGCAAATCCTGTCCTCCTTGGGGTGCTAGTAGCAATGGCAACGTGAAGTACACTTGCTGGCATATGCAAATCCTGCCCTCCTTGGGGTGCTAGGGGATGCTAGGGATTGCAACTAGAAAGGCCCTGGCTGGCACGTGCAAATCCTGCCCTCCTTGGGGTACTTGGGATGGCAATGGGGAGACCCTGGCTGGTATGTGCAAATGCTGCCCTTCTTGGGGTGCTGCAGAGGGATGAGACCCTGGCTGACACGTGCAAATCCTGCTGTTCTTTGGGTGCTGTGGAGGGAGTGGGGGGAAGACCCTGGCTGGCACATGCAAGTCCTGCCCTTCTTTGGGTGCTAGTAGCAATGGCAACTGGAAGTACCCTTGCTGGCACGTGCAAGTCCTGCCCTCCTTGGGGCGCTATGAATGGCAACTGGAAAGACCCTGGTGGCTGGCACGTGCAAATCCTGCCCTTATTTGGCAACTGGAGAGTGGAGACCCTTGCTAGCCTGGCACATGTTTGGGTGGGGGTGCTGCTTGTGCTCTTGCCTGACTGCTGGAAGAGCACCACACACTTAGTACCCTCTCTCTCTCTGTGGCAGACATCCTCTTCTACCTGCTGATGCCTACTGTTTGTGTCTGACTGATGCCCACCACCCATGCACCCACCTGCATGCCAGTGAGCTCACTCTAACGAATAGAGCCTTAAGTTTCTTGTCTTCAAAGTAAAAAAAAGTTTGCAAACCTGGCAGCAGTGGCAGCAGCACCTCCTGTGCCCACCTGCTTTGGCTCCTCTTCCACCACTGAAGGTCCAGCAGCGGCCGGAGGAACCTCTTCCCCCACCACCAGCTCTGCCACCTTGGCCTTCCCCCAGGCCCAGCGTTTAATGGTGGTGGCACTGGTCACCTTCTCCATTTAAAAAACAAAACAAAAACACACAACCAACACACACAGCACCCACCAACACTCACCAACCAGCCAAATGAAAACACACAAATCACAACTGAACACCCAGCCAGCCACAACACACATGGTCTCACCCATACAAGCTCCACACGCACTCAAATTTCTGGTTTCCAGCGCGATCACAGGCGCTCATGACACTTTTTCCGAACGCCCGAACCAAACACGACCGAACCTGAATGCGGCGAGTGAACCAAATGGGCAAACCCGAACCGGACCAAACTGCGATCTCTTCGCCCATCACTAGTAAATGGCAATATACGGTATTCCAATTTTGCGGTTAACCTCCACGTTTACCAGATCGTCAAGGTATCCAGAGTACTAAATGGCAATCACAGATTATTATTTTTTAAAAAACATTCTATATGTTTTAGATCTGGTTCTTGATTGTCAGGAAGGTGAGACTTTATTCTTTGAGCAAATGGATGAAGTTCTGTAATGAACTGGGTTTACAGTTCAGTGTTGGCTGCTGTAGCAGTTTGGGCTTTCCATTGGGTAAGTATTGTCAGGATCAGTATCGTCACATAACTACTCCATGGAAATTAGCATACTAGTACTTCATTTATACTTGCAACACAGTCCCTTCCAGGCCAGGCACCAAACCTCTGACCAATCTTAATATAGTCTTCGCAATATCCTCAGGCCTAGCCAGGTACCAGTCCTTTAGCCAACTCACATCTACCTCACTCAGGTTTCTTCCGTCAGCTCTTCAGGTTTTTCAGACAAGCTCATCTGTGGCCTCCAACAGCAATGTGCTTTGCTCGCTTCCAGGTTGCTTCAGAGTCTTTGCTTCCGGTTTCCTTCTTTTATACTGCAGGGTGGGCATGGCTTCAGTCTCACTCTGGTCCTCAAAGGTGCTGCAGCCTAAACATGCTGCTTCCTGCTACGTTTCCCCCTTTTCTGGGGAAAAACACAGTTACTGACTTAACTTCCTTTAAGCAGGGTGAAGCTCAACTTCTGTATTATCATAATTCTATAACTTTCCTTACAGATCAACAATAATATCTTTTCACATCAGTGCATCAATATTCCATAGCTTTCAAACAATTATTTAAAATCGGTAAATTTCCAACCTTTTCCAGTTCATCATCAGGACGTTAGCCATATTCATTTCTAATCCTCACTCTTCACACTGAGGTCTTGCACCCCACAACTGGACTTTAATGCCCTTTCCAGCCTCCCATCACCCATCAAAGCTGGCCTATGCCACCAGGTTTACTAAAGGCTTCCTTCAGCCCAGAGTTTCCTTCAACTCTTTACGTTTACATATTTGAGTTTCCTTTAACTCATTATTTCTTGTTGGTAGCCGGCTTGTGTGCCTCAGTCCCTGCTACCTTTGGCATTTCCTTAACTGGGCACAGTTTGGTGGCTGAATCCCAGCATACAATCCCAACAATTTCTTGATTTTCACATCTGTGTTCCTTGCGAGGGAGACCATCCTCCACCTGGCTTACACTCTACACACAGGGCTAACTTCAGCCTCTCTTTCCCCAACTTTACTAAGGGTTTCCTTCAACCCAACGTTTCCAGTCAGGGAGGCCCTCCGCCACCTGAATTAGTCTCTTCAGTCTATACAGCGCTATTTCCACTTAGTTACCCCACTTGGGATTGGGATACCAGCCCACACAACCTTTCCTGATATCCACCCCCTTGGGACCCTCTATCTCACAGCAGGTCTGTTTCATCAAATCATCAATACTATCATCCCCTCCCAGGGGAAATAGACACATTTCTAACAATTCTTATTACCCATCAAGGCTTACTTCAGCCTGCATTTCAATATCTTTTAAGACTTCAGCTTATATATACACTGCCTTCACGCCATTACTCTATTTCCATTGTTTGCTAAGGCTTTCCATAGCCCCTATAACCATTCTTTAAAACTCCTTCATTTAATGACAACCTTTTAAGGCTTTTGTTTTCAGCCACTGTAACCATTTCTCGGTTGTAACCACACTAACCCCTTTACAGCTCTCTTCAGCTTCTGCCTTTAGTTCTCTATGCAAAGCTACCTTCAGCTTCTGCCCATTAAGGTTCTAGCTATCTGCAGCTTGACCTACTTATCAATTAGCTTGCTGGCTCACTTCAGCCACTGCATCCAACTACCCGTTACTGCAACAAGCTTCTACAGCTTCCTACTGCCTGGAGTGGGCCCTCCCATTCCTTTCCCAACCCCACTCCCCCACATCCTACAGACTTCCTTAGCCTATGTAAGTCCAGAAATCTCTGTACTGCATTCTCCCAGGGGTTTACTAAGATTTTCTTGAGCCTTCCTCGCTGTCTGACTCTTCTGCAGCTTCATATTCTGCTATAATCCCCTTTAGCCTTTTCACCTCTTTTACTAGAGACTCTACTGCTCTTGCCTTTCTCTCAAAAGATTCCTTATGGCTTCCTCTCTTTTCCCTTCATCAGCATCACTATTTTTAAAGTCATTTTGCCCAGATTCTCTTAGGTCTTCCATTCTGTTCTGCTTCCCTTGTTTGAGCTCTTCAATCTTTCTGGGCCATTCTATCCATACTCTTTAACTCTACTTTAAGAGCCAGATTCTCCCTTCTTAACTTTTCCATTTCTCCTTTACCTGTATTGGATTTCCCTCCCTCTATCAGGGTCTTGGTGTGTCTTTTTAGCATTCTCTGGTTTTCCTTTATTTATTCCTTCTATCCCTCTCACTAGGGCACTCGGCTTTCTTTTGGGGCACTCCCTTCTCATATGCCCTAGGGCTTGACAAGCCCAACACCACCTCATCTGTGACCCTTTCCTTTCAAGGGGTTCCCTTTTAAGTTCATTTGGAGCTCTCTGTCTGTGACTACCCTTCCTCTCTCTCAGAGGTGCCATTCCCGAAAAGACACTTCCTTTTTACATGTCTCAATACCCCATACTTCCAACATTCTATATTCTTCTCAAGGGCTTTCACATACCTTGGGCCATTATTTGCTTTGCCCCATAGTCTATGTAACCTTCTCTGCACCCCCAGAGTCTTTGCATTCCTCTGGCCTTGCCATCTCCCTGGGAAGGCTCTCCATGTGTGTCCCAACTGGCCACAGTTATAGCATCCTTGCTTTGTACCTCCCCCCAAGGGTCCCCAGTACTTGCCAGTTTGTCTTAGTTTTCTGGGTTACCATCCTCTCTGCTGCAACATCAGGTCTACAAAGTTTCACAGATCTACAGGCTGTCGCCATCTTGGCTGCATTCCTCCAGTGGCTATTTTGTCTCTCTTGATCCACATCCTGGTGCTTGGTGTGGACCAGTCTCCTTACTCTGGCCTTTGTCCTTGGGCCTCTGTCCTTGCTGCATACTTTGTTGCTCCTCTGATGTGGGTCACAACCCTCCCTCTCAGGGTACAATCCTCTATCTCCTCTTATTCACTCACCACTGCTAATCTCTTTCAGTCTTTATCACTCTTTCACTTCTTCTCGGTCAGCACAACTTCTCCAGGCACAATCCTCTCTAGGCAAAATCCTCTTTCCACTGGCAGGTCTCCTGCACGGAGGTCCAACTTTCTTCATGCAATGAGCATGGCAGCGAACGTTGGAGCTGCCTGTATTCTCCACCACTGTAGCAGGTTTGGGCTTGCCAGTAGTATTGTCAGAATCAGTACAGTCACACAACTACTCCATGGAAATTAGCATACTAGTTTACATGGAAAACCGTCCCTCCAGGCCAGATTCCAAACCTCTGGCCAATCTTAATACAGCCCTCACAATATCCTCAGTCACCTGCCAGAGGAACACCTGTCTTCTGGTTGGCTCACATCTGTCTCTCTTAGGCAGCAGCAGCAATGTGCTCTACTTCCTTCCTTTATACTGCAGAGTGGGCATAGCTTCCATCCCCACTCTGGTCCGCTTAAAGGTGCCACAGCCTAAACATGCTGCTCCCTGCCACAGTTACCTATCTTCCACTCTTCCTTCTGGGAATAGGCTAGTTTGGGGCCACATTTTAAAGCAGATTTTGGAAGAGGAAGAAAGAGCCAGTGTAACTGAATGGAGACTGGGAGACCAGGGTTCAAATCCTATCTTATCCATGCACTCGGTGTCTGTTATGTCACTTTCTCTCAACCTTAGTTTCCTATCTGTAAAATAGGAATAATAATGACTCGCCTCACAGGGTCGTTGTGAGGATGAACTAGGTTAGGAATTTGAAGCACTTGGAATATTGAAATCACTGTATAACTGATTCATAACAATAACAAGTGAGCTCTGGGTAAAGTATACAGCACTAAGTATGTCACCATGGTATGTGTGCCTATGTTGCCACTATCATTTAGTTTTCCCTGTCCTGCACTTTCATATTTCCAAGGGTCTTTCTCTATGGGCAGCTGCCATTTTGTGAGGTGACACAGTAGCAGCCCAGATGACTATTTTGTGTTTTGCTTCTCATTTCTGATTCAGGGAAACAACATTTTAGACTCAGGAGTATGTGGCGGCTCTTTGCATATGGAAAAGCATAACACCAAGTGCTCTAAAAAGGCCGTTCGGGCCATCTAGTTAAGAAGATGGATTTTTAAATGTCTGTAATTATGCATTCACATGATAGCCCATTATGGCTCCAAAGAAGATACTGAACGACAAAAAACTATATAAAGTAAATAATCTGCTCTATAAAGGGTATGAAATGGTGTCTCTACACACAAGTTGTTTATAGTACTTGGTGTGCTCCCTGGCATACCAATGCCCAAGAGGCAACTGTCTTTTACTGCATATCACCCCTTGGGGAACAAACCCCAACGGCTTGAATGATGCCTCCTTCTGAACTGTGGGGTATTGTGCAAAACTGCAGGTTGATGCACTCTGAGAACCTGGTGGTTTTTTGTTGGACGCCTGGTGAGGCTACCCAGGTTACACACATCTAAGGTCCAGATCCTGCCCTTTCCACCTGTCAAAATGGTGTGGGAGCTAGCTTTCACACAGAGAGGAGAAAGCATTATTTACAGGGAAGGAGGTACATTCTTTGTGCATGGAAGTTGTGCTACATTGAGGCTCCGTCTGGGGTTAGATGCAGTTAGATCTTTGGGAGAGAGACCCTGACTCAGGGTCATTGACTCAGCATAATCCTATGTGGATGGGATAGCAAGTTCCTTTACTCAGGCAGGGGAAAGGGTTGGAGACAAAGTTCACTTCTCAGCCCTGTTGCCAATTTGAACTGCCCAAGCATAGAACTGAAAAGAATATCCATGGTAAAGATTTTACCTGACTGAAACTGTATGTACTGAAACTTGACAGGTTTGCCCCAGCCTGCTCCCTTCATGGGGGTGGGTGGGTGGGTGGGTCTGTGCCTTAGTTTCCCCCAAACAAGCACCAGTTCACCGTTCTGTTGAATAGGTTTCTTGTGTCCATTTTCTTTTCTCCTCTGTTCTCAGCAGGACTATATCTAGGGCTCCCACGTGGCAGCGGGCCTCTGTTCACTCCTCAAACACATACGTAGAAGTCAATATAGATCCATTTTATAGTCTTACTTTGTGTCCCTTGTTCCAAGGGTCACCTGCCAGTAGAGTTCTAATGAGGAGCTCATTTGCTACCAAGGGGTAAGACCTGCCATTTTGAGTACTGTGTTGGGTGCCCAATGGGCTGCTCAAGTCCCAATTGGGAACCCAATTACCTGAAAATACCGGGAATTGCTTTTACCGTTTTACCAATTGGTACCGATTGGTAAAACAGCAAATCAATAAACAAATCAGGATGAGAAGTCAGAAAATTGGTGCCAGAAGTCAGAAAATCAGGACATAAATGATATTTCAGCACATTGGATAGTCCATACTCATTAGTATCTGATATTACCAGGTCGGGACAAGTACTACAATTCTGATAATTATACCTGTTTTTGTGAGTACTCATTTCAGCTCTACAAAGAAGGCAGGTCCTTCCAGCTTCCCCTGTTGAGACTCTCTCTAGTGACACTCCTAGGCCAACCTTATGTGCTTAGGGCTTCTGGTCCCAATCACATGCCCCAATTAGGCCTTGCGGTCCTACCTGCTCAACCCGTTTAACTGAGCCCCATGGAACCCGGCTTCCCCCATGGAATCATGGAACCCGGCTTCCCCCATGGAATCAGGATTCCTGGAGTGGGTGCAGCTGAAGCATGCCAGCTCACCCTGCCTCCAGGGATGATATTCTAACCAATTAACAATCAGTTCTTCTAGATGTATTTTGGCAGGCTTTTAACAATTAGTTCTACCGAAGTGGGTCAAATGGACAGGATATCACCCCTGCATGCTACACCCCGCTATTCAAGTCCATCTTCATCAGATATCCGTTTTGTGTATTTGGGTGTTCAGTTAATTCATCTTAGCTGCTGTGCATGCTGTGGCAGAGTGATGCCACAAGATGGTGCCTACCATGAGGTCAAAAATGAACTCAAATGAACTCAAAATGGCCACCAGGCAGGAAGTGGAAGTTGGTGGGTGTGACCTGTGCTATAAGAGGAATCCAGTTCCAGGAAGAGAGTCAGTCTGCTTCTAACTGCTGAGGAGGACGTATCTTCTGGACAGGCTGGTGAATCGGGAGCTTAAAGGATGGAGATACTTGAACCTGGAAGTGAGTTGGCAAAGAGCTAGCCAGGGACGGTGGTTGTGGCTAGGCTCTGCTATATGGACTATGACTGGCCAGAGGCTTGATGCCTAGCCTGCGACTTTGGGAGAGTGAATAAATTGGTAATTGAGCCTGACCCCCTGAGTGGCAACGTCCTTGGGCACTGATCCTCCATACACGTACCCCACAGTGAAATGGGGCCCTGATACACATGTGCACTAGCTGAGACAAGAGAACTGAATAGCTGGAAAACCAAATAAGCGTATTTGTGAATATCTGTTTTGGTTGCAGGTAATGGGGACAATTCTAAACCCACACACACGGGTGTGCATACATCTGCAAGTTGCAGACAATTTATATGTGGTTTGTGTGCACATCTTATTTCCCATACTTGGGATGGACATGTGTGGGTTTTAGAACCGTGCACATAGTTTTAGGATTTACCCCATTATTTGGATATTCTGATAGCTATTTGAAAAGACAGGTAATATCCATGAATACAAAATCCACTATCATTTCTGCACCACCTATGAGTTGGTGGGATTAGTCATTGGACCGCCAGGCTTCCATCTCTGCACTCGAAGGCAATGTGTTCCAGCAGTCTAGAATATTTTATTGGCCAAGCAAGGCAAGGCCTTCCAACCAACCCAACAATATCCTTCTATCACAATGCATCCAGTTAGTTCCAGAATTTCAAGGTATTTTCTAGTGATCAAAGAGTGGGACCCTTGTGATTTCAGCAAAGACAGGAGGTGGAATGTGAAGAAGAGAGATGCCACTTGAACAACTGAGCTGAATATTTGAGTGGAACTGAATATTTGATGAATTTCATAAACTGACACTTAGATTATTCGAAACTCCCAGCAAATCTTGCAGATTTCACTATGAAGCATGCAAGAGGAGTTTTATTAGTGGAGCCACAATTTGTTTTGTGTGGTGAATTTGCAGTTCATAATTTCAGTGTTACTGTTTACATAATTTGTGTCTATATACATTGACTGCCACCTAGGGCTAAAACGAATATATTTCATATTAATGAGGATTATTTGCACAATCATTCATATGAATGAATATCCAAATATGTCTTGGTTGCCATTGCAAAATTTGTTTCTTTTCTTTACTTTGGTATTTATTTATTTAAATTTATTTGGTATCATTAAATTACTTATTAAAAATTTTAAATTATAAAACCCTATACAATAAATACACATGAATAAAACCAGCTAAAATCATTTCTCCCAAACCTCCCTGATCCTAATCCCCTCCTGCCAAATGCCTGGACAGATAAAGAAATATTGCATTCCCTCTGGAAGATGAATAGACTCAGACAAATCTCTAGAATAACTGAACAGAATCTCTGTGATTGGTATTCACCAGCATTTTCATCACTTTGCTTCATTTTGGATCAATCACATCCACACTCAAAAACCTACTAAATAGTACCACCAAAGTGAACTAAGTACTACTAATAAAATATCAGTCACATTCACATTAAAAACCCCAACCACATAGTACCACTGAAGTGACAATGCCAAAGCACTAAACACGAAAATACTGAAACAAAAATTCAAAACCGCAAATGAAGATGAAAGTGAATCCTACTTCATATTTGTTTTACTAAAATGGATTAGGATATACCAAATTCATGGAATTCAGGATACACTTTAGGATATGAAATTCAGCCCTACCATTGGCCCATGTGCCAGAAGTCCAGGTTTTAGCATCTGTAGTAGACATCAGAGAATCCACTGAAGTCAATGAAAAACTTTCATTGATTTCAGTGGACCCTGGCGTCTACTTATACACTGGAAGATTTGAATCCATTCAAGTCAATGGGAGGTTTTCTTTGGCTTTGTCTCCCTCACTTATTTCTAATTTCAAATAAAATCAAATTTAGACTTCAAAGGGCTTGTGAAACTGGATTTTGTTTAAAAGTCAAATCAATCAAATGAAGTTGAAGTTGGTTGAGGTTCTTCGATGTGATGACTCAGATTTTTTCACCTGGATTCCATCTCTGATGGAACTGGGCATTTAATTTGATCCAATCAGAAACTGGACTGATTGTTCGGTTAGAATTCTGATCATATCAAATGGAAAAAAAAGTGGTTATTTGAGCATGCAAAAAATGGTGGTCACAATTCAGTGGATGTGCAAAATGGCCACTGTCATACAACAAAATGGTTGCCACCATCTTGTTGTATGGTGGTGCCCAATTTGCACATGCACAGAATGGCGACATCTGTTTTATGTTTGCACAAAACAGTCTGATCAGAATTCCAACAGCCATTCTGATTTTGTGGCACTCTTCCACAAAATCAGAATGGCAGTTTTGAACCAGCCTTAATTCTCATAGGGGGGAAAATTTCAATGTGAGTATTTGATAGCGGAAATGACTGCCCAAATTTGATGTGTGCATCTAGAAAGCCCAATTTATTTTGGTTCTGTTAGCCAAAAGGCTAACAGAACCAGGTGGTTCCATGGCAATAGGAAGTGGCCAACAGTGTGGTCAGACAGCCAGTGCTTGGGGTGGGAAGCTTGGTTAGAGCCTTGCGGTAGATCACAGCTTGGGCTGAGTAAACTGGGCTTAGGCTGGCTATAAGCACAGCTTGCTCTAGGAACAAATTTCTGTCCATTCTGGTGTGAGCTCTGAATAATCCTACATAAGCAGTGAAGTCTGCGATTCTTTGGTTCAAGGAATCTCACTTGTGAATTGTCAACAACAGGCATGTTAATCATTTGTGTCCATCTGTGGATGCTTTGCCTGTAGGGTGAAGAGCAGGAAAGAGGGAGAATGTATTGAACAGACTGATAAATAACTGTTAACTCACTGGTCCCTCTCCTGATGAGAAATACCTCTGAGACCTGGCTTCAGACTGGATTGATGTATCTTAACGCTGAACGGTCTTGGCTTTGTTGCTTTGTGTTTCTGAGCCAAACTCTTGAACTTATTCCCACATCACTCTTTTTTTGGTAGGTTGACGAGGTAGCCAAGCCTTCCATGATCATTATAATGAAAAGACATCCCTTGACCTTGCTAACTTTCAACGCAAACCTCTTGGGAGAAGAATTCTAGGCACTGGGGGGATGGGATGATGATGTCAGGGCTGACAAGTGCTCATCATTTCCGGAGTGGAGATGGATAATGACAGACAGCACTCTCTTTAATGGAGAACTGATGTTCTCTTTACAGCCTTGCCTGACTGGCTTATATAATTCCATAAAATCCAAATGATTGTATATTATTAACTAGATGGATTTTGATGGGGAGGCTTTAATCCTGGCAGAATGAAAATTAGATGGAAAAGAGAGGCAAAAGAAACAGAGTGGGGGCCACGTGGGTGGGGAAAGAGAAAGAGGAAGCTATATCTATACACTGATAGAACAAATAAGTATGGTGAAATGCAATGGAAACTGCTTCCTATACTTGCTTGACTACAAGAGCAGTTTAGAGAGCCACTCTGGCTGTGATTTATATTGATAGTATTTGATCAGTTCCAGAAATGGCAGCAGAAAGGGAGTTTTGACATCAATTATGGTAGCCCTGTCTCTTTCTTGGGTTTCACAGCGGCCCATGGAGCTCATTTCAGCAGAGTATTGATTTGACTTGCCAGATGTTATGTAAAGTAGAAAATTAAAGGCAAGACATTGGGTTTAATGACGCTCTGGCTGCATGGGGAAGAAAGTTGCTGTCTGTTCTGATACATGAAAACTATTCAATGTACAGCATGTCTGGGTTTAAACTGCCTTTTAGGAATTTGCGCAAAGCCATACATTTATTGGCCATTTTTTTTTTTTTTTAAAGGTAGTTTGGGGTCTTGTGTAGACATGCATGCCTAGGCCGTGATGTAGTTAGGTCATCCAAGCCTACATTACCTCAAGGCGGAACTACTGCCTGCCCTGTGCTCTATGTGGGGCTTCCCTTAAAGACTGTTTGGGGCCTTCAGCGTATGCAAAATAAGGCAGCCGGCCTCTTGATTGGGGTGCGTCATGGGGAGCACATACAGAGTTGGTGCATAGCGTTCCATGCACAATTCAAGCTGCTGACTCTGACCTATAAAGCCTGAAATGGCCTGGGTCCTACATATACAAAGGACTGCCTTCCTCCTCATATCTCCTCGTGGCCTCAAAGATCAGTCAAGAGTGCCCTTTTGCAAGTTCCACCATTTGCCCAGGGCTATAGAATCCAGGCACGCAGAGAGTCATTCTCGGTGGCTGCTCAATGGCTTTGGAAATCCCTTCCCTTGGAGTTTTGCCAAAGTCCTCGTCTGAGCATTATTATTATTATTATTATAACATTTATATAGCACCAACCATGTGCCTGGTGCTGTACAGAACATAGAAATAGACATGGTCCCTGCCTGTGGCTTACAATCTAAAAGACAAGGAGGGAGAGACAGGGGAGAAGACCAACAAACATTCAAGCGGATGCGAAGACTCAGGTGCGTGTGCTTGGCTTGGTTACAATCAGGTTGGTTGCAGCAGTCTGCAGAGGAGGGCAGACAGTAAGTATACGGGGAACGACTAGCAGGCATTGGGAAAGGCAGCGAGGAAAAAGTGGGTCTTGAGGAGGGATCTGAAGGAGCGGAGGGAGGGAGCAAGGCGGATGTGGGCAGGGAGGGAGTTCCAGGCATGGGGGGCAGCGAGGGAGAAGGGTCGAAGG
>QEPC01009477.1:1683713-1730180 GCA_003113815.1 Sphenodon punctatus | reverse complement strand
GGGGGGGGGGGGGGGTCTTACAAGTATCTTATGGGTTTTTATGGGTTTCCCCCTTGTATTTTATGTTGGCCTCAGTGGAGATGTTCTCAGAAGTTCTCTCTTCAGGTGACTAAGCCCTGACTCAACATCTGTTGAGTGGCTGTGAATGACACCTGAGAAACATCAGGAAATGATGGGTGATGAAGTACTTGTCGTGCCTTTGCCCATTCCTACTAAATATTTGTTATACAGTCAAGAACTTTATGTATAAGAATACATGGTTCCATTTCCCCTCTAGCAATGCAGACCGGGAGTCTTCTGAACATTTGTGTAAGGGCCCAGCCTGGAGCATGGGCGGACTTGCAGAATCTGGCCCCAAGTAGAGACAGGATTGGGTCCAGACAGACCCAGGGGTGAGATCGGATCCTGGGAGAGAGGTTGATAGGATCGGATCCTGGGGGGGAGGGGGAGGACAATCAACAGCAGACAACCACAGCAACAGAGGCAGTGCAATAATACAAGTCCATGGGCCAGCTGACCATCAGGTTCTGGGAGGTCAATCTGAAGAGGATCTAGGAGGCAGGAACAAGTTCAAGGCAAAAGGAACAGGAGCGGTCCGCATGCTAAGGCACAAATAGGAAAAGGTGTTGCTCTACCAAGCTTCCTGATTCCTCTGGGCTGTCTTATAGAGTGCTTTTAGACAAGCATCTCCCCACCTGTCTCCCACCCATCATGCATGTTGCAGGGCCATATTGGTGCCCTATGCAGTCCTGCAACATGCACGACGAGTGTGTGATGGGTGGGGAGGCGCTTGTCTAAAAACACCCCTACTGACAGCAGCCAATCTCATGTGCAGGGGGAGTGGCTTAGCTGCTGCAAGAAGCTGGTCCTGGTGCCCAGAGCTAAACTAGCCTCAGGAGACTAGAGCGATGCCAAGAGTCAGGCGGTTGTGCTGGTAATTCCAGGGAGGCTGGTTTGAGGTAAGCAGGTTCCTGACCTTTTAGAAAGGTCAAGGCCACCGTCTTATGGTCATCACTAGAAATGTTTCGGACGTACTTGCCAGACCGCTTTTTCGGAAGCAGTCTGTTCAGCATTTACTCCGCTGTACACTCCGATATCCCAGTACTCTGGGGGTGCAAAGGGCCTGCAGTCCTTAGCTCCCTTTTCCCATTTCTCGACATCCCATTTGAGTAAATCAACTCGGGGGGGGGGGGGTCTGAAACTTCCGCTATCAAGGGACTTCAGATATACCACTCTAGTGGGCGTGTCTGCTGGGCCATATGATTTTGTTTCAAGAGGGTTGAGAGAATGGGAAGCTCTGGTGGGTGGACAGGTCCATGTTCCCAATTTTCCCTCTACTTCGGGCAGTCGCTACCATGGGTAAAAACAGACATGATTTTGGCCGACTATGGCCTGCTGTGGGCCGGGACCTGCTGGCATATGTTGGCCCAAGATTGTCCTGGGAAGTACTGGTGGCTAGGTTGGGCTGTAATCTCGGCAACTCTCCAAGGTCAGAGCCATGTGGGCCACAACAGGCTAACGTGTCTGTTGCGATGTGCCATATCCACCTAGGGCTAGGGGCCACCATGGCTGTGCCTCATTGGCTGTCATAGCTGTCTGGCTTGGTGGGGGGAAGCAGGGTGTGTGCGGGGCCACCCACTTGCACGTTTGATGTGCTCCTGGCCTTACCTGGGCTACGTGGGTGGTTGGAGCTCACAAGCTGCAGGCACGTCATTTTGGTGTCCCAACCTGACCCGGGCCTTGTCACCCACAATTTTTCAGTGGTGACCTGGAGAGTGGTCCTGCCGGCCACACATCGCTGTTTCCCCTATGACTGCTGCAGGCTAGTTATAGTTACAGCCGATATGAAAATAGCTGTTCCCGAATCAACATCAATTTTTTGTCTTTTGGGGAATAAAAAGTTCGTACTATTTTTTGCGTTCAGGATTCTTTTTGCTCATTCATCACTTTCAGTGTTTCCATCGGCAAATTTCCAACACTTTTGGCATCACTTTTACAGTGTTTTGTTCACTTTTATTGTCACTATTAGCACTTTCAAAAATGCCAATGGACACTTGAATGAGCAGGTAAGCGTTCCCGAATTGTTGGGAAAATGACAAATGGGCCATTTTCAATTAAAATGGCACTTGCAGCAAATCATCTTTTCAGTTCTAGTTCTGATGCTTTTGCCTCTGGGAAGTTCCATGGATGGGACTATTCAAACTCTCTTCGGCGCAAGCTTCCTTGGTGCACATGTACAGTTCTTATTGCATGGGTGAGCAGACATGAAATTTTGCTGTGAACTCTGCTCAAAAACAAGGCCTTTGTGTGTGTCTAGGAAAAGGCAGCCGTTGCCAAAGGTTCCCAGACAGTTTTTTCATAGTTAGAATAGGAAATAAAAGTTCAATCCAAAGCCCTAGGGATTCTTTCCCAGTGAGTTCAGTGGCCTTTGGATCAGGTTTGAGGTTCTGCATCCTGCTGTTAAGACCATTGGAACTGGCTGGCTCCTCATCTGCATTACACATGCCGTTCCAGTGTTGCTTTCTTACGCCGACCCCTTGTTAAAATCAAATGAAGGCTGTTTTTATATATAATTGCTTTATAAATAAGCAATAAAATGCTAAAATTGATTCCAAACAAGCTGGGAACTACTAAATTGATTCCAAACAAGCTGGGAATTTCAGTGGTCCAGTTCTGCACTCATAAAGGAACGAGCGGCACATGCCCTCGAGGGAGTTCCAGAAATAATGAGCAACATTCGAGCCGCAAGATAACAAAAGGCGTCTGGCAACCTGCCACTGCCTCCCCGTCCCTCACCACAACAAATTTTCAAATATGTCTTCTACTGGGCAGTGGGGGCCCTGCTGCTTCTTTGCATAATTTGTAAACACAGCTTCAAGCATCCGGGCAGTTGTTCTGTGCTGCTTGGGGTGGTGAGGAGAGTTTGTGGGCGTTACAAGAACTCCTCCTCCTTGCCTTTCTTGTGCGGTCCAATTCTTCATAATCTGAAGGGAGAATAAATCTACTCTGATATAATTAACAGGGGATATCCTCTTTGACCTCGCTGGGAAGCAATTGTGTCCATGGCAGGGGAGATCAAATTAGGAATTCCATGGGAGGAAGCTAGTCTTATCCACACCTCCTTCAAATGTGATGCAAGAGCTATATCCATTACTCAGCAGGTACCCCAGTCCCAACAGCTGCCTCTTTTGTTTTTTGGCTTGGATTCAGTTTCACAAAATGAAATACAATGCAAGGAGAGAGCCTCTCTGAAATCGCTAATAAGTCAAAGCCATCGGTTGACGCAAACCCCGTCGGAGTCAGAGGTTTTAGTAAATGTCACTTACGCGGACTCTACTACCACGTTTCTTATCCTCTCCCTGAGTGTTTTCTAACACCAGGCGTTGTTTACTGCTTAAGTAGACTAGTTCTTTGATACATTGATGGCCCAGAGAGTAGACGGGACTTATGGAAGATCAATTTACTCCGTCTGACTGAGATATCTTCGCTGCCGGGGATTTGATTGAAAATTGATAGGATTATTTATGATAGACAGGCTGAGGTCTGAGCCACACCGAGATTCTGGTCTGATGAAAACTGACCCAGCGTCGAGCAGGGGATATGGCCGCTCCAGGCAAGCATCTGATTTCTGTGACCTACTCCTCCAAAGTGAGAGGGCTGCCCAATGGATTTATTTAGATTTATAAACCACCCGATTGCAAAGGCTCAGGGTGGAACTTTACAATCTTTATCTAGATCTCTGGCAGGTAATAACTGTTGCCACTTTACAGATGGGGAACTGAGACTGAGAGACAGTGGGTGTTTACAAAAATGATGCTGCCCTGGTTAGGCTTGCTTTGGCCTGACCGGACCAGTGTCAGGTCTGTATGTTTGTTCCAAGTCTGTCAGATGTGGGCCTGGAATAAACCACAGCCAGGGTGGCAGCTGGACCTGGACTGTGGGCTGGGATCAAAGCAGGTCCTCAGTCTGGTCCCAGTAGTCGCCCAGCTGGGCCAAAACGGGCAGAACTGGGTGGGAATGTCTGTTCCCGCGCCTGGCTCCTCCTGGCACGTGTGTGTGTGCGCGGGTGGGGGGTTGCCATGGTGTCCAGCCATGGCTGCCATGGGAACATTTGTTCCTGTGGCCAGAGTTTGCCAGGCCAGGGGAAGTCCTCCCCTTCCCCTGGGTGGGACAGATATCCAGGAGCTTTCTGTTAACACCCGGTGACATCCAGTGAGTGTTCATGGGTCTCCCAAATCCATCACCGTATCGATGAGGCTACACTCACTCCCTACAAGCTCCACACTGGACTCTTGCACACACCACAATCTGAGTTAGCCAGGGAGACATTTGCAGATGAAACATGGAGATTTACTAGGTGCAGTGATGGATGGATGAGTGAGAGGGAGGGAGCCAGGCCAAACTCCTTACCCCATCCTCTCAAATTCAAGTCCTGATCCATCACATAAAAACATGCTTGGGATGGAGGGGACATGTCCTCTCCTGGGCACAGTGCGCAGGAGACAGTCCACTACTGATCTGGAATCTATCTCTAGGAAGGGCCTTTCCCTATCACCTATGTCTTCATTTGGTTTCATCCCCCTCCCCACCCCCTCCTGTAGGTGCATTATGAGCAGTTCTAAATTTACAGGCAAATGCTGAGAGTTTGGTAGGTGCAACAGAACTTTACAGGCTTTTGTGGACACCTCTATTGAGCCTCTCTATAGCCTGGGTCTTGTGTGTCGTCTGAGATGAATGCACCAAGTCTAATGACAAAAGTGCTAATTGGACACATGGCTTTGAATGAATGGATTTGGCAACAGTGGGAGGTCCCTTTAACTCCAGAGGGTGCTCTGCTCTTGGATTTTCAAGTCCTCTGCTGTGCAGAATGTCGCCAAATGTTTCTGAATTTAGTCTGCACATTCTGCTGAGTTATCATCCCATTACAGCCAAGTTTAATTGCTGGATGCCTAGAGGCCTACCCTGAATGTACCCTACAAGTGGAGATAAGAAGGAAGGAAAAAAGAAGTTAGAAGAGCAGCTTTTTATATTTATTTATTTATTTATTTTTAGCTGATGGCTGAATGGAAACCATGTTTTATTTATGAATTCTGAGATCCACCAATGCTCCTCTTTTCCTCCCTCCCTGACGGATGCATTGGCTGCAATGACAGCTTACACCACACTGGCACGGTGCTGAGCTCATTTTCTCAAGACAGAAAGCTTCTGAAGATTGGCAGGGACACAGCCCACCCCTGCTGTGTTAATGGGATGCAACTTTTTATTTATTTATCTATCTATTTATTTATTTATTTATTTATTTATTTCTCTGTACTGAAAAAATGTATACTTTTTTTCCAAAGAGGTTGATTGCCTGGGTGGAAAGTAGTGCGCACGTGCACACACACACACGCACGCGCACACACACACACACACACACACACACACACACACACACACACACACACACACACGCGTGCGATCTCCAACCATGTCGATAAGCCCTACTCCACAAAAGCCCTGCTTTTTGCTCACTAGGTATGCACTGGTGTGTAAACATTAGCAGATAATTTTAATAATGAATGGTACTTTTTTTTTAAAAAACACCCTCTCTTGGTGGAAAGGAGTCGCATTTTATGGGGTTGAGTGTTTGGCTGCGTTTGAGACATCCCACACTTGTCGACGCACCCCACGTGAGACTCGGAGGCATGTATTGGTTTAAATGCTGGCCGCGCTCATTTATTCACATAACTCAACGGTTGGTGGGTCATTGCAACAGCAATCTTGGGTCCACTATGCCAATTTACTACGAATAACCTATTAACACTGGTCCTGCCCGGATGTGCCCTCCGTTGACAGTCCCTTATAACAAAACCTCCCCTCTTTCGACAACACTCAGACTGAAAGGGGGGGAACAGCCCACCCCTGGGCGCAAGTAAGGAGTGCAGAGTCCGCACGGCCCGAGGACAGTGCATGTCCCTGCAAACTGTGCTGTGGCCTCACTCCCAGGGGGATGACCACCAGTGCATGCTGTACCCCGCATTACGCTGTGTATCATCTCCCCATCTCTTAGGGAGATGATTCTTATTAACCTGTTCACCTCCCTATTAATCCTAGCATGGCATCCTGGACCCCTGCCACACAAGGGGCGGTCGATCCCGAACCGCCCCGACACCCACCAACTACCTATCTAACAAGTTTTCCAAATGCCTGGCCATTACAGCCAGGTACATCTCGTTCCCTGTCTGAAAAAGGTGTACCCCATCTACACGGTATAGCTCTGGTCTTGTATGCACTATTCCTGAATGACTAATACTAGGTCCCCCTAACCCCATCAACCATTTAATGACTTCCCTATTAACATTTCGTCTGGCGTTATCTACCCTCCTTGGGTTAATTGCCCTTCCCATTTGATTCTGGGGATCCATTCTACCCAAACTAAATGGGTTCCCTTGAACCAGTCTCTAATCTTTAATAAATTCCTCTTTATAGCGATGACCAAATCGACTCCTTTTCTTACGGACAGGTCATTCTCCCCCAGATGTATAACCATTACATCTGGGGGAGGGGTACCCTGCAACGTTGGCACAAGCTGCTTCCAGCGTAACCCGCTCCTGCCCAGCCATTTTATGCGGGCTTTGCCAGTCAGGTCCAAATTCTCTCCCCATGCGGACGATGCTGCAGCTGCATTTGCCTGTCATACGAGGCTGTGGCCGACAATCCATATTGCCCAACGACTAACCCCGGCTGATCTGCTCTAGCAGAAGACAAGATAAAAACACATTGGTAGACATGGCCGGAGCAGACATATTTTTTGTAAGCCCCTGATCGCCATCTCCCTACAGTCATAATTGCCACCTCTGGTAACCCTGCGGCAGCCGCTGTTGTGGCTGCCCCAATAAAGAAGGAATGGGACCCAAACTCCCGGGGCGACAATCCCACCTTCCCCAATGCAGCCCAGAGTACCACCATTAATTGGTAATTTGTAACAACTGCCCCATTATTATGGATGAATAATTCCCCGGTACTCGTGGTCGAATCCCCATATACCGTTTTGGTTGGGAAACTGGGCAAATCATTTGTCCCCCCACTTCAAAAATCTCTACTACGTGACCGTGGCGCCTCTGGTCCGTTTTTGACCACCTAAGGTGAATCCGGAGTCGGTCTTCTGCCACCTGTAAATCGTCTATAGCCACGGCCCTAGCTGAGGAATACCTAGATGAACTACACACCAGTTCGCTAATCCTGAAACCACCGAAAAACATGACATAAATTGTTGTGATCAATTGTACTTCATATGGACTGTAACAAACTTCAGGGAGGGTCTGGGTTATGCTTATCAAAATTGGGGTTGTTATTGGCTCCCGTTTTCTGAGCTGTAACACACGCGACCTAGCCCAGGACTCCAGCATATGTTTCAAGAAGAAACTCTTATCAGGAGTCTGAAAACCTGTCAGCCTGCTGACAAAGGCAAGTGCTGCTAACTTTCCAGTGATGGTTCCTACCGCCAAGCCCCTGTTCTTAAGTGATTGTGCAAATTGGATTGCTTCGGGCTCTGTGATGGAAAACCCCACCCACCAACCTTTTTTTAACCTGAAATCTTGGAATTCCCGAAAAGCCCTTCCATAGGTGGCCTGTGTTCTTGGGGCCAAGGATCCCTGAATGGTGTATTGCAGGTCAAATCGCCAAGGCTCCAAATACCCGATGGCAACGGGTCTGGGTCAACCAGGGCCTCTGGCGCCAACTCCCGAAAATGCTCCATCTGGAATCGAGACAAGGCATCAGCTATACCATTGTCAATTCCTGGGACGTGTTAGGCTACAAAGAGGATGTTGTTTTGCAAACATTCCAACACCAGAGATCGGACAAGTCCCATTACCCTCAGGGATCGGGAGGACATGGAGTTCACAATGTGGACCACGGCTGTGTTGTCACACCAAAACCTTACGGTGTGATTGGCAAAGTGCCCTTTCCAAGTCACTACCGCCACCACTATCGGGAATAATTCCAAGAATGTGAGGTCCCTGGTGACCCCGGATGAGTGCCACTCACTGGGCCAGGGGGCCGCACACCAGTGATTTTATCCCATTTTTGCACCTCTGTGTTTGGGCCTGTAGAAGTTAATTGCAGGATGTCCCCCCCCCCACACACAATTTGAGCACCCATGGCGGAATTTACAAGTTGTTCTGTTGCGCCGCCTGGTCTGGTTGAATTCCCATCATGGGCCGGGAGTACCTTGTCCGCCCCTTCTTGGGTCGGCTCGAAAGGACTCGCTCCCCCAGGCCACCCCACCCCGAACTAAGAGGTGCCCACTATCGGACCTTGGGGTCCTGGTCACATCCACCATACATTCAAGCCAGAGGTCGGCGGCATGTACATCCCAACACAACCCTGGTGTAGTGGCAGCCCTGTGATGAAATGCTTCGTCATATCGCAACCATGCCCCAACTGGGCCCGTTTCATAAACACGCTGCGCTATGTCGGCGTACTTGTGGAGTTCGACACCTCGGGTGGTATCGGCCTGGAGTATGACTCCCATATATACTGCAAAGGCCGCCGTCCAATTAGCCCAATTTCGGTCAGCTTTCGGGCACTTAAACTTTTCTTTATCCTTTCCGTCTTCTGGCTCTGAGTGATCCAGGATCGGGTCACTGAATAAAAGGGCATAAATATTGACATATTATCCCTTCAATATTTTCTCTTTCACCGCTGGAAGCAAATGGAGTGGCCACGCTTGACCACGCTTGGGATGGGGCCCCTGGGAGGAGGTGCTGGGCGGGTCGCCCCTTGGGCTTCCCCTTCCATACCAACGGTGGCAGCTTTCTCCAGCCCCTTCTCCAGGGACTTCCCTGATTCTATCCCTTGCGGGGGATTCTGGTTACCACTCCCCCCCTGTGCCTGACCCAACTGGCCTGGCTCACTCCCAGGACTTGGCGCCACAGCTGGTGTGATCCAAACCCAAGCCCCATTCAACTGCATCAATTGGGGGCTCACAGCCTGGTTGACCAACCTTACACCGGCTCCCTCAGCCCCTTGAGCCCTACTTTCCACCCGTTCGATGGGTGTGCTCACAGTTGCCCTCAACCCTGCTGTGTGAACCCATTGATCTATGCTGTCCACAGTCTAGGGGTGGGAAGTTCGGTACATCCGGTATCCGATACTGCCGGTATTTTGCTGTACCAGCAGTATCGGATTACTCTGGTATTTGGGGGTACCGGTACCAGTTCCCCGTGCTGGATTTTTTTACATTGCGGCCATTGAAATGAATGGCCGCAATGTAAAAAAAGAAACAAAAAAACCCCAACCACTTTCCCTCCCCAGTCCAGGCTGCGCAGGTGGAAGGGGGGACACCCCCCACCCACCCTGCCCAGCCTGGATTTTAAAAAAATTTCCCCCCCCCAAAGTCCCTGCTAGTGCGGGCTCCGGGCTGCCGCCGCCGACCCAAAGCCCACACCAGCAGGTAGGTACTGTGGTACTAGGGTGATCCCTAGGGTGGGGGGTGGTTTAACACCCCCCACCCCAGGGATCACCCTACCTCCCCACCCAGGGATCACCTACCTTTGGCGCTCCGTGCGGCGGCGGTGGCAGCACGCCTGTCCGGTGGCTTCAGCGCTGGCTGGTGGCTTCAGCGCTTACTAGGCCTTCCAGGGAACTTCTGGGTTTCCCCAGAAGGCCTAGAAAGCACTGAAGCCACCAGCCAGCGCTGAAGCCGCCGGACAGCCATGCTGCCGCTGCCCGGAGCACCAAAGGTAGGCGATCCCTGGGTGGGGAGGTAGGATGATCCCTGGGGTGGGGTGTGTGTGTTAAACCACCCCCACCCCAGGGATCACCCTAGTACCTGCTGGTGTGGGCTCCGGGTTGCTGGCGGTGGCCTGAAGCCCGCACTAGTAGGGACTTAGGGTAAAAAAATAAAAATAATTTAAATCCAGGCTGGGCAGGGTGGGTGGGGGGTGCCCCTGCTTCCACCCGCACAGCCGGGGAGGGGGAGGGGGAGGTATTGTTTTTTTCCCCCCATTGACTTCAGTGGGGACAGTTCTCCATTGAAATCAATGGAATAAATCCGGTACCGGTAAACCAGTTTTAATCCGGTAAACCAGTAACCGGTAAAACTGGTAACCGTTTTTTTGCCAGATGTCCCACCCCTAGTCCACACCCTCTCTGGTGCAATCCCTGTCTTCTGTCCTTTCCCTACCCTGGCATCCCTGCTCACCTTGCCTTCCACCCCCAGGAGGCTGAGGGGGGTGATGTGAGCTGGCTGGCTGTTCCTAAGAAGATCTCCTTTCCTCTCCACGGAGCTGAGACTCGATGGCCAAAATTCTCCACCAGAGGTTTTCGTTACTGATGTCTTCTTCCATCTCGTTCTGTTCCATCCTCCTTCTGCTGGCTGGTGGTCCTTCATCACCCTGTAACGGTATCCCCGTGCCTGGCCCGGCTGGCCTGCCTACCCCGTCAGCCCAGCTGGGTCCCCCTCCTGGGTGCAAATGGCAGAGGAGGAGCCTGTTGATAATACTGTGCTAGCCCGGGGACCCCATATGGGTCCATAGGGTGCCGAGGGGGCTGTTGGGCTCCATCTGTGTGCGATACCCTCCCCGGTTACAAGGCCTGCAACAATGGGCCCATATCCCTGGCTTGCTTATCCCCAGCCACCTCTATCTCCTGGCGGGGTTGGGTCCCCTGTTCCCCTTCCCATGCTCCTCGTGGGGCTGCCTCACCGGTCCCTTGGGGGCCTGTGCCCCTTTGCTGGGGGAGGGGATCCCTGGTCCCCCTTGTTTTATCACCTCCTTCCCTGTACCGTGCCGGTGGCACAACTACCCTTTTCGCCCTCCCCAAATCTTGTGGGAGGGGGCAGGTGTCCTCAGCTACCCCCCTCTGGGGGACTGGCCCAGCTGTGGCAGGCATTGGATTGAAAACTTCTGCTAGGTTGGTGGGCTCACCCCCGCCAGAACCTTCACTATCAGCTAGGCCCAAACCTCTCTCCATCGCAGGGGGGTAACCCCTGACCCTCAACATCGCCTTGCATTCACGAAGGCGAGCCGCCATTGCGGCCCTACTTGGGAGGATCTCACCAGCTGCCTGGTCTCTGCACCCTGGTTGGGCCTCCTCAGGGTCTGGACGCCCTCTCTGTGCGACGGTTCTTTTTTTCTGGCCCCCCATCTCCTTTTTCTTTGCCCGTCTCATGGTGCCCCGACCCACTTCTTCCTGAGGCTTCCCGCCGTCAAACGTCCAGGCCGAGAACTCAGTAGCAATCCTCCGTCGCTGCTGACTGTTTGGCCTTTCTCCCTGGAATGCCAGTCTGCACGGCAGCCGGAGATCCGCCCCTTCTAGCAAGGGCGGGTCTCCAATCCAACGAGGTGCACCCGGATGGTTGCCACAGGAACCCTTTATCTCAGTGGGAGAGACTTTCTATCAAGCCTCCCCGCAGCGGCACCATCTTGCCTCCCTGTTCTCTCTCTCTCAACGGTGGTGGTGGTGGGGGCACAACTAATGCCCCGTTGCCGCCATTTTGGTGGTGAAGGTGACATTTCCACTGTTGCACTCTTTCCTTCGCCACTTATAATTGCTAAAAGTGTTAGGGCTCCTCCTATGAAGCTTGTATATCATGCACATCCCTTGGAGTCAAAAAACCAAACCCTTTTGAGATTTTCTCTTTGATGTAGGCTTCAAAGGGATCCCTTGATGGAATCCAACCACTTATTACTAGACACTAGTGCTTGCATTACAATGCTTCCCATTAATCCTAGATGGCATATTTAAGATGCCAACATTGACTAGCCATCCTGTTTCTAGGCTGGAAAGGAAAATGCTTTGACAAAGTGATAGCAAATGAGGGTTTTAGCCAAGTGCAGAAAGAAGAGCAGTCAGGATTCATGGTTTTTTGTTTTTTTTTATAAATACAGTTAGCAGCTGTATTTTAAAAAGAGAAAAGAAAAGTGACCAGCTATGCCTAAGTGATTAAGGCGCATGGTCTTGCTGGAAAGTCCTACGGCTGTGCTTCTGGGTATGATCTAGAGTATTTGTTTAGCCAAAACCGGTAAACAATTTGCACTTCATGGCATTTACATTGGGTGTTTTTACACATTGCTGCTTTCCCTTGGATTTCAAAAGTTCAGATTTGGCAAACTCCTGTTGGGGGGGGGGGAGGATTTAGACCAATATCAATCAATACTTTTATTAGACGCTAGCTTCCGCCATGGTCAAAACAACAACAACAACATCTACATATAATACAATTCTAAAACATATAAATAAATAAAACATATACAGATAGATCATACATCATCCTACTAATGATTTAGACACGCCCCCCGTCCAAACCGGAAGTCACCTGGGCTCCATTGCAAACAGTGGCACTGCATGAATCCCAGACGTTTTGAGACCTGGACTGAGAACCATAAAGTTCATCATATCATCTTTAGAGTTGGAAGGCACCTCAGAGGTCATCTAGTCTATCCCCTGATCAATGCAGGAAACCCGCAGTGACAGCATCCCTGACAGAGGGCCGTCCAGCCTCTGTTTGAAAACCTCCAGTGAAGGAGAGTCCACCCCCGCCCTAGGCAACCTGTTCCACTGTCAAACAGCTCTTACCATTAGGACGTTCTTCCTAATGTTTGGCTGAAATTTGTTTCCTTGTAATTTGAGCCTATTGGTTCTAGTCCTGCCCTCAGGAGCAGCAGAGAACGAATCTGCTCCATCTTCTATGTGACAGCCCTTCAAAGATTTGAAGACGGCTATCATGTCTACCCTTAGTCTTCTCTTTTCCAGGCTAAACATACCCAGCTCCTTCAACCTTTCCTCATAGGACTTGGTTGTCAGACCCCCTGACCATCTTTGTCGCTCTCCTCTGAACCTGTTCCAATTTGTCAACCTCCTTCTTAAAATGTGGTGCCCAGAACTGGACGCGGTACTGGCCATAGTTTTGCCCTGGTAACACTTTTATTTAAATAAAGAATTAAAGTGCATCTAGTGCGGACACAAATCAAAGCCTGGATTCCTTCCCTCAGAGTGTGGATTTTTTGGTCCCCAAAGGGCTTGATACACAAAAAGATTAATATGCTTCCAACGTAGCCTGGCTGTATGTTTGAAACCCAGAGATTTGCATATGAAATGTACACTTCCAGAGCCTGCCAACTCACCCTGTAATTAAGCAATGTCCTGGGTTCCTGTTTTATCAGACAAGCAGACCTGGACGTGAGAATCTGAAGTTGATTTTCCAGCTTGCCTGATGTGTTTCCATGCTTCGAAGGCATGAAGGTTACGTTTTTGGCTCAGTTTTCCTGCTGAGGTTCAATATAAAACCCATGTTGTTCTCTATAAAGAAGCTGCAGCTGTCTAGGCAGCATTGATACCCTAGTCTGCATTTTGTACATGCTCTTGGTAAGGAAACTGCCACCGTTTATTTTGCATGTGGAGCTTGTTAAAACTATGCACCCCTTTTTCCTCTGGAGACACTAGTCTTGCTATAATATGAAACTTAAAATCCTTTATAAGACTTGCACGTCCATAAAATGGCTACTCCTTACTGCTGCACACCGGGAACATGCTGTATCGGTCTAGGGTTACCAGGCGTCCTGTTTTGCACAGGATTTCCTGTCTTTAGAAGTGGGTCCAGCGTCCTGTATCAGACATAGGGTATTTTCAGATGTTACGAAATCGCTGTCCACCACACTGAATCACAGTGGATCCTGTGTGGTGGCAGCGATCCTGTGAACGTCTGTGGGTGAAAACAGACATGATGCTAACCACCCTTTAACCGCCTTTGGTGGTTAGTTATGCATGTTTCAGGGCTGCATAGGCTACCAATACAGCCCTGCAACATGCATTAATAACCACCAAGGGTGGTTAAAGGGTTAAAGGGTGGTTAGCGTCATGTCTGTTTTCACCCGGTGTGACCCCTGCCAGATGTTCACACAGTGAATCTCTGGTGGGGGCCGGCTTCAGGTCCAGAACCGTGGTTAGATTGGCCACGATCAGGAAAAGGGCAAAAGTAACATCGGCTACTTGTCCCTTTCTGGAATCATTCCCCGAACCACGATACGGGATCAGGCGCAGCAGCCTCATTGGACGCTATGCCCGCCCGTCTCCCCATGGGAGGCGGGCCGAGGGAGCGCGGAGGGGCGGGGCTGAGCGGCTGCACGTTGCGCCACGCAGCCCCTCCCCGAACCCTGGTAGAGATCAGGCCACCACGTGTAAAGGACGGACGGCCTGATCACAGACTGGGATTCAAGACGGATCCCGGTCCAGGGTTCAGCATGGCGGGCCAAACGGCCCGTCACATCTGAAAATACCCATATGAAGAATGCTTGATATCCTGTATTCCCAAGTGGGGATGGGGTGCCAACACATTTCCCACTTGGGAAAGGGACAGGAAGGGAAACCCCATCCCTCCATGCAGTCCTACAGAGAGTCCCCATAGCTCCTGGCAGTTGCTGCAAGCCACCGAATGTAGAGTCCACCATTGGAAGCTGCCAGTCGATGGGGAGAGGAACCTGTGGGATGGTGGCTGAGAGAGCTCGGAGCAGGTTACAGGGTAGGGGCCACTGCCCTTTCCAATATGCATAATTCAAAATATTTGAATGATGGACATTGAATTTTGGAGTTCTGGCAACCCTATGTCCAGGGACTGATGTTCACTGTGTTTTCTTCATTGGCAGCAATGCATCAGGGCCAGGTCTTGAACGTTTGGCCCTGGGTCTGCCTGGCAGTGTCCTTCCCCCTGGCACCTCCACCTGTCCTTTCAATAGCGTAGGCTTCCGGCCCCTTTGTCCCGCTCTGTCGTGTTACTGGCTATGTCTCCCCCTGGCGTCCTGATTGGTTCCATCGTGCATTTAAGGTATGCCGGGACAGCCGGAAGCTGGTGAAGCTTGCTCGGGAATGTTGTCTTACCTCTAGGATTTCAGCCCCTTCTGCTACAAGTCCTAGGTTGTATTGTTTTGTGTTAAATTCTTGTCTAGTTGCTCTAGGGCACCTCAGCAACTGGTCTCTTCTCTTTTAGAGAGAGCTTTCCCCGCCACATTGGATGAGCTCTCCTAGCCTTCCCCCCCCCGCTTCCTGGAGCCACTTCCTGGGGCATCAGCCCTGCTGTCCTCCCAATTTCTGAGGCCATTTTTGAGAGCCTGAACTGTTCTCCATGCCACAGTCCACAGGAGACTAGTCTGTGATCTACTAGATGTTTACGATCTACCACTTGATCACCCAGTGGTCCAGCAAGGCTATCGTGGGCCCAGACTTGTGTCCCAATTATGGGTCCCTCTAGGGTAAGGGGGTGGGTCTTCCTAAACAGCAGCCTGCTCATGGCTGCTGGCCAGCTTCCCCCTGCGGGAGCGGGGGGGAGGGCAAGATTGCGGTGCAGCCCTGTCTCTCAGCGAGGCTCCTGAGGGTGACAGCAACCTCACCAGGAAGGAAGTTTTAAGAACTAGAGGGGCCAGCACTCCACCCCTTCCCACTCTGAAAGTTTCCTCCTTGGTGGGTGGAGCAGTGTTGACCCTTGCAAAGTTTTCAGAGTGGGTGGAACTGTGTTGACCCTGCTCCCTTCCCTGCCCACTCTGAAATTTTACAAACAATGCTCAGAGCCCTCCACTAGAGTCCAGATCCTGGGCTCAGCCAAAGCACCTCGCTCCATTTTTATTTAAAACTTTTATCCCGCCCCTCCTGCCCAAAGGCAGCTACACCCCCTGTGGCTAATCCTGCTTTGGGGACACGTTCCTGAATAGCTTGCCTCTCTCTGTATGCGATACCACAGCAAATCTGCCTGAGTCAAACAAACCCCTGCTTTTAAAAGTGAGGGAGCATCTGGCAGATCATAATCTGTGGGGGGTGGGGGTCTGAGGCTTTAGAATTTACTTCCCATATTCCCTTGTTCCTTGTAGGCCCTGAATTTAATGAAGTGCTTGTCTGTTCCTTTGAGTATTGCTGATGGTGAGTGATTGGGCCATCTCCAATCCACAGGAATAGGCATGATACCACTGCCTTAGGCCATCTATCAATATGTTATAATGTATGCTCAAAATATACTCCCTGGACTTGCTTGGGTGTCCATCAGCATTGCGTCAATAGTCAGCTTTAGAGGGCGGAGAGCAATGGAATGGGATAATTGTGTGTGTGTGTGTGTGTGTGTAAGCTAGAGGAATAACCTTCCCACAGACTTCCTATTGAAATACCATCAACGTTAACTCCTCCTTGTAACCTTGGAGCTGGAGTGTGGACTGTCTCTACCTTGATGTAGCTACTTGAAGCTGACCCTAGAAATCCCCCCCACACCCCCATTAGGGTTGACCTTGGTTTGCTCTGTTCTTCTGGGCCCTGTGGCCATGCTTTTCCATGTCCCTTTTGGCCGAAACAGGGGGCATGACAACCACATTAATCCAGCAGAGTGCCCGAGTGTAAAATTGGTCGCCTCCTTGTGCAGGAGGGACAAAAGAGGGGCCTTCTTGTGCCTTGTTGTTCTCACACCCCAAGGAACACTCAAGCCCATATGGCAGCAAGCGTTGGGTCTTGGACCCTGCCATGCCCACTACAGGTCAATGGACTATGGGCACCATTTCAGGTTACCCTACTAAGTAGGAAATGCCACTTCCAACTAGGGTTGTCACTACAGCTGAAATTGGTACCTGGTTTGGTACCAGTGGGCAATAGTTGCATTTTCAGGAACCTTTTCAGGTATCCAAATGGGCACCTGCACCCACATACTGTCCGAGCACTCAAAAAATCAAAATGTTTTGGTTTCCAATTTTCGAGTACCTGAAACTACCCATTCCCGCCCCTCCCCGAATCTAGGACTGGTAGTTGAAAAATTGGGATGAAAACAGTATTTTGGTATATTGGTATTTTAGGCTAGGTAACCAATCGAAAATCAGTTCAGGTACTGAAAAGCGCCCAAACTTTTCAAGTTGAGTTGAGGGTCAGAAATTTGACAGGTATACTCATTTTTGTGATCAGCTCTAGTTGCCACCTTTCTCTACCCTTTGACCCTAAAGGAGGTGGGCCCATGCCAAAACAGTGAGGGGGAAATGGGTCGCTTCCCTCCTCTTTCTAATGTAGCCAGATCCCTTAAAAGTGTCATGATGTCACAACACTCAGCAGAGAGTGGGGTCATGTCAGAAGGAGTCACAGCAAAGGGACTCACCTTCCTATTTCTTACCTGGCTCTGCCCCCTTTGGAGAGCTGCCTAGTCAACAACACTCCACAGGGAGCAGGGCAATGTAGTAAAAGAGGTGGGACAGCCTCATTTATCGCCGATCTTCAGTGGGAAGACCCAATATCTTCGAGATATTGGGTCTTCCCTCTGAGCCCAGAAAATCTTGCTCGAAACCTGGAATCTCTTGGTCAAACCCATAGGGGTTGACAGCATTACTTCCAATTTGTTAGTAGTGGAACCCAAGCGGATTGTACTACCGTATCCATAAAGTTTTATCATAGTCCTGAGACTAGCAGTATTGGAAGGAAAGCTCTGATCCATGGGAATTAAACCAGAGACCCTATAATTAACCGGCAGCTTAATGTACTAGTCAGCTAAGTTCTGTGCTTACTAAACTCCAGCATTTTATTGATGCTTTCTCACAGCTCTCCTACCCTCAGGTTTATGAGGCTTTTCATTCTCTCGACACTTGATAGATGCTTTCCCAAGAGCAGATGAAACTGCCCCCTTTTTATGCTGACACACAATCATTATTTTTTTGGTCCTAGTTCAGGGGTTGATCATTCAACCCGTCCGCTGCTGAGCTGTTTCTTTTTTTGAGTTCAGCTCCTCTCTTTGTACAGTCAGTGATACAGGTTGCGTTTCCAGGGCGTTAGCTTGTGTGTGTTTGTGGTAACTTCCTGCAGGCTCATACCTGCAGCTTCAGGGAAGATGTGAGACCTTGTAAAGAGCTTTGTGAGACGATTAATGAGGTAAGCATCTCAAGAGAGCTGCTCCCCCTCAGCTAAGTGTTGTTCAGAAGTTAGGCCAAAGGGCTTGTTTTGGGAGGAAGCAGTCTGCCTTCTCAATCAGCCAATCCAAAGTTTCCTGCTGAATAAATGGAAAGGAACAACCTTAGGAGGAATTTGTGGCTCCATATGCTGAGGGGTTGAGGAGAACTCCCAGGGCTGGCGTTCAAATTTGCGGGGCCCATGCAAAGAATAAAACGCGGGGGCCCCTGAGGGCTCCCCCTCCACAATGGACACCCGCCGTGGGGCCCTAGATGTGGTCATGTTTGTGACCCCAATGGGAGGGAGCGGGGCCCTGGTGAAAATAGGGCTTTCCGAGAAAATAGGAGGGCTCAGGGCAGTTGCTCCTGGTCACCCTGTGGCAAGGCCAGCCCTGATCAATCCAATACTCAAAGTGGGAGTAACAAGTATTATTGTTTGTGAATGTCCTCTCACCGGCAGAGGGAATTGGTGATATAGGACCCTGCGCATTTTAGAAGAAGCCAGTCTCTGTTAAATGTTAATAGACTCACTCTGACCCAGAGCTTCCGAGCTCTGGAGAAAAGCCCCGATTTCTCTGGGTCAGCTGGAGCGCTCATGGCTAACCAGGAGAACTGGAGCTTCTGGAGGTAGCAGGGTCAAGATGTATTGCAAAGGGGTTGGAGCGTAGGGACGTTTCTGTCCCCTCTTGGATGTGGTCCCTCCTGTAATTCAAGCTCATTTCCTCTTGTCCTGTCCTAAGTGGCAATGAAATGAAGACACAGCAGTTCAGACGCTCTCTCTTATTGAACCAACTTTGCTTGGTGAGGATATGCAGGCTTTGGGGCCACCCAGGGCCCACACTTGGGCATGTAGCATGCTATTTGCTATACAATACACATGTTACGTATCACGCTTCCTGTCTAAATGCTAAATGCCTGAGGAAGGGCTCTGTGTGGCCCGAAAGCTTGCCTATTCTCACCAACAGAAGTTGGCCTAATAGCAGAGATTATCTGAACCACCCTGTCTCCATCTCTTACATTTGGGACACACTCTCTCTGTGACAAATGAAGAATGAAATAATCTCCGTCTTTTATATGGCATCCTACAATGGTCAACAATCTTCTGTTTTCTAGGCTAACCATGTCCAGCGCCACCAGCCTTTCTTCTTATGACTTATATTTTAGACCCTTCATCCTCTTCGTTGCTCTCCTGACAATCCTTTCTAGTTTGGCCGCATCCTTCCTGAAAGACAGAGCCCCAAAATCCAAGGAATGGCTTAACACTACTAACTAGAGGGGGACTATAACTTGCCAGTCTTTGACAGTGCTTAGGGCAGGGGTGGGGAGGGGGACCCTAGTCTCTCTTGGGAGCCACTTTGACATGTAGAACAAATTTTATTTATTACAATATTTTTACCCCACCCCTCCTGCTCCAGGCAGGTCAGGGCAGCTTACAACATAATAAACAAACATAAAAAGCTAAAAGCAACACAGTGAAAACACATTAAAACACGTTAAAAAGGAAGGCACTAAACAACAAACCCTCCCTCCCTCCTAACCAACTCCCCCCCCAAATCTTCCTCGCCAAAAGCCAGGTGGAACAGCCAGGTTGTATACATACGACGGAAGGAGGGGAGATCTGGGACCACCTGTGCCTCCACCAGGAGGGAGTCTCACCGCCTAGCTGCGGCCACCAAGAACGCCGTCTTCCATAGTGGCCCCCCGGGGCACGCGGGGGACCTCAAGAAGGGTGCTCCCAGTGGACTGCAGAGGCCGCTCCAGAGCACGGCGAGTGAGGCGGTCCCACAGGTAAGTCAGACCAAGGCCGTATCGGACTTTATAGGTCAAAACCAATACCGTGAATTGGGCCCAGAAATGTATAGGCAGCCAGTGCAGAGCCCAGAGCACTGGTGCTCACGGCGACCCATCCCTGTAAGGAGACGGGCCACTGCATTCTGCACTAGCTGCAGTCTCCAGATCATCACCATAGGTAGCCCCACATAGAGCACATTGCAATAGTCCAATCTCAAGGTAATGAAAGCATGTCAGCTGTGGGGGCTTGGATGAGGTTGAGCTATCTGCAGCTGAATCCTGACAAGATGGAGATGATGTTGGTGGGTGAGGGCTTGGGGGGCCTGGGAGTGGTCGAATTTCCTCTTGTGGGGTGGGGTTTGCCCTCCCATGGTCTCGCAGGTAAGGAGTCTGGGTGTACTCCTCAATTCACAGCTCAGCCTGGAATCTCAGGTTGTGGTCATGGCGGGGAGTGTGTTTCGGCAGTTACATCTTGTCCGGTGGCTTTGGCCGTATCTCTCAGACTCTGACCTCGCCACCGTCATCCATGCCTTCATCACCTCGAGGCTGGATTACTGCAACGCGCTCTGCGTGGGGCTGCCCGAGAAGCTGGTCTGGAGGCTGCAGCTGGTGCAGAATGCCACGGTCCGTCTCCTGATATTTATTTATTTTATTTATTTATTTGGGGGCGGGTTGCAGGGAGCACATGATACCTGTGCTCCGGGCTCTGCACTGGCTGTCTATAAAGCACCGGGCCAGGTTCAAGGTGCTGGTTTTGACCTTTAAAGCCCTTCACGGCCTGGGCCCTGCTTATCTGCGGGACCGTCTCACTTGCCATGTGCCCTTGCGACCCCTGAGATCGTCTGAGGGGGTCTTTTTGGAGGTTCCCTGGGTGAGACGGGTGGCCACCGATGTTAGATCTTTTTTGGTGGCTGCCCCCGTGCTGTGGAATTCACTCGTGGAGGAGACTCGGTTGGCCCCCGCTCACCTGATGTTTGTGTAAGACCTGGCTCTTCTGCCAGGCTTTTGGTGAGGGGTAGGCTGTGTGTGGGGGGTAGGGTTTGGGAGGAAGGGTGAGTTTTATTATGTTTTAAAATTTGTTTTTTTAGTGTTAAATCTTTTGTGTTGTTCACCGCCCCGAGCTGCCTTTAGGCAGGGGTAGGATACAAGTTTTAAATATATAAATAAATAAATAATAAAAAAAGGATGATGGTGGCCAGGTCACTATCTGAAACATATGGCTGAAGCCATCGCACCAGATATAATTGGCAAAATGCATTCCTCGCCACAGCCCCCACCTGGGAATCCAGGCGGAGCTGCAGATCAAGGAGCACGCCCAGACTACGGACCTGGGATACCAGCGGTGGGCAGATCCCATCAATGATGGGAGCCGCCAATCCACTGCCCTTCTCACCACCGTCACCTCTATTTTGTTGGGATTCAACCTCAGTTGGGTCACCCTAATCCAATCCCCAATAGCTGCCAGACATTGGGTAGCACCGAGACTGCCGGGTCTGGGTCGGATGAAAATGAGAGGTAGAGTTGAGTGTCATCGGCATATTGATGACAACGCACCCCATACTGTCGCACGACCTCATCAAGTGGCTGCATATACATATTGAACAACAGCAGGGACAGAATAGAATCTTGCAGGACACTACATGTGAGGTCCCGTGGAGATGAAGAACAATCCACGAGCACTACACGTTGAGTCCTCCCAGCTAGGAAAGAGCAGAACCGGTCAAGGATGATCTCGTCCACTCCAGCTCTATCCTGCAACCGAGTCACTAACATCTCATGGTCAACGGTATCAAAAGCAGCCAATAGATCTAACAAAATTAGCAGGGTCAATTGACCCTGATTTAAATCATGGTGAACGTTGTTGACCAAGGCCACAAGCTCAGTCTCCGTGCCATGGCTCGGACGAAAACCGGACTGAGAGGGATCAGATAACCAGTGCCGTCTAGGTGCCCCTGCAGCTGCTGGGCCACAGCCCGCTCAATAACCTCGCTTCCTGCGCTGTGGGGTCTAACTCAAGAAAAGGATGGCCCACCCTGGATTTGCCCCATGGACCCATCCCCAATCCTTCTGTGCATGCCCTCATCTTTGCTCCCTTACTCGTAGTTCAGTTTTTCAGTGGTTGGAGGTGGGAACTGGATCCGGGGGTAGGGCTGGAAGATCCAGGAACTTGAAAAGGGGCCACGTTAAAAACTTGCTATGAGCTGCATTTGGCCTCTGGGCCTGAGGTTCTTTGCTCCTGGCTTTTGGGTCCTTCAGATCCAGCTTTACACTTGAACATGCACTTTTGTCTCTGCTACCTTCCCCTGAGCTCACTCTTTCGGCACTTGAGGATAAGAGCTGGCTGTGGGGCCAGAGAAAGAGGCCAAATAAAAATGAGCTGTGGGCCATATTGGGCCCATAGACTGGGAGTTCCCCACCCATCAGCTGCGTCAAGTGGAAAAATGAATAAGCAAACATGAAATCCTTTTCAGGGCTGAAGAAAGTGACAGATGAATTACTCGTACCTCAGTGTAGTCCATATGGACTCAACCTCTCCACAACAGCAGTGAGAGCAACACATCTCCACAGTACAGTTACAGCCAGAGAAATGGAGGGCTGCTGCTACTTCACCTTGTCAAGGACAAATGAGAGTTTTTATGGGCTCAAAACAGACAGGACAGCGGCCGCTGTGGACTGCTTTGTACCAAACCTCACCTGCATGTATGTGCAGGCACCACCAGATGTTAGCCCAGGACTGGCCCGGGCTGTGTCGGCAGCTAACCCAGGCTCTGACCTTGGAAAACCTCCAAGGTCACAGCCCAGGCTAAGGCCTGCCCAACTGGGCCACAGCAGGCTATTGTGCCTGTTCCTAGACTGTCAACCCAGCTTGGTTTGGGGCCGTATCGTTGGCTGCCATGGCTGCCTGTCATGGGATGTGTGTGTGTGGGGCGGGGTGCAGGGTGTTGGGTGCAGCATGGTGGGGGGGTCAGCTAGCCACACAGTCTTGGTTCTCTCTGCCCGCCTCAGGCTGTGCAGGTGGTGGGACAGCAGGCATGGTTGTTCGGTGGTCCAACCTGACCCAGGCGGTTTTCCTCCCCAGGCTGGGTTGGGCTGCTGCCGTACTGTCATCACATCTGTTTCTACCCATTGTTTAAATGGACTTGGGCCTTCCAGCATGTTGTCAAAGGAAAGGAACAGCAAAAGAATGTGTATGTGGGGGGAGGGCGGGTTAGCATGTAGCTTTGGAGCTGTGCTACACTAACGCCCACCCCCGCATTAGAAGAAAAAGAAAATGTTACGATGATTGATTTTTGCTAGCTTGTCAAGTATCAGGTCCGTGGCGATCATGCAGGTTTTCTAGTGTGCCTGGCCGGATTTACTTTCTTAAAAAGCAATGTTTCCCCAGTGCAGTGGAAATTAAAGCTTGCCTGGTGGTGAATGATTACATTCCGTGCTTCAGACAGGCTCAAGCGTCTGGCTCAACAGTACATTTCCCTCTGGTGTAGGCCGAATTGGTAGGTGGTATCCCTGGGAGGGAAAGAGAGCTGGAAAAAGGTGATGGGAGGAAGAGGAGATTTGAGTGTGTGTTGAGCACGAAAAACAGGGAAATTAGCTTCTTCTGGATTCTTTAATGGCTAAATAGAGAGGAAGGGGATACTTAGTGGGAATAATTTTGTAGTAGCACCGAGAGAAAAATATACCATAGCTGAAAGGGCCCCCCTGTGACTCTTCATATCTGTAAGCCAATTGCTTACCACTATGCAGCTGACTTATTGTGGTACTCAACAGAACTGAACTGCCTGTGCCTGGGAGTGATTTTGGCAGGGCCTGCGTCAGAGCAATTGGAGAATTATGCTTCGTGTACACCCACTGTTAACAGCTCTTAGCGTTTTAGTCTGAGCTTGGTTTAGCAACGTGCAGAGCTGCCTGCCACTTGGAGGGGGCACAGCCGACCAGCATGAACTATCCAGGCTCATGTTGTCCATACGCTTGAGAAGCCAGGGGTTGTTGCCAAGTGGCATCACTGGCTTGGCTGGAAACGGTGATCTGGGGGCTTAGGTGGAGGATCTTCTTTTTTTGATAGAATGTGATTGGCTGCCTGGGGTCTTGGCATAATAAAGGGAGCTGACATGAAATGCTAGTGAGTCATCATCTGGGCCTGATTGTATTGTGCGGAAGGTTTTGAGTAGCGGAGTTGTTCTCATTTCTTCTGAGCACAGCTGGAGATGCCAGCACAGCATGGGGCAAGAAAGAGAGCTCTGTGTAGGAGGGGGACACAGCATTCAAAGATTTCAACTGAACATCGCCGAATGGAAGATGTTACATTTTCTACATAGCATTCCAGGGGCTGACGAAAGAAGTTTAATTTCTCTAAAGAAACATGAGGAGGATTTGGAAAAGCCTTGTTAATTTCCCAATGGATAGAGGAGGCCATTACTTACTTACTGGCTTGGCACTATTAATTGAACTAACACTCTGGCCACCCAACAGGATTTTCTGCAGAGAGAAGGCAAGCACTGGAAGGGCCATAGCCGTAGAAATGAACCCTTACACCTGGAGGTGTGTGTTTGTGTTCTCATACCTTGAATCATGATGTGAGTCAGTGTAGCCTAGTGGATAAGGTACTGGACTTGAATTTGGGAGACTCACTTGCCCAAGGCCACTCAATGAGTTCATGGTTAAGTTAGTGGCTTGGGAAGCCGTGTTACGCACCATCTGGACCGGGTTGGGGCCACCCAACACGTGTTCTTGTGGCTGGGCTGCCAGGAAGGGTGGGCTGGCTGGCCCCGCCCCCATGTTGTGTCCAGGGCTCTGACCCCCACCGTGATGGACAGCCATGGCAGCCAATGATGGCCGGCCGTAATGGCCCCGATCTGGGCCAGGCATCGTGGCCCACTTTGCCCTGATGGGGTGGAGGCTAGTCCGGGTTGTGACCTCGAGCAGAGCTTGATGGCCTAGAGCTGAGGCTCCTTGCTCAGGAAGCCAGAGGTTGTGGGTTCTAATCCCCTGTACTGCTGGAGTTGTCAAGAAGAAGGCTGTACCTTTGGAGAGCCAGTGTGGTGTAATGGCTAAGTGCACAGTACTTAGACTAGGAGGTAGTGGGGGACCCTGGTTCTAGTCTCACCTTAGCCAGAAACTCACTGGGTAACCTTGGGGCCAGTTCTATTATTAAGGGGAGGGCCATAGCTCAAGTAAGAGGACATGCTTTGCATGTATAAGGTCCCAGGTTCAATTCCTGGCATCTCCACTTCAGGACCTCTGGTAGCATGCCTGAGGGAGGCCTTTGCTGGGGGCTTGGCAGGGTCTCAGGTAGCACACTGGGATGGCCTCTGCCTGGAGACCCTGGAAGAGCCAGATTTGAAACCCCTGTCGCCATGTCAGGTTTTGACAATACTGGGATAAGATGGACCATTGGTCTGACTCAGTTAGGCAGTTTAGTTTAGTTTAATCCAGGGGTGAGAGCCTAGGCTAGCAACTGACACAGCCCAGAGCAATCCCGGGCCAACATCTGGCAGGCTCCTAGCAGATATGCCGGTGGCTTGTGGGCCAAAGGGTAAAAAAGCAGGCCACAGCAGGCCACCATCTCATCTGTTTTTATCCACTGTCTCTCACCTTCAGTTCCCCATCTGTAAAATGGGAACGTAAGTAGCCCTGTCTCTCCCTATGTTCCCCTCCCTTGTCTATCCTAGATTGTAAGCTCCTAATGACAGTTGTTTCAGTGACAGGCACACTGCGGATGCTATATAAGTAATTATTAATAATAATAATAATAATTAATTAATGTGTGTATGTATCTGTCTATATGTCTGTTGGAAACAGGATGCTTAGCTCGATAGACCACTGGTCTGACCCAGTATGGCACTTCTTATGTTCTTAGTTTGAGACAGACAAAGAAGACAATATTGTACCAACTTGCAGGACAGTAAAACTGTGACTTTTCCCTGGCACTAAGTTTGTGTGGTTTACAAAAATATTTTTAAAAGGAATGCAGAGACAATAGAGGAAGATGAGACCAACACATGGGTCCTGAGAGGACACAGATTTTTGGAGACAGTCCTTGCCCCGTGGGCTTAGAATATAAGATGCACAAGTGAACACAGGGACAGACACACACACACATTCCCATTTTTACAGATGGGGAACTGAGGCTGAGCGATTGTGATTTCACTTACCCAAGGCTATCCAGTCGGTTCATGGGTCGGGCAGAATTTGAACTAAGGGGTGTGCAGCAGCTCCCCATGTCGTCTTTATTTTTCATTTTAGTTTTCGTTACTAAAAAATGTCATTTTTGTTATCGTTATTAATGACAATGTCGTTTTTGTTGTCGGTATTGGTACCGTTTCAAACAAAGATTTTATTTTTGGTATCGTTATCCATTGCCGTGTGCAACTAATATCTATCTAAATCTAAGGGAGACAGGGGAAGGGAAAAGGAAAACTATCTATTTAATCAATTATCTATATAACTATTCTAATCTAATCTATATGTCTATAATCTATTTCTATATCTTATCTATATACAATGTACAGGGGGGAGAAGGGCAGGAAAAGGGAGAAGGTAAAATGTAGGGTATGAGGAAGGAAAGGTATTGGTAATACAATGAGGGCTAGGGAGGATTTTTTGTGTGCAAGCACCACAGTTCTGTAAACGCAACCAAGCAGAGCTCTCACAGAACAGAGAGAAAAAGCCTGGCCCTCCCATTATAAAGGGTTGCAGTGCCCTTCCCCAGAGCCCCCCTGATTGGTTGTGGGAGGCAGCAGGCATTGAGCAATCACAGAGTGCCATGAGACTGCTGGGGCCTGCTTGCGCTGCTCATTGGCCAGCGATACATCCATCGGATACTGCTGAGCTGCTCACCCCACCCAACACAGGCACAGCTAAAGAGTTCAACCCTGTTTAGGGGTCCGAGATGTCGGCTCCCTCCTCCCCTCTCCACATTTTCTCTCCAAAACCCAACTGCCACAGCACTAATAATAACAATAACGACATTGTTGTTATCGTTATTCTCGGTTGTCATTTTTGTTATCGTTATCGTTATTCTCGGTTGTCGTTTTCATTATTGCAATAACAATAACAAAAATGACAAGTTTCGTTATCCTTATAATGAAAATGACATGCACACCCCTAATTTGAACCTTACCTTCCCAGATCCAAATCCAGCACCTTATCCACTCCACTAAACTGGCTCTCTAGGCTGAGAGGCTCTGATTTGCACAAGACCACCCAGTGAGTTCATGGCTAGGGCAGGATTTGAACCCTGACTTCGCTGGTCCAAGTCCAGCACCTTAGCCACTCCACCACAGTATGTGTTCTGGTAGGCTTGTAAACAACCAGTTTGCCTGAACAGGCTGCAAATGAGCATGTAGCTCATTGCTGTGGGAGCCCAGTTCTACAATGCTACCAAGCTAGAACTTCCATGAAGATGGTGATTGCATCTTCTTTGGGGTATATGGAGGCCATTTTGTTTATATGTAGCATCGCCTCTTGATATCCAGCCCCTGTGCTGTGCCCATCATCCTGCCGTCCAGAACAGGCCTGACTCGGAGCCCATCCATTCTCCTCCTTGTTCTGCTGTAGGAGTTGGTGTTGGGTGATCTGAGGCTCGTTCATCTCTCAGCATCTGTGTGCTCTATCTGCAAAATTTCCATGCCTCATTCCTGTTGGTTCAGGTAGCAGGGACCTGGAGTGTGTCTTAGACTAGGACAGGAAATCCAATCCTACAGGAGAGGGCCCTCTGTGTTCTGCATTCAGCACTCATTTTAAGATAGGGTGATATTGTATGCAGTTCAAGGGCATGAACTTGTTACTTGCTTAATAGACGGTGAAAAGTGTCGCACCTTCAATCCAGCTCCTCCTCCTGCTGCATGACGACGGTGAAATTTGAAGGCTTTCCCTGGCCATTGATCAGAATTTAAGTATCTCAGCTCTCCTGCATTCTAAGCAGTTCTGTAAGCCGATGGGCAAGTCTCCCTCTGTGCTGTTGACAAAAGCTCCAACTCAATCACCTTTAAGCAAAAAGGAAGAGATTCTGATACACTTGGGAACGAGATTAAGGTTAAATGAGAAACTGCATTTGAATAAAGGAGTCTTGGCAAGTTTATGGTTGGCTCCAGGGCCTACTGCAATAACCCGATCTGATTAAAGGACCTTTCTGAAAGTAAGTTCTATGGCTTGACTTACTATAGTTTAGCAATATTCATTGTGCATCTGCCATTGCTGGCACAGGGGCACGCAAATGTTGCTGGGCCCGAGAATTAGGGGTGTCGCTAGGTTGGGTGGGCCCTGGTACAGAAAATGGAACAGGTGGTGGGAGAGTAGGGAGACTGGATTTGCTTGGGCAAGGAGAGTGGGGTCATCAGAACAGGGGACAGTTGGTGGACTGAGGTTGTTAGGGGAGTTGAGAGGTCAGGGGTGGTGGGCTGGGTGCTGCTGGGGCAGAGAGGGAGGGAGGAGGCATGGGACAGAGGATCATGAGGAGCAGGGGGGTCACTGGAGTCACTGGAAGTGGGAGGATCTGGATTCACCTGAGTGGGCGGCAGGGCAATAAGGCACTCTGGGGCTGGGAGGCAAGGCCCAGAAGATTTGCCAGAGTCGTCTATGGTTGGGGGGTGGTGTGTTGGACAGCCATGTGCTCAAAACGTCTTTGGTTTGCCAGGCCATCCCATGGCTACTTCCTCCCATGCATTTGTCAACACACCTAAACAAGTGTGCATTGTGCACATGCTGCTATAAGTGTGGGAGATGGCCAGTCTCATGGATAGAAATAGAGACTTCCCAAGCCAACCTCATGAGACTTTATAGCTTGAACTTGAAAGAAACAGGGTCAGTAACGGTTTCACATAGGTCATTTTCCGTGTGCAAATAATATCTATCTAAATCTAAGGGAGACAGGGGAAGGGAAAAAGAAAACTATCTATTTAATCAATTCTCTGTATAACTATTCTAATCTAATCTATATCTTATCTATATATAATGTACGGGGGGAGAAGGGCAGGGAAAGGGACAAGGTAAAATGTACGGTATGAGGAAGGATAGGTATTGGTGGGAGGGCTAGGGTTTCACACGGGTGGAGGTGGGTGAGGGGATAGGTGTTTGGCCGTGGTGGGTGTTACATGGACACCCCCCACCTCCACCCACGGGGCGTCCTCCAGTTTTCCAGAGGGCCCCGTGGGTGGAGATGTGTGGGTGATGGGTGTAGGTGGCGGTGTGTCGGGAGCGCGCACGCACGCAAGCACGCATGCACCCACCCACCCACACACACCCCATGGTGTTTACATGGGCGCACACCCATCCCCCCCCGGCCATGTACATGGATGTCCCCCCCCCCCCNNNCCCCCCCCCCCCCAACACCCGCTGGAACACCATGTCAGAGGGGAGGGAGGCCGTCTGTGTAAAAATGGTCATACACTCTGGATGCCTAATACACCGGCAGGCTTAAAATCAGACTGGCTTTGCTTGTGACTATGGCCATTTTTACACAGATGTCCCCCTCCACCCCCGTTCAGGCAGGTGTGCGGGGTGTGTGTGTGTCTGTGGGTGGTCGGCGGTGGGGGAGGGGGATGGGTGTGCACTCGGTGTTAGCCCATGTGAACACCGAGCGGGATGGGTGGGGGTGCACGCAACACCCACCTCCACCCATCACACACCTACCTCCACCCATGGAGCCCTCCGCAAAACCGGAATTGACCCCATGGGTGGAGGGGGGTGTGTGTCTCCATATAAACACCCATCCCGCCCCCCCACCCACCGTCGGTGTAAAAAGGGCCCATGTTAGTGTGCCCTGTCAATATGTGTAGTTCTCAAGCTAGATGTTTGTTACAATATTAGTATCATTCAGGTAGCACTTTCAGCATTTGAAGTGCTGCTAAATCTTTTTCTAGGTTACTCTCACCACATCCCTTTGAGGGAGGAGGGTCATTATCATTCCCATTTCACTTATAGGGAATTTAGGCTCAGGGCGTTGCTATTATAGGGACAGGAGGGAAATTTGCCCTGGGCCCCAAGGTGGGGGGTGGGCACAGATCCTGTGCTGTTGCAGCGCGGCTGGGCAGACGCTGAGCTGAGTGGAAGCAGAAGGCCTGCGGTATGCAGTGCACATGGGACTTGCCCAGCGGGTGGCACAGGGTGAAGCAAACACCGGTGGTGGTGGGACAAGGCAGGCAGCTCATCCAGAGACGCAGCAAGCAGAGGGAGGGAGCAGCACTGAGGGGAGGAAGAAGGGGAGGTGTTAGGACACGGACCCACTTCACAAGTGAATATTGGGGGGCTGGTACCCCAATATCCCAAAGCCCTCTTAAATTTAGGGGGAATTAGCCAAATTGATTCAACGGGTTCTCGCACGTCCACTGGGATCAGTCAGAGGATGTGATGCTCTGCCAGCTGGCTGGAATTTCCCTCCCACACCCCAACACAGAAAGGGGATATTCCGATACAAATGAGGGAGATTTATTGGCAAAGAACTAGGTATAATACATAAACAGTTCACCCACGGGCCAATTGAGATGATACAAGTAATTTTCTGTACCCTCCCACCAAGCACAGTTGACACACACACACACACACACACACACACACACACAATAATTTACAAAGCAAAACCCTCCGGTCTGGTTACCCTGGTGTAAGGGGATGTTGCGAAAGGGGGAAATAATCAATATTATCTATCCCGTCATGTTGAAAAGGGACAGGTGACCCTGTAGATCCAGCGGCGTTCGGAGGGGGTGGGGGGAAGAAGCTTGGACAGACCAAGGGGAGTAGTGGTCTGGGAGAAATCCCTGAGGCAAGCATACACAGAGTAACCTGCTTGTGTCTGTGTTCAAGAATGACCCAATTTGCTCATGGGGGTAAGGGCAGTTAGAGAGTTTCTGAGAGGCGGGGCAAGGAGTCCCAAAGGCACTTCTTGCACAAAAAGGGATCCCAGAGGTGCTCAGGAATGCTAGAGCTGAAAAAGAAACCCTTGCATGATGTGTTGGGGGAAATAGAGCCTTGGGGAATTTCAATGGGAGGCACGGCAGGATGAACAAGAGGGCAAAAGGGAGTTTCTATAGACAGGGGAAGAAGGCTATTCTTAAACAGGCATGGAGCTATCAGCCTAATGATTGTTTTGGGCCACCATGGAGGGCTCATCTCAAAAGGGGGAGGCCACCTGGTTTTGACCGCTCCATTCTTTATCCAGGAGCCTCCCTTGTTCTCTTATTCCTTCCGACCAGACTGGTTTTGCACGGGGCTTTTTCTTTCTTTTTCCTTTCCCCCCTTCTGTTCCCCTGCACCCTTTGACCTGTGTCTCGTGGGGTGCTGCCAAGGGGGGGGGATCCTATGTTTTTTTGGGGGGGAAATGGGTGTCATTCCTAACAGACGATGGTGACCGGGGGGGAGGGGGGGCAAGTCCATTTCTTGAATCCGGGCCCATTCCAACCTAGTTATGCCCCTGCTGAGGCTGACAGATTGCAATGCATACAAGGCCACCCTGTGAGTTCCTGACTAAGACAGGATTTGAACTCTGCACTGGTCAGACCTAACTTGAGTATTGCACCTAGTTTGGGGCACCTCATTGAAAGACAAACATTGACAAATTGGAGCAGGTTCAAGATAGATAAAGTGTCTGGAAAACAAGTCCTATGAGAAAAGGTTGCAGGAACTGGATATGCTTCACTTTAGAGAAGAGGTGATTAAAGAGAGACATGATAAAAGTCTTCACATTTCTAAAGCGATGGCTACGAAGAAGATGGCAAGGGACCATTCCCTGTTACCACAAAGGGCAAGGCTAGAAATCAAGGGCCCAAATGACAAAGTAGTTTTCAGCTAGATATCAGAAAACCCTTCCTAACGGTGAGAGCTGTGTGACAGAGGAACAAGTTGTTTATGGCGGACGTAGCCTCTCCATTGATGGATGATTCAAATTTCATATTTGAACACTGTCAACATGTAGGCTCTTAATCTTCTCTCATGCCTGGCATCTTCCATCTTTCCTCACATGACCTAGATTCTACACCCTTGAATGTCTTTCTTCTTGTTCTCTTCTGAATCCTTTCCAGTTTGTCAGCATCCTTCCTGAAATGCAGAGCCCCAAACTGAACACAGTAAGAACATAAGAAGTGCCAGTTTACGGGGTCAGACCAATGGTCCGTCTAGCCCAGTATTCTGTCTCCAACAGTGGCCGGCCTCGGTTGCCTCAGCAGAGTACGTAGCAGGTTACAATGGAGTAATCCATTTTCTGCCATTCTCCCCCAGCTTCCAACAGTCATGGGTCTCGTAGCCCTGACAAACCTAGATAGTAGCCCTTCACGGACTCGGCTTTCAAACATTCATCCAGTTCCCTTTTGAAGCCTGTTATGCTACTGACTTGGACAACATCTGGCAATGAGTTCCACAATTTTATTGTATATTGGCGGGGGGGGGGGGGGGGGTGGTACTTCCTTTTCTTTGTTTTAAATCTGCTCCCTGCAAACTTAATTGAGTGACCTCTGGTTCTATTGTTTTAGAAAGGGTAAATAGCAGGAAATATTACTCCACGAGAGTTCTGACGAGTGCTGAGTATAAGAGTCTTATAAAATTGGGTGTTTTTCAATAGACCCAGGGGTGATCACCCCAGGGTCCCCTCTGGGGCAGGCACCCCTGGATCTGCTCCGGCGGCAGGTTTAAATGGAGCCCCTCAGTCTACCTGCACATGCCCCCTCCCCCTTGCCATAGAGCTGTGGGCAGATCGGCAGCTGCTCTAGACGCCTCAAGGAGCATGTTTATTTTCACCTGATGTGAGAGACAAACAAATATGGAAATTCTGCAGATTGTGGACACATCGAAGAAAGACAGCAAGGTCAGGGCTTTCAGGTTTACAACAGCTGCTGTAGTCATCCTGCAGCAGGATGGAAAGGGGGTTGGATAGGATGGCCGTAAAGGCCAACTCTAACATTCTATTCACTTCTTATTAAATCCTAGTAACTCTAAACCGACCTCAGTGTAAAACTCCTTCAAAACTATGCCCCTCTGGCAAGCACTACATAACACAAGTGCACCAAGGGGTTGCCCAGTCCTTCTGGTGCGATTCCCTTCATCCAAAGCCCACAAGAACCTAAGGACACTCACTAGGGCCATGATAATTCAAACCCTCTATTAGGACCTGGAGGAAGCAGGATGGTTCCAATACCATCCATTGACCTCCCGGGTCCACCCAGACAGTACTGCTCCCCTCCCCTCCTGTAGGAGCTAAACTGCAAGTCACTCCATCACTCAGTAGCTAGCCCCAACCCCCCACATGTCATAAAGAGATGCCACACTTAGGTTTGTGCTACCACTGTGGTACCCCTGACTTTTTTTGCATTGACCCCTGTCAAATGTTGGGACAGCAAACAACACCGAGGTTGAAGGTACTATGAAGAATGGGGAAGGTGAAGAGAACATTGTTGGAACAGCAGAAGATTGCTTGGAGAAAAACAAAGGAGATGTTCTCCAATCTGTGAAGGCAATCATGTCTAGTCCTCCAGAGCAGAATTCTACCTTCCTGGTTTAATGCCGCTTCTTTGTAAAAGTACTTACCAATCCTTTGTTCTCACTTTAACTCCTGTGATTGTGCAAACAGAGATGAAATTGGGGGGAAGCTACCTCTGAAAATGGATTTGTGAGAACAAACACTAATCTCTCGATGAGGAGATGTAAGTGACAACCTTGTGTAAAAAATGTCTGGTCCCTTTCTGAATTTTTTTCTTTGCATCCGACAGTAAATGTAGAAAAGGACTGATGGCTAGAGCAGTCACAGCCTCATCCCCAGTTCTCTAGGGATGGGCGAATGCGGTTCGGAGTTCGGACCGAACTCGATCAGTTCAGTCGACTGAACTGAACTTCCGAACCGAACTCGATTTTTGAACCGAACCGAATTGGCTCTGTTTGCCCATCCCTAAAAGATAATATTCCATTTAGTTCAATGGGGTTTGAATTTCTGAACTTTGTTTGGAAATGCGGAGTTCGGACCGAACCCGAATAGTTTGGTCGACTGAACCAAACTTCCGAACCAAATTTCTGAACTGAACTGAACCGAATTTCCGAACTCGGTTCAGTTTGCCCATCCCTACAATTCTCCCTCCCCTGGACAAGAGAGAGAGAGGAGGACAACTTGACATACAGTCCAATTACTTTCTTTGCCCCAAGACATTTTCATTTTCTCTGCTAGAATTACTTGTTCCCAAAATTGCTCCTTCCACCCTCCTCCCATTTCCATTTGTGCTTTGTCACTGCTGTATTTTGAATCAGTCTGTGTTATGCTTATTTTTTGTAAGAACGTTCTTTACCAGACATCCCTCATCAATGACGCAACTCCTGAGAGAGTTTGAGGGTAGCCAGCTATATTATCATCTGTGCCTGCATTAACATTTTGATTGTCAGAGCCCTCTTCACTTAGTCTTCTGTGTTGTCAAGGTTGTTGAGGAAAGCTCTGGGTTGTCGGCTCATAACAAAATTACTTGTGTCCTCACCATTTCCTTCAGAACCCATCAAAGTGCTACTGAGTAAAAAAGGCGGGAAATTAAGTTGAACCCAACGGTAAGGGACAACCAAATGCAGCTTGCCTGTGTTGGGTACTTACATACGTGATGGCCCCGCCACTATCCTGCCTGGGGTGGGAGCTCCAGCGGCGGGAACAAACATCCCTGCAGCCTACACTTGTGGTGGGCGAGGACCCCCCATTCTGTGGCTGGTTCCCCACACCCCCTACCATGACAGTCAGCCATGGCTACCAATAAGACGACTCCTGACGCTGGACCAGGACAGGGCTGGGAACAGACATTCCTGCTCGGTTCTGCCTGCTATGGTCAGCTGGGTGGCTGCTGGGTCCGGACTGTGGGCCCACTTCATTCCAGCCCCGCATTTCTGGCCTAGCCACTGCTACCCACAATGGAATTTGCACTGGGCCCATATCTGGCAGGCCTGGAACAAACGTACCGCCGGTAACATACATTCCCACAGCCTCCCCTGGCTGGGAGGGGCGTGACGTGGGGCCACCTGGCCACACCCCCATGCTGCCACCATCTCCCCACCCCCCAACCATGACGGGCAGTCATAGCTGCCTATTACAGGCAGCCATGGCTGGGCACTATAGCTACCCCCACACTGGGAGGAGCTGAGACCGGGAACAAATGTTCCCACCTGGTTCCGCCTGCTTTGGTTCAGTTAGGCAGCTGCTGGGCCCAGACTGTGGGTCCACTTTGATCCAGGCTCACAGTCTGGGCCCCGCCACAACCCCAGCTGGGATTTGTCCCAGCCCTAAATCTGGCAGGCCTAGAACAATGTACAGGCATCACGCTGACCCAGTTGGGCTAAAGCAGGCCAAACGGGGCCAGAGTGATGTCTGTTAACACCCAATGACATTATGAGGTTCTGTTCTTGTTGCCGGTTGGCAATTTTTATATCAGCAAAACTGCTCATTTTGTGGGGTTAAAATTTATTTTTGTTATTGCCAACTATGGGTGTTTTTACACACACCTTTCTCCTGCATGTTTGCTGTTACATCCTGAACTTTCTCTGTGTCTAAATCACTCACCCAGATCTTAAACATCTGGCTCTTTGAACTTCTGCATAGAACTTCTCCCAGAACTTTTGTGTGTAAAAAGTTCTCCTGGTAAACTGCTTTGCTCCAGGCAGCTGTGGTCACTTGGTTTCCATGGCAGCCCCTCACGTCTACAGCTGCGGCTACTTTAGGCTGCTGCAGTGTTTGTGTGAAAAACACTGGGCAGTGTTTGTGTGAAAAATGCATGCAGGAACTGCCTCAGGGCAGTGTGTGTGTGTGAAGAATGCATCTGGAACTTACTTGTGGACTTGTAAACCCAGATGATTGAAAGACCAGCACTGTAAGGTGTGTGTAAAAATACCCCACTACTACTAATCATTGCTATAGCACTATAGCCCTCGTACCTCAGGGACCGCCTCACCTTCCGCGCCCCAGAGCAGGTCCTTCGGTCTGCCGGGGGTGCCTTCTTGGAGGTCCCCCGTGTTAAGCGGGGGGGGCCACAATGGAGAAGGCATTCTCGGTGGCCAGGCCGCGTCTTTGGAATTCCCTCCTGGAGGAAGCTTGCCTGGCCCCAAGGCTTTTAACATTCCGATGGGCTTGTAAAACCTGGCTGTTTGCCCAGGCCTTTGGGGGGGGTGGGGTTAGGTTTTTTTTTTAGCTCCAAATAATTTTTATTTATTTGTCGTAACCCTGTTCTTAATTTGTGTGTTGTTTAAAAAAAATTGTTTTATTTAATTGTGTTTATCAAATTGTACGTCACCCTGAAATGCTGTAGGCATATGGGGTGACTAAGAAGTATTTAAAATGAATAAAATAAATAAAAATAAATATTAGGCATATGCAGTACTTTACAGTTACACATTTTCAGAGACCAGTCCCTGCCCAGTGGGCTTACAATCTGGACGAGGGTGAAGGGAACACAGGGAAAGACAGACACACACATGTTCCCATTTTACCGATGTGAAACTGAGGCTGAGAGGTGGTGACTTGCTCAAGGCCACCAAATGAGTTCATGGCTAGGGTGGGATTTGGACTCTGTTTTCCCAGGTCCAAATCCAGCACCTTCTCCACTACCCCACACTAGCCAACCTTGAGTCCTTAAAGTGAAACTGGGACCAGCCCCAGTAAAGCAAATTTGACGGGCTGAATTAGACTCTCCTTGCAAACCTACTGTTAGATTTCAGCTTAAGAGTTCTGTTGATGAGGAAGGAAACATTAGCTTACCACTTTCTGTGCTGTATTGGCCACACACAGCTAAGCACAAGATCTGGTGAGGTAAGACAGAATATGCAAGGAGCTAAACCATAAATTATAGACACGACCATATTTATGCAGGTATTTTTAATGCAGAACTACTCCTTAAAATCCCCAGGGGGAAATTATGGGAGCATTAGTCTGAGATGCAAAGCATTAGGTGAAAATGTTGACCCAATTGATCTGAATGGAAATAGTACTGTTGGTTTCAGCAGGGCTGGGAAGAACCTTTTCCTGTGAGGGGGTGATTAAACAGCCATGTTAGCACACAATTTGCACAAGGTCAGAGGAATGGCTCTGGGCCAAGCCCTGCCTTGGGTGGGAGAGGAGTCCATCCTGGAGCTTCAGAGCAGCGATGACTCTGCTGTTTTGTGACTTCCTGGGTTCTGTGCGCCCACAGGTTTTCACACGGATGTGGGACTGGGCAGGAGTTACCCAAGGCGGAGCTCTGGAGCTGGCCAAACCAACAAGGAGAACCTTGGCCCTGAAGGCAAGGGAGATGCCAATGAGAGGGAGCAGAGCACAGATGGGACATGTCCCAGGAAATTGCCACTTGTACACACAAATGAGATTGCATAAATCAAGTTTGCGGTAAGCAGGGTTATACCCCAACAAGAATAGTTGCATTTGTTAGACTGTGTTGGTAGCTTCGGAAACCCAGGTCTTTTCATTGTCAATAATTTCATGAAGGCCACCATTTTCTTGGGGCTGTCAGTTACTGAAAGAACAAAATCTTACCTTGAAGGTACACAGATATCACTGTGAAACTCAGTCTGTAAAGGAGACAAGAACACCATCTAGCCAGAAGTGGTCTGTTACTCACAGAAGCCAGAGTCTTGTCAGATTCCAGATGTCCTTGATGGCAGGTTCCGATAAGGATGCTCAAACGCAGGAAGCCATTGCTTTGTTCTAAATATAAGAACAGATAAACTTCAAGGATGAAATTTCCCTCTGTTCAGATGGCTATCACAGACTTGTGTGCCAATGAAGTTCCATTCAATGTCTATTAAATACGACTTTAGTGGTGTACAGTCCTTGCGCTGGTCTTGATAACAAGACTCGAAGATTCTCTGATTACAAGGGAGATGGGGACCCTGAATGGAAGGACAGTAAAGGAAGCGTCTGTGAGCATTGCAGTCTCTGGGGCTGAGGAGTTTGGGAAAGACTGATGGAAGAAGTAGGTTTTCAGGAGGGATTTGAAGGTTGGGAGGGAAGGAGCAGAACAAATGTGTCCGGGGAGGGAGTTTCAGGATCAGGGAGGTGCATGGGAGAAGGGACAAAGATGGTCCAGGGAACAGAAGACTTGAGGCTAGGTGAGAGTGGTGGCAGAGGAATAGCAAACCTCCCAGGTGGGAATGTAATGGGAAACAAGTGCAGAAATATAGGTGGGGTGGGGGTGGGGAGGAGGGAAGGCCATGAAGAGCTTTGAAAGGAAAGATAAGGAGCTTGTGCCGAAGGGGGAGAGTGGAAGGAGTAAATGTCAGTAGGGCAGGAGAAAGGAGATTGAGCATAATCCAAGTGATGGGTGAGCTGGATAACCTAAGTAGTAGCGTTAAACAGAAGTGAAAACGTCAAAGTCAGAGCAGGGGAGACCAGTCTGAAGGGGGGTGGGTGGGTGGGCTGGGTTGCAGGAGTCAAGACAAGAGATAAGTAGAGCATGGGTTTAGCAGTGGAGGCAATAAGGACTGACTCCTGACGTCGACCTTCTAGCTTGCATCTTTAATCTGCTTTCTGATTTGATTGTCTGTTTATTACCACAATTCTGATCCTGCACTAGCGCTTTCACGGTACTGGTCATACACCAGCCACTAGGGCATGATCACCCATGTTGTCCCAGGCTTTACACCAAGCAGATGCAAACAGTCGGTGTGAATCCCGTTCCGTTGCTATTTTGCCAATGTGTTGAAAATGTAGTGTGTTGAGTAAATTGTGAGGCTAGACAAAATACGGCACGATGGCAGCTCTGTACATCATTGGTAGCAAATTGTTGGGACTTTTACAGCCTTCTGGTCTCGTATACAAGCAACCAGTGAAATTGCTGTCAATGGGTTAGGCACTAAAGTGCATTCCCAAGACTCAGTCAGACAGGTAGCAGCTTGAAGTTCCAGAGTAGCCGTGTAGGTGTCGCAAGGAGGAGCCACCCCCTCCCACCCCCCCAGGTTTGGCTGCCTTCACACAAACAGCCCGGCACATGACTGAACAGTGCATACAGGCAGCAAACACACATTCCGCCTGTCTCAGGAAAGCCCTGAGTCAAGGACACACAGACAGGTGGGCCCATTCTGCTCCACTCACTGCTCCCTGCCTCACCCAGGAGCCCACCTCAGGAAATCATGGCAATGGGGCATGAGAGCAGCTGTTCACCCCTTACCGCCTATAGCTCCTGGGTGGCAGAGCCAGGGGTACCCCATCCGGACCAGCCACCTACCCGGACTGGGGCAGCAGTGGGCTCACATCTGATGGCCCATTAATAAACACGACAGGGAGTCCCTGGTCCAGGCAGGCCATAGCAGGACCGTCATGTTTATTATCACCCACTGTGACTGCCGGTTATTTCACCCTCTTTCTCTGCTGTAAGTTCCCACCTCCTGCACAGGAGCACCGTGGAGGGAAGGGGAGACCAGAGGAGGAGGTATTTAGTCTACGCTTTATGCTTGTTAGTGTTTAAAATTGCTTTATACTGTATTTATATTCTGTTGTTAGCTGCTCTGGGCCGCCTGTGGTGGGATATAAATTCCGTAAATAAATAAATAAATAAATAAATACAATTAAATATAAAGTGCTGCACAGGCCAGCAGAGCGGACCTACGGGAGTCCTGTGTGGCCTACTCACAGGGACAAAGAGCACATTTTGTAATGCACTGGCCCTGCCCACCCTATTCTTCTAACTCTCATGTGTGAGCATAGCTAAGCTGGACAGAAGGAGCAACTTCCTATTGATATGGATCCTCACTGAATTACTTTCCTTCTCCCATCAGGGAAGGGGGACCGGGAGGCCACCCATTCACTGATCTGCTCCTAGGGTGCCTTTTGATTCCCAGCTGGTATTACTGTGAGGTGAAAGCAAGTGGGGACAAAAGTTTGCAAGGGGTTTGTGGGAAGATGGTTCAGCTCCATGGGGCGGTGGCAGCAGACGTTCGTTTAAAAACCCTCAGTTTCAGACAAATTAATCCATTTCTGCATCTTTGTTTCCCAGTCTTTAGTGAGCAGTTGCTTCATACCTTTAGCCCAGAGTTCCTGCGCCTTGGTCAGTACCCTGGAGAGCTCCAAGTGGGCTGTCCATTCTGCTGGAGCTCTGCAGTCTGTGAGAGGGCTGAAACAAAATGTCCCCCTTCTCAAAAATCTCATCGAAAATACGCTTCCCGATGAGATTTTCTCATCTCGAATTTCTCGCAAGAGTCTTGCAAGAAACTCAAGCTTCTTGCGAGATTCTCAAGACCCTCACACTAGCAAAATAAATAAATAAATGGTCTGCCCGTGCACAGAAATGGCCACCAGGGTCATCAATTACTCTTGATTCATTTGCTGATCTGGCATGTATAGTATATCATGCTCTTTACTACATCTGAAACTACAGTATTTTAATGCCAGAGCTGTACAGAATGCAAATAGTTTAGAATAGTATCATTATTTTTAATACGCAAAGCACAGGATAGAAGTTCTTAAATTTGCGCATGCACAGATAATTTTGGGTGCATTCTTGAGAATCTTGAGTTTCTTGTGAGAAACTTGTGAGATCTTGGCAGGGTTGAGAGATTCTCACAAGATTCTCGTGAGAATTATTTTCATTCTCGTTTCAGCCCTAACAGATCCTGGAACCTCCACACATTTGGGCTTTTATAGTCCCTGCTGGGACAAGCCAAGGCACAGGCCCATGTTCGTTAAAGGTACCATGCCCAACCCATCACAGGATTATCAGAAGAAAGCACATCGATTTGGGGTTTATCAAATCTGAAGTGCTCTGTCATTATTCTGCAATTTCCTGCTGGTGAATCTCTTACTCCATGGAGCAAGATGAGAACTAGCTAACTCTTTCTTATTAGAAGTTAAGGCACAGACAGAGACTTGCACCAGACTGAACAGGGAAAGTCTAGCCCATTGAAATCTCCAACTGTATGTGATCCTGGAATCAGGCCATAAAAGTATTTGAAAAAAAAACCAGGAGGGAAATCCAGAACAGAAACCTTCTGGTGAGTAAAACAGACTTTGGTGCCATTCGAACAGCAGTAAGTAGCTCAGTGTAATGGAACTTTTCATCCTCTCACTGTTCATCTGGGCTGAGTATAAACTTTCACCCCCCTCATGAGTTCCTGAATTCGATGTTTCTAAACTCTCTATTAACCAACTGCTCATTTTTCTCTCCTTTTCTTCCTTTGGCACTTTCCTTCATCTTTCCTTACCCTACCCTGTGGTGTTGCTGTATCCAGTGAGATTGGTTACCAGGAATAGGAATCCTAAGAGCATTTTCTAAACATCTGATACGTTTATATAAAGAGAAGGATTGCGGGAAAATCTAACTAGTGCAAAACAATTACAGAGAAGACCTAGAAGGCATTTCAGCCTTTTTATTCACTACTGACTATGACCAGTCTATCCAATGACCCTCTGTATCCCATTGTTCATTGCCAGTAATCCTGCACTCTGCTACGGGGCTGCCCTTCTGGTCTTATTTTTTACCTATGAAATCTTCCATAAACAGTATTGCCTCAAAGAAGTCTGAAGATGGCACAATCACTGCGCCATAATGACTTAGCACCATATTCCCAAGAGTTTTACATTCGGATTGATACTACCATGTGAATTATCTGAGCAGAAACCAGCGTGATTTATCCCCACCCAACCACCCCTTTTATTGGGTTCCTGTTTAAGCAACAGAGGTCATGATGTCCCTAGTCAATTGCCTAAATAGGGATTGGTTGCCCCACAGGATCCTTTGTGGTCTCAGGTTGGGTTATCGGATAAGGGCATGCCTTTGAGTTCTCAGCCTTTAGTTTCCTTTTTGCTGTAGAGTTTTAGATAAATTGCAGGCACACTGCAAGGGGGGAAAAAAGGTAGAGAAAGCAACAAGCTACTTATTAATATTACTGCAACAGGCAGGAGAGAAGCAGCAGCATGAAGGAGGAGTGGAGTAGTAGCACGTCCTTCTAATCAAAGCTGACTTTCAGTTTAGAATCAGTCTACAATGCTATCCGATACATATGCTTTGTTCTCTCCTCTCTTTATTGCAATCAAGACAATCTCCTAACATGCAAGCAATTATCTCTGCCTCACTTTGATCACTTCACTGTTAAGTGATCTACTTATGCTTTCCTGACTCGCACGCGAAAATGCGGAGGCAGTAAAATTAAAACCAAGTTCCTTTGGCTCGTGCAGTGCCGGCTTTACGCGTCCTGTTGGGGTTGCTGGCTAAGAGTCATTTCCAAGCTCACTCAGTGGGATGATCCCAGCTGGCATCCCCTTTCTGAAGTTCTTGTTTATAAATATATAAAAGCAATGTGGAAGACGAATCGCAGCATCATGTATCTTTCTGGGAAGTTATTCCACAGCCGGTGCAGACAAATACATTGTCTGCTAAGCTTAATGCCTGGGAACAGAGCTAATTATTTGGACCTACGCTTAAATCTGTTTCCACAAAGATGGATTTGTGACTTTCACCAGCCTTCCCTCTAGGATTTTTCAACCTCATTTTATTTGTTGTGAACTTCTGCTGAGGTGTAAGGTCTTTGTTGCTAAGATCACTGGTAGCTGGATTAAATTAGGATGCAAGCTCTCTGTAAGGCCTTCTCCTGCCTACGACCAGCAGGGCTCCTACACTGCTGGAGATGGTCATCCACTCCCAGATTGCATAGTAATATGGAGTCTGGGCAACCGTCGCATTCTCAGCCAGGAAACTGTATTTCCAGGAAAAGATATTACACAGACAACAGATTTCTAGGTCTGTGGCAACATTATTGTGAAAACAATACTGTGATCAGCACTGAAAATGTCATATCGGACTCACCACCTGTGCAGCAACATTGGGGAGTAGAGAGGGGAGAAGAGAATACAAGACAGAGTGATTTATATTCGGAAGCCATGTAGGAAGTCTATGGTGAGAGGATTTTCAAAGGGATGAAGACTACATAGGTGGCCAAATCCCATTGAAATTCCACAGGAGTTGAGCACCTGCCTTCTCTTTCTGCCTTTGAACATTTTTTTCTCCCTAATGGGACTTGAATCAAGAACTCCACCATCCACAAAGGGGTAGCTCTGTTCTTTACATTGAAGGAGAATTCTTGGAAGACTAAGATGGCTCCTCTGTTGCAGGTTGTCTGCTGTAGGCCCTTGTGCTTCTGGGTTTGCCTTCCTGTTTGCCATGCCGATTCTGGTTTGGTCAAGAGCAGAAGTAGGTTATAAGGAGTTCAGAGAGGTGCTATCACATGGAAGAAATGATGGCTGAAGTTCAGCACAGTCACAGATATAGGATGGAAACTAACATGAACGTATCCACTCAAAGGAAGTGGGTACTCTTATGTTTGTTTCCAAGCTGTGGTTGCCTAGGGTTGAGGCCACGGTCTCAGGAAGCTGTGGCAGGAAGAGGGGCCATGGACTACTGGGTCCTTTCCCCATCATAGTGTCTCTCTCTCTTCTCCCCGCTGCAGGCCAGGAGACAGTGTGGCAGTGAGGGAACAGGTCCTCCAGAGTTGCCTCCTTGCTGCACTCCACACCCCCTTGGCATTTTTTGTTGCTGCAGCTTGAGGATGGGGCTGTGGGGAGCTGGCTTTGGAGACATTCCTCCTGGTTCACTACAGCCCCATCCCTGAAATGCTGCAGCAGAGTCTGCAGCGCAGAGTGAATGGATTCATGCCCCAGCTTACAAGCTACCTTCCCTCATGGATTTTGGTGAACCTCCAGGGCAACGGAGTTCCAAAGCGGTGGAGCAGCCACTGAGAATGCCTTTCTGCACACCCTTGCCATATGGACTCCGTGCACTGGGGGGACTTGCAAGAGGCCAACCCTGGCTGGCCTTAGGGATTGAAATGGAACAGTGGGGAGAAGGTGATCCTTTAGATACACAGGGCCCATGCAGCACAGGGCTTTATAGGTCAAAGCTGTACAGGGAAGATGTCTGCTGCTGGGGAGTAGAACCAGGGGCTGGGCATGGACTGAAAGCCCTAGGTCTCCTCCCCTCCCCCACCCCTACTCTCCAGGGCTTAAAAGCCGTCAGTCACCTGTGGGCAGCTGCTGAAGGCAGTCAGAGGCTGGGGCTGGCTTAACCTTTTATGTTTTGCATGTTACTGATATCTAGAGCGGTGTGGGATGGGGGAGGAAAGGTATGGGATGATGGTGAGAGGGAGAGGGGTAGGGACAGGGGTCAATGTGTGTTTGTGGGTTATACCATGCCCCACCCCTGGTGAGAGGGGGGTTACGGGCATGGGAGGTTGGGGGTGGGGAATGATGCCACAGCCCTCCCGGTGAGAGGGGGATGGGTATGAGCAGGGGTGGGCATAGGATTACATGGGATGGGGTGGAAGGGTTAGGGATAAGGTTGGTGGGTGGGGTTGAGGCTTTTTAAAATAGATTTTATATGTTTATATATGTTTTATGTTTATATATCTTATTTTGGAAACTGTCCTGAGCCTTTGAAGGAAGGGCGGGATAGATAAATAAATAAATAAAGCCAGAACTTTGAATTGTCTCAAACTCCTATTTAACGGAGACAGATGGAGAAACCTTCATAATTTTGAAATGGAGGAAGGGCCAGTCCTTTTCCTGCAGTAAGTAATAAGGAAGAGCCAAATTTCTCATGAAAGTCTTTATGAAAAGCTTCTCCCTAACCTTTTTAGGGAAGGTTATTGAGCGGGCAGTGGCCCAACAGCTCCAGGGGCATCTGGATCACATCGGCTTCCTTGATCCCTCACAGTCCGGCTTTCATCCGAGGTATGGCACCAAGATTGCGCTTATGGCCTTGGTTGATGATCTGCACTGAGAGTTAGATTAGGGTCGGTCCACTCTTCTGATTTTGTTAGATCTTTCAGCAGTGTTTGACACGGTTGACCATGAGATGCGGGTGGCGCACCTGCGGGACTGCGTCGGGGTGGGCGGAACTGTTCTTGAATGGTTCCGCTCATTCCTGGCTGGAAGTTCTCAGGGTGTGGTACTGGGGAATCCTACCTACCACTAATCCTGAGTGGTAGGTAGGTACATCTTATCCCCGGGCTTTCAAGTGTGGAGTCCCACAGGGATCTATTTTGTCCCCTCTCCTGTTCAATGTGTATATGCAGCCGCTGGGTGAGATCGTGAGATGAGCCATCAGTATGCTGATGACACCCAGCTGTATCTCTCGTTTTCATCCGATCCAGGCCCGGTAGTCTTGGTGTCTACCTGGTGCCTGACTTTGGTGGGGGGATTGGATGAGGCCGAGCCCTCTGAAACTGAATCCCAAGAAGGGCTCGGCCTCATCCAATCCCCCCACCAAAGTCAGGCACCAGGTAGACACCAAGACTGTTGTAGACACCAAGATGTTGGTGGATGGGAGTGGAGGCCCCCACCTTTGATGGGGTGCGTTTCTCCTTGGTTCCTCAGGTTTGGAGCCTTGGAGTTCTCCTCGATTCCCAGCTCTGCCTGGATGACCAGGTGGCATCTGTGACGAGGAGTGTGTTTAGTAAATTACATCTGGTCCAACACTTTCAACCACATATCTCAGACTCTGATCTTGCCACCATCATCCATGCATTCATCACCTCATGACTGGATGACTGCAATGCGCTCAGGGGCGGATTGGCCATTGAACCCACCGGGAGGATTCCCAGTGGGCCAAAGGGCTGGTCCCGCAGTCTGGTTTTTAAAAAATAATAATTTTTTGTTGGTCCCGTCAGCGTCGGGTCGGGTGGGAAGGGGAGGAGTCTCAGGCTGGTCTCCCACCCACCCTCTGCCACAACCGCTCCCTCCCGGAAGTATAAAAGCAACGTCTGGGAGGGTGAAGCCTCGTGGCAGAGGCATGTGAGCAGGTGGCGAGGGGTGGGGGAGGGGGGCTGGGAGCCAACCCACTAGCCTCCCCTCCCAGAGAACCCAGGATGCCTGGCTTCCCCTCCCCCCACGCTCTAACCCACTAACCTCCCCTCCCAGAGAACCCAGGATGACTGGCTTCCAGCCCCCAGAGAACTGGGACGGGAGGCTAGTGGGTTAGAGTACAGGGAGGTGGGGTGAGGGGCTGGGAGCCAGGCATCCTGGGTTCTCTGGGAGGGGAGGCTAGTGGGTTAGAGTGCAGGGGGGGAGGGTTAGGAGCCAACCCACTAGCCTCCCCTCCCAGGCTGAGCCAGGCATCCTGGGTCCTTAGTCTTCTCTTTGCGAAGCTAATCCTGAGTGGTAGGAATGTTGTGTGAGAAGGCAGCTGTGCGTTAGCAGAAAGGATGCATTCCTTCAAGGCTGTTCCTTAATTGTGTTCCAGTGTAGCATTACTACAGGTGCAAGGAGGCGTGGCTGGCCTCCCAGGAAATTTGGGGCACTGACCCTCCCAAGCGCCGAGGGCCCGCCAGGCGCCGCCGCTCGTTTAAAAAAACAACCAAAAAAACCCCCTCGCCGCCGCCCCTCCCCACAGTGCCACAGCAGCCTCTGCGTTGCCTTTGCTTCAGAGCGGAGGCTGCTGCGGCGCTGTTTCAGTTGACTTCTAGGATCCAGTCCAGAGGAGTGGGTCCCAGAAGGCTAAAAAATGCTAAGCCCAACCGTGTTTTCCAATGGAAAACGCGGTTTGGGCGGCTGAACGCTCAGCCCGGCTGAGCTCCTCTGTCTACACAGCACGTATAGGACGTGCTGTGGAGGGAGGAGCTAGGGCTTCCATTTTACTCAATGGGTGCAAGGAAAGCTCTCACCAGGGTGCTTGTTGAAAGTGCCCTGGTGAGATGCCTTGGGCCGGGGGCCTGAGGCAGGGAGCAGCGCGCATGTGCGCTGGTCCCTGCATCACATGCTCAAAGAAGAACATGGCTGCCGGTGGCGCGCTGCAGCCGCTTCCTTACCACTCCCAGCACCAGGTAAGAATAACATTCCTTCCTATCCTCCTCCCGCACCCCCCCAGACTGTTTCCCA
>QEPC01009477.1:1620993-1659278 GCA_003113815.1 Sphenodon punctatus | reverse complement strand
TTGCTGCTGTGTTTTGCCAGTGTTTTCTGTGTTTCCCTGTGTTTGGGGTTTATACATTATTTATTTTAAGCTTGATGTGCATGTAGACTGTGTTTTCTTCCATACGATGTTAACCCTTGGAACTCCTTGCTGCTGGGTTATGCCCTGGCTCTGCCTACCATTGCCCTGGCTCCGCCCACTGGCTCGTTGGCCCGGACGGCCTTACTGCCCCTCCAAACTAAAAACTCACCAGCCGCCCCTGGTGCTCCATCTACTCACAGATGGGCCACTGCAGCTTCGCTTCAGGCCACCCTAGGGCCTTCTAAAAATACCCAGTGATGCAGAGCTCTATTGGGAGCTGTCCATGGTGCTGAAGAGAAGAATCCCAGTGCTAATGCTGGAAGCCTGCTTGTGATGCAAAGCCAGCGGCTACCAATTATTGCATAGTTATTAATTGTTTTAGCTCTAATCCTGTGCTGTTGCTAGTAAAGAACTAAGACCTTTTTCACACCCTATGATGTTGCCCCCCCCCCCCCGGGAGTCCAGCACTCAGGAAAAATTTGAAGTCGTGTTTAGCTTCTCTGGCACCTGGAGCTGTTTTGGTTGGTCGGGCTAGTCATTCACCCCCCAGCTGACTGGGGTGAAGGTTTCTCTCAGACTGAAGGCTACTTCCTTCACACTGGCAGAACCTTTTTGCACTGGGTAGATTCAACAGCGTGGCCACCTTTAACTTTGACGCCTGCTTTGGCTCTGTCCGGATTTAAAGAGCACCTCACCCCATCTGACAGCGGGGCTGACACCATGCAGCAGCTACTGTCAGCAGTCCTGCAACAGCAGACACAGCTTCTTCAGTCAGGTCTGTTTATAGGCAAGAGGGGAGGGGAGGGAATCCAGTTATCTAGCTAACGGATGCGGAATTCAGAGACCAAAATAGCTTGTCACAATAAAACATCCATATGGACAGGTTCACAATCAATTACCGTACAGGCAACAAAGGCCTGGAGTTGCATCCAATTTTGTCTCATCAACAACATTTAGCAGCCCTGGCGATAGCTGAGGGACGGAGGACAAAAAAAGGAAAAGCCGAAAAACATGAGTATTGGGTGGGGGGAGGGGGTTATGCTGCTTTGGTTTCAAAAGAAGGTGCTAAACTAATTGTTGTAAGCCCTACCCTCTGCTAAGCAGCCAGGTCCTCATACCATAGAGGAGTGAGGGCGAGTAGCAGAAAAAGGAGGAGAACCACTGAATTAGTGAGAGACCCTTTACTTAAAGAAGGGGTGGGAAATGTCAGCCCCAGAGGCTAAATGGAGCTCACGGCAAGTTCCTGGGTCTGGCCTCTGGATTCACTTCCTATCTCCAGCCACTGAAAAACTGAGCTCAGGGTAAAGGGAGCAGAGATGAGGGCACATGTACAAGGATAAGGAACAGATCCACGGCATAAATCCGTGATCTGGCCCTCCTTTTTCTTGAGTGCACCCCCACCCCAAACTTCTATGTGGCCCTTGAAGCTTGTACTAATGTGAACCCCTGGAGGGAAAGCATTATTAGAATGGAAATGGGTAGCTACCCATTTGTGTCTCCAACGATACTATTTGACAGGTAATGGTAGCTACCCCTTTGAGTTTTAATAACATAGTCCTTGACAAGGCTCTCATATACCTGTTATAACTAGGGTGCACTGTATTTAGTAATTGGTTATTGGGTACTTTGTCTCTCTGATGGTACTATTTGACAGGTCTTTAAAAAAAATAAAATTGAGTGTGAATTTGAATGTGGTTGGGCTGGTTGTGTGAGGTAAGGCAGGAGAAAATGAGAAAAAGTACCAGCTGAGGTTGAGACGAGAGCAAGTGTTCCCATTCTGCAGGGAAATACCAACCTTTCAGGAGCGCTTGTGAGTGTTGGTAGTTTGTCAGTCTCTGGCGATTCTGTGCTTCCGCCATTGTTGATATCGGCACCTGTGATTTTTTTTTGGTCATTTCCCATCAATTGTGTGACTTTTTGGAATTTTTTGTCAGTTTTCATCACTTTCCAGAAGTTGTTTTTGTAATTTGTTATCTTTTTTGTCACTTTTGTCACTTTCTGGGACTTTTATGACAGTTCTTCAATATTTTTATGGCAATTTCCAGAACTTCTCCAGCACTTAGCTGGCACTTTTGTGTCTCCACAGCCCCCAGGGGTGCATGCAGGGCAGACATTGGGTTTGGAATCAGCTTTGTAGCCCTCTGTTCAGCTTGCAAAAAAATAACGACAAATGGTGAAAAACAGTTTGGAAAAGTCGTTAAGTTTCCATGTCACACGAATGACCTGTTTCCCAAGGAAACGGCTTCGTCGTGATTTGTTGTTTCAGGCTAACAAAACAATGAATGTTGAAATAAACCAAGCAGACGAAGGACTGAATAACAAAACAGAGGATGAAAAAGGGGACAGAATGTACAAAGTAAATGGAGGTGAATGATGTACTGAATAATTCAGAATAAAAACCCCGAAACAACTTGGTGATGAAATTTGCACCTGCAACAAATACATATGTTAATTTCTGGAAGTGAATATCAAAGCTGTATTTGCAAATATACGATTGCACATTAATTTCAGCTCTTATTGGACTATCGCAAATGGAGATACGCAGGCAGAGTTTCATAGCGCCTGCTTGGGCTGTGTCCACAGGTGCCAGCAGACTTTTAATCAGGAGATGGTGGGATCACCTGCCTTTGTCTGATGTCACAAAACTCCAAAGGTGGTGTGGCTATATTAGAAAGGTCTCGGTGAATTATAAAAAAAGAATGTGGCCTAGAGCTGAAATGAGTACCCACAAAAATGGGTATGAGTAAGCTGAAGAATTTCTGGTACCTGAATTGACCCAACAATGTTGGGTACCGATTGGTACCCAATTGCAACCCAATTTGGATAGCTGGTGTCCCAGAACGTTGACTTCTGGTCCTGGAATGTTGACGTCTGGTATTGATTTTTTTGATTTCCATGTTGATTTTTTGACTTCCGATGCCTACGTTTTGATTTTCCATCCCTGAAATGTGACTCCTGGTCCTGAAAAGTCAACGTCTATTCCTGGAAAATAAACTTCTGGTCCCAATTTTTAAAATTTCCATCCTGATTTTTCCATTTTCCAACATGATATACCAATTGGTAATTGGAAAATTGAAAAATTGGTATCAGAAGTTACCACCTTTAGGGTTTCTGGATACCCAGTCAGTACCTGGGTAACCCATGGCTGCTTTCACATGACAGGCTAATTGCGAGATTGTAATTTGCTCCTGAAAGCTTATCTATGCTATTGCCTCACCCCCTAGGCCCTGGACAGACCCCTGCGGTGAGATGGGACACCCCTGGGAGTTCCCTGGGTATCCCAGGTGGTGATGAATGGGGGGGGGGGGTTGTTCTCGGTCACCGCACTGCGGCTATGGAACTCCCTCCTGATGGAGGTCCTCCTGGCCCCACATATTCCTCGTTTCTGAAGACAGTGTAAGACCTGACTGATTCGCCAGGCTTTTGGTGAGGGAGATGGGTGGGGGTTGGTAGGGGGGAGGGTTGATTTTGGCTCTGCCTGAGTTGTTTTATAGATTTTATATTTTATTGTTTATATTTTATTATTGTGGCTAGTATTTATTATGCTATGTTGTATTTTTATGTTTTAGTCCTGTTGTATGCTGCCCCGAGCTGCCGTGGTAGGAGGGGGCAGCTAAGAAGTTGACTAAATAAAGAAATGTTAACTGCATGTGTGAGAGCGCTATTCCATGTTTGTCCCAGGAGTTATGCCTTGAGTGCTCATGCATTACCGTGCTCCGAAAACCTATTCCTACGGATAGGTGTTATGGTTGCGCAAAATTGGCAATGTGGGAGTACCTGTTGGTATTACAATCACGGGATAGTAGGCGTGAAAACCAGCAGAACAGAAGCGTGAGTTGTTCCTGGATAGTTAATTTCAACCAGCTTGTTCATTTTACCTTGTTCTGCGGCTGGTTTGTTAATTTCACCCAGTTTTGATGCCAACTTGTTAATTTCAATCTGCTGCCAACTTGTGGATTTCACAACCCAACTCTAAGGTCAGGCAGACAGCCGATGCTGGTGAGAAGGGGGAGGGCGAAAATTGCATGAAATTTGCACTAGTGAGGATGGTAGATCCTGCGAATAGTGACATCAATGTAAAAAGCACAAAGAAGAAAATTGCAGGAGACGTACGTCTCATGAGAAGAGTGACCAGAAAATAAATCACATGATTTTAAGATCATGGAAAGACGACAGGAACAGGAAAATTGTGAGAATCACTGTCTTGTGTGAAAGCAGCCCATGTCAAAAGATAAGACCTTGCAGGAAAGGGGCAGAGGAAAATGTCCCCCCCCCCTTGTGATGCAGAAACGTCTCCTTCAGAGCATTATTTTGTTACAGTATCTCAAAAAGAGAGGGGCAAGGTTCGTACTGGGAAAAGTGCTTCTTTTTGTCCTCCCATGCCTTCACGCTGCACCTCAACAGATCACTTTAATGAACAGCGTACTTGAGAAAGAAAGAAAGACGTCGTTTGCCAAAAGAAACTCTTCACAACCTCGCTCCCCGCTACCTCTCTGCACTTATCGCCCTCCATACTCCAGCCCATGTACTTCGCTCCTCCTCTGTCCCTTCTCTCACCCTTCCATGCCTTCCCTGCTCCCCTAAGTGCCTTCGTCCCTTCTCACTTGCTGCCCCCCATGCCTGGAACTCCCTCCCTGTCCACATCCGCCTTGCCCCCTCCCTTCATACCTTCAAATCTCTCCTTAAAACTCACCTCTTTCGCTCTGCTCTGTCTGACTCTTTATCCTGCTGAGCCACTATTCCTATACCTACGATCGGTTCACCCTTATCCTTGCAACATGGACCTGCCTGCTGTCATTCTCATTGTAACCAAGCCAAGTACGTGCACTTGAGACCTCGCATCTTCATGAATGTTAGACCCTTTGTCTCTCCCTCTGTTCCCCTTCCTAAGTCTCTCCCCCAGCTCCTGTCTCTCAGATTGTAAGCCCTAGGGGCAGGGACCGTGTCTATTTTATTACTTTGTAAAGTGCCAGGTACACTGCTGGCGCTATAGAAATGTTTGTTAATAATAATAATAATAATAATAATAAAAGAAGCTCTTCCACTGCCATGCCCAGTATCACTGCCAAAAGACTTGGTCATTAGGCCACCTTCAAGGCCATTGTGGCTCATGCTTATCGTCTAGCTTTGGGAGGAAATTTTCCTCTGAATTGTGGTAGCTTCTGCATTTGTTACCAAATAAACATGCAGGAAGGGGAAAAGAAAATACAAGGGAGGCTATTTAAAAGGGGGGACTTTATTTATTACACTGGAGCTAGGCGCCAATGCGCCAGTTCAGCTTTGATACACAATAAATCAGCAAAGCTGTTACTCAGTTTTGAACCAAGATTGCAGTGGCACTGAAAACACATTGAAAACATTTACTCTCTTCCCTTTTTCTCCCTCTTATTTATTTTTTTTGGTACAAAAATGGTACAAACCACAATACAAAATATTTGTGCTGTTGACGGTTACAAAAAAAGGTCTTGAACTCGGTTGAACTTGCGCAATTTCTTTTGCATTTTTTTCTTTTTCAGTGAGAATACATTAGAACACCAGAAGTCTTTCTTGGAAAAAAAAAGCAAAAAACAAACCAACCACAGTCATGCAGGCTGCTACACATTTTTGACCATTGTAAAAAGGAAACATGCAAAAGAAAGGATAAGCAGCTTCAATTGTACATATATATGGTTTTATTTTCCCCTACTTGATTTTGTAGCTTTGAGCAATAACTACATTATGTACACATCGTGGTGAGCAATTGGGGGTAGTTTGGTGTGTACTCAAGTTACCATTTTTCTTCCCCACAAAATGGACATGATTTTGCCTTCGAGAAAATGGCATGGGCAAGCTCGTCTTTTTAGAAGCATATGCTTTTAATTTATAAACATACACTTTTAATGTTGACATTGTTTTCACATTTATATTAAAGAGTTTCAATTGAACTCTTTAAGCATAAAGGTTCGATAGTTTCCAAAGAAGTTGCCTTTCGGTATATATATATATATCTCCTTTGAGGCCAATTGACGTTGCAACCTCAATAATTGGCATTGTATACAGACCCTGCACAGACTAGAAATTCTCTAGAGGTGACCTTCACACAATACAAAGGTCAAGCAGAGAGCCCACATACCTCTTAATTCCCACTTCAGTTCCAAGGACAAATTAATTCACATTTGCATACAGGGTCAACACAAAGTTCAAGCAAAACGTAAATCCCATTAAAGCATGATGTAAGAGGTGCATTGGCCTCATGCTGACAGGAATTTCGTAGGATGTAAGAGGTACATAGGCCCTACAGTGGCCTTCATTGCGGGAATTAGTGTCACCACATAGCCTTCAAAGGTAGATCTCCTGGTCCACAAAAGAAACAGAACTATGAATAGCACATAAGGACAGTTGATAGCTCCCAACGATGCCCACTTACTGCCATCTACCTGTAATTTTACCAAACTAACAATTTCCTTGACCAATGCTTAATATTTACATTCAACTTAATACCTACATTCAATACCGATCGTTGTATTTATTAACGTTGTTTTGCTGGCTTGTATGGCATGGTCATTTTAGGCCGTGATCTGACATGAAGTGACGTTAAAGGCGAGTGACCTCAGATGCTTTTGATCCCTTGCTTAGGGACAATGTGCAATCTTGGGGTCTGGGAGGTAGGGAGGTTGCTTTCCGAGCTGCATTCAGCATGCCTGCTACTGGCATTTCTGGTTTCTCCCCTACCAAGGCAGAGAGGGAGATACTACCATGCCTGTGGTCAGCATTTGAGGGACAAAAAAGGGAATGAAAATACAGAATGGTTATATGAGAAATGGTGATTCTCCATTCTTTGTGAAGTCAGGATCCTTTCAATCACCTCCATATGAGACAGGGTAAGTGGAGGATGAAGAAGAAACTTAGGAAACTATGGCTGGACTCTCCGTGTTGCATGAATTATCTAACACTGTTAATCTAGATTAATTAGAGAATAAACTTTCCAGTCCCCTAACAGACTGACTGTTTGTTAAATAAGCCCAAATAAGGCAGCTTTAGGAGTACCTAAGATATGACCTTGGGAGTCTAACATCCTTCCATTAAAACCAAATGGCAAGTTCCACCTATAACGTGGTACAAAATATTTCTAAAGGGACTGTCATGGCTTAAAAAAAAAAAAAAAAGCACATTGCTCCAGCAGTCCTGTCAACTAAAGTTTGGCTAATAAAAGGGAAAGGATTTTCTGAAAAGCTAATTTGATTTTATTCTACTCACTTACCTTCACCTCATTTGCCAGCTTGGAAAGTAGGCCATATTAACTCCCTGGCACTTGGTATCACATGGTGTGGGACAGATCAGAATTTGGCCAACAGACTCACTTTTGTAGCTAGCCTTATTTAGTCTCTAGCAAGGGGTTATAATAGCTGGGATCTTAGTGGATGCTGTTTTCCATGTTTCCAACAGAAATGGGTTCTCTTATTTTAAATCCAGTAGGTTAGACTTAGAATTTTTAAAAGTTTGTTTTAAAGAATGGACCCAATTTACTCCAACAGGACCAATAAAAAGGGAATGAGACCAAAGGAGTTTGAACATATCTACATGGGAAAGGGATGCATGCCATGGTGACTGTCTTCTTCAAGACTGGATTCAGGAAGCTTTGTGCAGACTCCTAATCACCTGCTGTTGTTGGCTTCATGGGGTCCCAGTCATGGATGGCAGATCATTATGGGGCTCAGCTTTCCTCCCTCCCAATATTGAAGGAGGTGGTTGGTGGTTCAGTCACCATGACCCTCCCCCAACTCTTGGGAACAGTCTACTGGAAGGAACACAGAGGAACCACCCACTGTTAGGGGAACTTCCTGGAGAACAGAATAATGTCTTGTATTGGGGTGGCAAGTGACATTTTCCATTGAGCTGGGTGGAGTGAAAAGTTTAAAAAATCCCTTTGCCCCAGGCCTCAAAAAGTCTTAAAGTATCTTGTACCTCAATAATATCTTGCTCAGGGGAAAACTTCTTTTTACTTGTCTCTGCTGCAAAGTTCACTGTTGTGGTGACTGGATTACTTTGTGTGACATCTTCTACACAATCTTCGTCTACAGTGTTGCTACCTCATGTTTTTAATTTTTTTTTATTTTTGAGAATTGATCACCACCCAAAATAAATAATTCCTCCCCACTCCAACATTTAGACAGCTCCCATCTGCCAGCCGGCACCAAGTGGTTTGCATAGCATAACTTAGAACTGAAGGCCTGCCAAATTTTCCCTCTGGGTTGGCTGTTAGGTAGTCTTAGTCAGTAAACTTTCCCAGGGGCTGTCTGTCTGCATAGAGACAAAGAAACTAACGAGAGAGGAGTGGCCCAATGCTTGAGTCTCCTGTCATCAATGTTGGATGGCATCCCTCCTGCAATGATGAGAAGGGTACAGGAATGGACACAAAACACTGATGTACTAATCATTGAGAAACACTTAAGTGCATTTTTTATTGTTCACTAATTTCATTGTACCTGGGCAATTTCCATGGAGTGCATCATCCTGATTGCAATAGTCAAGTCTAAGGCTTTCCAGAAAAGAAAAGAAAAAAAAAGAGGGTCAAGATAGCATATGATTAAGCCCACCAAGCAAATCCAAACTAAGCCAGGAGACTTCAATTCAGAAAGAGACTTTCTACAGGTGACACAATCCCCCTATATGACAGAGCCGGTAAAGACTACTTGCTTTGTGGTAGGTTGTATACATTTGCTAGTGTGTTATGCGGGAGGTGTAAGGGAGGTTGGTGGAGGGAGGTATGGAAGCAAACTAAGGTTTTCGTACTGTGCAAGTGCCAACATGATGAATGTTGAGTTCCCAACTAGAGAGTAAATAGTTTTGAAAGGCGTCAGATACTGGTAATTTGTCATGTGCTGTGCTTCATCCAGGATGAGGCTTCAACGTGACAACCCAGTACTGTTTGAACAACAGCGATGCGTTGCTGCTGCCAATGGATGTATCATTGGGTGTTTTTACACACACATTTCTCCTGCATGTTTGCTGTTACATCCTGAACTTTCTGTGGGTCTCAACCACTCACCCAGATCTTAAACATCTGGCCCTTCAAACTTCTGCATAGAACTTCTCCCAGAACTTTTCTGGGTAAAAGGTTCTCCTGGTAAACTGCTTTGCTCGACGCAGCTGTGGTCACTTGGTTTCCAGGGCAGTCCCTCACATCTACAGCTGTGGCTACTTTAGGCTGCCTCAAGGCAGTGTGTGGCAGCTTTTAGACGAGCGGCGCGCGATTGCGCAATCGCCATGGCGTATATTTTGAAACGTCCGCATGATCTAATTAGACGAGATGGAAGTGAGTTATTATGCACATATTACGGCAGTGGCGCATTTTTAAAGTCCGTGAATTAAATAGCTCACTATCGAGCTATTTAATTCGTGGACTTTAAAAATGCGCCACCGCCGGAATATGCGCATAATAACTCACTTCCATCTCGTCTAATTAGATCATGTGGACATTTCAAAATATGCGCCATGGCGATTGCGCAATCGCGCGCCGGTCATCTAAAAGCGGCCTTTGTGTGAAGAATGCATCCAGGAACTGTGTGTGAAGAATGCATCCGGAACTTACTTGTGGACTTGTAAACCCAGAAGATCGAAAGACCAGCACTTTAAGGTGTGTGTAAAAATGCTCATTGTTTCCTGAGGTTTTTTTTTTTTTTAAACCCATCACTGTTACCCTCAAGAAACTCATCTCTAAGTTATGTTGGTTCTTATTTTTTTCTTTTTCCTGGATAGTGAAAGGATAAACCAAGCCAACAAAAGGAACAAGAGCACATCCTTGGTAAGAAACACTGTAACAGACAGGGAGGGAACTGCCCTCAAGCATACCTCAACCACATTCTTTTTCAGACAAGACACGCCTCAAATGCTCGTAAATTTACAGAAATTGCATTTTATAGAAAATATGATACAATGAGATATAAAATGCACTAGGAGCATTCTAAAAATCAGTTGACAATAGGATCCTGCATTCTCTTATGGTCTCTTAAACAATTGTCCATTCATTATCACATACGAACACTTTCAGTTCTCAGCATTCAATCTGAGATTCAGTCTCTGTATCAAAAAGAGCGTGATCACCCTCCCTGCCCTAGGATAATCATCTCCCCATACTGTGCACATTCTTAGATGTAAAGGAAAATATATCTAAGCATTTTACCATTTACTTTTTGTTTTTTGTTTTTTAGCAAACTCACTGCAGAATATTAAAAAAGAGAAGGTAATCCAAGATTTCATAGCACATTAATTAAGTGGCTCATAATCCATTAAATGTGGTTTATATTACACATCCATGCAATCTAAATCATTGTACAAACATTAGACATAAACCCACTAGTCCAAATCAGTAAAGGAAAAAAAAAATGCAATTGAAAAAGAATCTAATAACTAGCTGTTATTGGTTAAACTGACCCTATGTATAAACTAGGTAGTATGCTACCATTCATAACACTGATGTTGATTTATGTCTGGATGCTGCAAAACCTCTTGCTTAATTGGCAACATTTGAGCATATTAATCACAAGACACTTATTAGGTTCCTGGCTAGCTTCTCTTCTCCAACAGACATTTAGTAGAAATAGAAATGATGGCCCATCGGAGGCCAAGGATGCACATGAGTTGGGTTAACATGTGGTTGTTGAACTTTGGCTACCAATACCCAGAGGCATTAAAACTGTACTAGGAGAACTTATACTATCCTCGTGGTAATATACTAGTAGTAAATAGTCTGTGTTATTAACACCTCCCCAGCCTTGAGGTTACTGATGATGCTGTGTACTTTTAAGCTAATAGAAACAGCATCAATTTTCCATAATAAGAAGCATCAGGATGGATTCATGACAGCAGCATGGAACCCATCCATATGATTCCCATGACTCAGTAGGTTTGAGGAGGTTAAAAGTACCCACTCTATACCAATGGCCTTTGGTCATTTTACGATTGACTATAGGGTTTGATGCAAAGTACCCCCTTTTTAAAAAAAGATTTCTGTTGCCCTAACCAAAGGCTGTACCAATGCTATAGTTCTATGCAGCTACATCAAGTGCGACTAGGTTACAGCTGAAACCATAGTCAACAGTTTGCATCGGATAACATTGAATTATATACAACACGATGACTAAACTCACCACCTGCTTAGGTCAAAGATGGCTGTTACGATTTTGACTTAAAACCTCTTGTGTGTGGTTTTGTTTTTTTTAATTCCCCCACCCCATGCCCCTGAAACAAGTCTCCCACTTTATGTATTTAAAAAAAAAAAAAAAGGCAAAAAAAGAGAATCAATTCCACGGCTCCTGTTTGTTAATTTCATCTCAGCTAGAACTGGCTTAGGGTCATAGAGAGTGGTGCCCAAGATAGCTGAAACATTTGTTTGTTAGTTTTGATCGCTCCTGAGATTGAGGGAATCGGATACATGTACCAAAAGGCACTTTCAAATATATATATATATATATTTTAAAAACAGTGCTTCTGTTCTAAGAAATTCAAGTTAAGACAGAGTGCCTTTCACTCCCTTTAGTCATAAAGCGGATAAAACAAGCGATATCCCTGCTGACACTTTGGAAAAAAATACAGTAAAAAAATGTAGCTGAGACGAGTGTTCATGCTAGACAGCTCAATGTTCTAAAAAAAGAAAAGAATGAAAGAAAATAAAAAAGAAAGAAACCTCCTAAATCACCACTAAAAGTAATACAGTCATCAGGGGATAGTAATTAAAAAAAGCTGCCACTTCTGTACAGTTCTTGCTTCTTCGTCCTCAATTTCTTTTTTTGCCTCTCTCATCTTTGTTGGTTTTTTTTTTTTTTTACTATATATCTTTTCCTCTTTTTTTTTTTTCCTTCTTCTTTTTTTTTTTTTTAAACAACAATGTGAGGTCAGTTTAGTCTTCCTCGCCTCCTCCGTACATGTCGGCCAGTTTCTTGAACCTGGGACCCCAGTCGTTAAGGTAGTCGTAATCCTGGTCGCCAGAGCTCGAGGAGTTGAGCGAGCTGACGGAGCCCGCTGTGGAACCGCTGCCCTCGTAGTCAAAGACGAGAAGAGAGTCATAGGGCGGAGCGGTGGGGTCGTTGTCTGCTGCTCTCAAGCCCTGAGGGTTGACAAAGACACCAAGTTAATAGACACTAGACACTAGTTAATTGATAGATCTAATTTCATCTCAGCTCAGGGATCCTCTTCAAAAAAGCCATCATTTAGGCCTACTTAAAGCATAGAATCATAGGATCACAAGGCTGAGACCTCAACATTCAAGTCTAGAGATTAAACAAGTACCCACAAAAATGGGTATACTCCTGAAATTTCCAGCATTCAAATTAACCTGTAATGTTCAGGCACTATTTGGTACCCATTTCAATGTCCTGGAATGCTGACTTCCAGTCAAGGAATATTGTATTCTGGTCCTGGAATAGCAAGTTCTGGTACCAATGTTTCAGTTTTCTGTACTGATTTACTGATCAGTAACTGGAAAATCAGTAAATCAGTACAGGAAATTACCATTTTTTTTGGAATTTGGGTAACCGATCATTGACTGGGTAGCCTGTCGAATACACAACGCAGTACTTGAAAATCCAGGTATTATTTATTTATTTATTTATCTATTTATTTTATTTATATTTCTAGCCTGCTCTTCCCCCTAAGGCTCATGGCAACTTACATAAAACACATAGGGTGCAATCCAGTGCCGCACTTACGCCGGTGGCAGGTGCAGCTCAGAGCTCGGTGGTGTGTGCTCATGTACGCAGGTGCACTGCATGTGGATCCAGCTGTTTCATACAGCTTGCTGCGCCGGTGGCACGCACTTGCACCTGAGGGTTAACACTGTGGCACGGCTATGCCACAAGATGGCGCCTGCCAGATAACTGAAGTCAAGATGGCCACCAAACAGGAAATTGGAGTGTTTGGGACGTGGCCTATTGTATAAAGAGAAGCAGCAAACAGGAAGAAGGAAGTGACTGAAAAGGGGCTGAAAGGAGACTGAAAACAGTCTGAACCTTGAGTGAAAGAACCTGAGTGAGTGTGGAGAGCTAGCCTGGGAGTGTTGTGTGGCTAGACTCAATATATGGACTATATGTTGTGGGGATTGGCCAGAGGCTAGGTGCCTGGCCTGTGGACTGTGTATAAATAAATGGTGCTTATATGAGAAACCCCAGGAGTGACTGTGTGACTGATCTGGGCCTGATCCTGCATGTACTTAGCCATGGTAAAATGGGGGACCCTGCGACACACACATTAACTGCGCCTGGCGTAGGCACACTTTATCCCCCCCCAGTATTGCACCCATAAAATAAAAATACAGAAAAACTTACTTTAAAAATTTAATTAAAAGAAAAACCCACCCTCACCCTACGCCCCCAACCCTCAACCTCACCTGCTAAACACTTTACCAGAAAGAAACATTTGACAGTGCCTCCGGAATATGGTCAGGCTTGAGCTTAGACAGACCTCTGGGGGAAGGGAGTTCCAATCCACAACACTGGGGCAGCAACCAAAAACCACTTCCCTGGGGCCTTTGTTGACAACATTGGCTGGTGGCCCCTGCAAGCCAGTGCTCCTGACTGACCACGGGGGCCGCAGTGGAGCACGGAAGGAAAGGCGGTCTCTCGGATACGTGAGCCCCTGGACTGTTTAGGACTTTAAAGGTCGAAACCAACACTTTGAATTGTGCCCAGAAACCTATAGGGAGCCAGTGCCGATTGTAGATCACAGGTGTAATGTGCTCACAGTGACTCACTCCCGAAAGGAGCCAGGCCGTCGCATTCTGCACCAGCTACAGCTCCTGAACAGTCACCAAGGGCAGCCCCAGGTAGAGCGCAGTATGGTAATCTAGCCTCAAGGTGATGAAAGCATGGATCATGGTGGCCAGATCTGAGTCAGGAAGAAAGCGACGCAACCTCCTCACCAGATGGAGTTGCTGAAAAACACTCCTGGCCACTGATGTAACCTGATGTTTCAGGTGCAGCAATTGGTCTAGAAGCACCCCAAAGCTGTGAACTTGGGTGCCCACAGAGGGCGATGGACACCCTCCCCCCCAATAATATGGGTCCCAATCCCCTCCAAGACACAGGGTGTCTTTAGACATAATGTCAACAGGTGTCTGAATGTGTGTTTTGACCTTGATATGAACACTGGTTTGGCCCCGTGTTCACATGTCCTGTGTTCACACAGCCCATCGTGGGGGAAATCGGTGTTTTGCTCACCACCCGATCTCAGTACACAAGCGCTGCCGCCTTGTTCCCTGTGTTGTGTCTGCTAACATGCCATGTGATATCATTAGACACAATGTTGGCCACATGTTCAGTCGAAACACGCAAATTGTCCTTGTGATGCAATGGTGTTCACATCGTGTGTCCAACAGGTGGCCAAATTAGTGTTGGGATTGTTATGGTGCTGCTTACACACAACGGCCAAACACGTGCTTAGGGGTTTTGACACCTGATCTTTGTTATGTCTAAAGACGCCCACTAGCTCAGCCAAGCATTGTCACTTCAGTCTTATCTGGATTCAGCTTTGATCAGCTCATCCTCATTCAGTCCCTAGGAGCAGGCAGGCACTAGGTAAGCACCGCGCCTGCAGGACCTGGGTCAGATGAAAAAGAGAGGTAGAACGGAGTGTCATCATCATACTGATGGCACTTCACTTCATACCTCCAAATGACCTCACTCAGTGGCCTCAGATACACATTGAACAAAAGGGGGGACAAAATGGAATCCTGGAGGAAACCACGGGGGGGGGGGGTCCGAAGGGGATGACGAGCAATATTCCATCACCACCCGCTGGGACTTCCCCGACAGGAATGAACAGAACCACTCAAGAGCGGTCCCGCACACCCCTACCAAGTCCTGCAGTCGTGTCGACAACACCTCGTGATCAGCTCTATCAAAGGCCACTGAAAGATCTAAGAAGATCAACAGGGCACTATTCCCCTTGTTGATCTCCAGGTGTAGGTCATCAGGCAAGGCTGCAAGCGCAGTCTCCATGCTCTACCCTGGACGAAAGCCTGACTGAAATGGGGCTAGGAATCTGATAGCATAGAGATGAGCCTGAAGCTTCTGGGCAACCACATGTTCAGTAACCTTCCCTACAAAGGAAGGAACCTGCGTATTACCTGCAGGTCACAAATTAGGTATCCATTTTGGCTCTAATTCAAGTACAACCAGCCTCCTCCTACAAATCTTCAGTGAAGGAGATTGCTCAACCTTCCTTGGCAATTTGCTCCCTTGCCCAATCATCCTTACAGTTAGGAAATTCTTCCAAATATTTGGTTTGCTCCTGCAATATGACTTGACTGTGGTGCTACGTAGAGCTAGTTGCACTTGGTAGTAAATTTAGTATTATTATTATAATAATAATAATAAACATTTGTATAGCGCCAGCTGTGTACCTGGCACTTTACAGAACAATAAGCTTACAATCTAATAGTAAAAGTTAGCAGGACCTAAATATAAATGGTGTGGAAAGATTGCTTCTTCCATGGGGAAAATGTCATAGATTCATACATATCAGGGTCAGGAAGGACCCATTGAGATCATCTTGTCTGATCTCCTTGGCCTGGGCCAATCTCATCTATTGGCAAAGGCCAATAGAATTTCCTCCAGTTGTAGTTTCATTGTTGTTGTTGTTGTTATGCCAGTAATGCGGCTGGAATGGAACAATTGCAAATTATAGACAGATCCTAACCCTGGAAGGCAGGGGCATAGGTAGGCTGGAACAGGCCTTGGTGCAAATGTTAGAATGGGGCCCCCCACCAAGGTTCATGGGCCCTGGTGTAGATGCACCTCCTGCCCTGTAATAGCTGTGTCCTCGCTGGAGGGGCTTACAACCTAGGATGGAGAAGATCGAGGAGACAGGGGACCATAGGGAGAGACAAGGATACGTTCATGAAGCTGAGAAGTCACAGAGGCACGTGCTTAACTTAGTTACAAGGAATAGGGGAGAAAGTGAAGGACAGGACAGGAGAAGGAGCATCAGAGAGCAGCCTGTGAGGGTGAGGACCTATGGAAAGCCCAATGGAAGAGGTAGGTTTGACCACATCAAGACCATTAACTTGTGTTCAGTGAACAGAAACACGTATCTTCTAAAAGAGGGTCTTACTCTGAAGTAATGGGGAATTCACCACATCCTTTGATCATCTATTCCAAAGGTCAATCATCCTCATGAATAAAACTTGTGTCTTATTTCCAATTTGATTTTCTCCCTCTTTAGCTTCCAGTTATTGTCCCTTTATCTGGTTTCCTCTGCCAAGATTAAAGACTCTGTTCATGACCAGTCCTCTCCATGAAGGGACTGCTACTCTCTCCTTCCAAGTTGTCGTAAGCTAAGGGATTCAGAACCAGAGTTTGAGCTTTCCACATTACACCACAAACACAAATGGGGACTAAGTTCACACAAAAAAAAGTTATTGTTTTTTTACAAACTTTCCCATTGAGAATGAGCTGTGGTCTCTGAGAAACAATGGGCATTTTCCACACAAGACACTCTCCTCCCACTACCCACCCAACCACTATACATGTTACAGGGTACCCACAGGGCAACACTGCAGCCTTGCAACATGTATAGTGGGTGGGTGGAGAGTGTCTTGTGTGAAAATTCCCAGTGATCCCATTTCTGAAGGAAAGGGTCCAAAGATATGAGTCCGTCCACAGCCAGATTTCTTGGATACTATGATGCTGGGGTCCCCGTAAGAGTCATGCAAACACCAGAGATGGGACACATTTTTCTTTCCCTGGACTACTTCAGAATTTATGTACTTTTAATGGGATGGATAGAAATCAGTGGGAGAAGAGGTAGAGACACATTGGGAAAGGAACAGGTGACGGGCTTAATGGTTGGCATGGAGGGGATCAAGTTTGAGAACGAGACCTAGACTCTCCTGCTTCCTAAACCGCTTCTCTCATGTTGCCCCTTATGTTTTGAACTTCCTCTCTGAACACATATGCCATGCTCCCCCCTCCCCTTCCTCACATTCCTCCTAAAAACCTACCTCTTCCATCAGTTTTTTTCTTTCTCCTCAGCCCCATAGATTCCTTATTTATGACTGTCTATCTTTGGGATGAATCCAAGCGTGTGCACCTGCAATGTCTCACCTTCATGAATGTATCCCTGTCTCTCTCTTTTCATCCTTCCCCTTTACCACCACATTCCTTGTCCATTTCAGACTGTAAGCCCCTTGGGGGCAGTGACTTGTCTCTTAGCATTATTATTTATTATTATTATTAGCAAGCATTTATATAGCGCCAGCAATGTACCTGGTGCCTTACAAAGTAATGGAATAGACACAGTCCCTGTTCTAGGGCTTACAATATGAGAGACGAAGGAAGGAGAACAGAGGGAGAGATAAGGGGTGTAATATTCACGAAGATGTGAGGTCTCAGGTGCACATACTTGGCTTGGTTACATCGAGAATGATGGATGGCTGGTCCAAGTGGTGAGGATATGAGTACACAGACCTCAGGTAACAGATTGTACTGTATGGTAGTTATTAGCAGGAGTTAGGAGAGGGGAACGAGGAGTCAGGGAGGTCAGAGAAGAAGAAGTGGGTCTTGAGGAGGGATTTGAAGGTATGAAGGGAGGGGGTGAGGCGGATGTGGGCAGGGAGGGAGTTCCATGCATGGGGGACAGCGAGGGAGAAGAGACGAAGGCAATTAGGGGAGCAGGGGAGGCATGGGAGGGCGAGAGAGGGGACAGAGGAGAAGTGGAGTTCACGGACTGGAGTACGGAGGGAAATTAGCACAGAGAGATATGGGGGACCAAGGTTGTGAAGAGCTTTATAGGTGAGACTAGGAGCTTGTGCAGGATTCATTCAGGAAGGGGGAGCCAGTGAAGAGAGGAGGGGCTGCACGTGGTTGAAAAAACAGGCGAGGTGGATGACCCTGGCAGCAGAGTTTTGGACAGAGATAAGGGGAGAAAGGTGAGAGCGGGGGAGGTCAGTGAGAAGGAGGTTACAGTAATCAAGGAGAGAGATGACCAGGGCGTGAACAAGGGTTTTGGCAGAGGAGACAGAGAGAAAAGGGCAAATCTTAGCAATGTTATGGAGGAAGAAGCAACAGGATTTGGCAACAGAGTTGATGTACGGTTTAAAAGAAAGGGGTGAGACAAAGATGAAGCCTAAACTACAGGTTTGGGGGATGGGAAGGATGGTGACCCCATCAATGAGGATTGACAGGGAAGAGGGAGAGGAAGGATGAGGGGGGAAGATAAGAAGTTCAGTTTTAGCCATGTTGAGTTTGAGTTGACATTCAGACATCCAGGTAGAGATATCAGAGAAACAGCTGGTGAGGCGAGTTTGAACAGATGGAGAGAGAGAGAGGGAGTAGAGAGATAGAGTTCAGTGTCATCAGCGTAGAGGTGAAATTCAAAGCCATGGGAGGCAATGAGTTTGCCTATGAACAGGGTGTACATAGAGAATAAGAGCGCACCAAGGACAGGGCCTTGGGGAACACCAACTGAGAGGGGAGAGGAGGAGGAGGTGGAGTTGGCAAGAGACACATTGAAGGAGCGGTCAGAGAGGTAGGAGGAGAACCAGTCAAGGACAGAGCCACGGGAGTGAAGTGAGTCCAGCAAGAGTGAGTGGCCAACAGTATCGAAGGCAGCAGAGAGGTCAAGGAGGACAAGAATGGAGTAGAGGCAATTAGATTTAGCCACAAGAAGATCATTGGTGATATTAGCAAAAGCAGTTTTAGTAGAGTGAAGGAGGCGGAAGGCAGACTGGAGGGGGTCAAGGGAGGAGTTGGCGGAGAGGAATTTGAGGCGGGAGTAGAAAACACGTTCAAGAAGCTTGGAAGCAAAAGGAAGGAGTGAAACAGGACGGTAGCTAGAAGGGTTAGAGGGGTCAAGAGTGGAATTTTTGAGGATAGGAGAGAGAGTGGTGTGCTTGAAGGTGGAGGGGAAGGAGCCAGTAGAGAGGGAGAGGTTGATGATGTGCAGGAGGGAATTGGTGACAGTGGAAGCAATGGAGGTCAGGAGGCAGGAGGGGATGGGGTCAAGGGGGCAAGTGAAAGGGTTGGAAGAGGAAAGCAGGGAGGAGATTTCCTCAAGGGAGGTGGGAGGGAAGGAGGACAGGGGAGAAGGAGGGGGAGGGGGGAGAGGGGAAGGAGTAGGAAGACAGAGCGGGAAACAATGTCGAGGCGGATCTTGTCTATTTTAGAGGTGAAGAAGGAAACGAGATCCTGAGCAGAAAGGGAAGAGGGAGGAGGAGGACAAGGGGGCTTGAGGAGGGAGTCAAACGTGGAGAACAGGTGGCAAGGGTCCCGAGAACAGGACTCAATGTGGGAGGCATAGTTATTCTGTCTAGCAAGGAACATAGCAGAAGTAAGGGAGGAGAGAGAATTTGAAGTGAAGGAAGTCAGCATGAGAGTGGGATTTGCGCCAGAGGCATTCAGCAGCACGGGTGCAGAAGTGGAGGTGGCGGATACTGGGGGTGAGCCGAGGACAATCGGTACCTGATGTTTTTGTTTTATTAATTAACATTTATACCTCACCCTTCCCCGAAGGCTCAGGGAGGTTTACAAAAGACATAAAATACAATTTAAAAATGTTTAAAATACAACCCCCCGCAACCCAACCCAACCTTCCAACAACCTCCCACTTAATGCACCTCCCTATCCCCCACTTGCCAAATGCTTTAACAAAAAGGAAAGTTTGACAGCGCCTCCGAAAGATGCTCAGGCCCGGACTAGGTGGAGGGATTTCCCCAACATTGCGACAGCAACTGAGAACACCCTCCTGAGTGCCAGGTGGATTTGGGTTGTTATCAGGTCGATTTGGGTACTAGAAATTAATTTGGTATACCCATTTTTGTGGGTACTCCTTTCAGCTCTAACCACAATGCTATTTCTGTGTACAGAGTGCAGGCAGGTGGTGGCTCTGAACTGATCCAATGAGAAGGGAAAGATGGCTTCCACTATGGAAGCTTGAAATGTGTTTGTAGTTTGGTGTGCTTCAAAGAACATCATGTGACTGCCCAAATTGGAAAATAATTTCATGGGAATAATTTTCTCTACCAAAATTTTGCCAGCTTGATGCAGGTCTAATCTGCCCTCAGTATACCAACATTTCCCACCCTCCTAGATCAATGGCTGTGTAACTGACTGCGGTTTTAGAAGAGTAAAAAACCTCCCCTTAGTCTCACCCCATTTGGCTGTTCTTTGCTGTTTGGCTCCCAATGACATCAGAGAGTTTTTGCATTGGATGTCTCCAATGGAGAGCAGCATCAGGCCTCTCAATGGCACGTCCCAATTTTTAAATGCAGCTACTAATCACAGGTAAATTGAACAGGGCAGGCACAATCAGGGCTAGCCTTAGAATTTGTAAGGCCCAGGGAAAAAATAATTTATTTTTATTTATTTATTTTACTATTTTTCTACCCCGCCCCCCTCCTGCTCAAGAGCAGCTTGGGGTGGCTTACAAAACACATCAATAAAAACACACATAAAATATCATTAAAAACATTTAAAAAGATAAAAAGAACTAAAAGGGCAGAATTCCCCCTCCCTACCCTACCCCTCTCCCTCTCCAAAGGCCCAGTGGAACAGTCAGGTCTTACACTGTCTACGGAAAGAGGGAAGGTCCGGGGCCAGGCAGGCCTCCGTCGGGAGGGAGTTCCACAGCCTGGGAGCGACCACCAAGAACGCCCTCCCCATCGTCACCACCTGGGAAACGCGGGGGACTTCGAGTCGGGCGTCCCCGGATGACCGTAGGGGCCGCAATGCAATCCGGCACCTGAGGCGGTCCCACAGGTAAGGTGGGCCCAGGCCGTTTAGGGCTTTATAGGTCATTACCAGCACCCTGAATTGGGCCCGGAAGATAATAGTCAGCCAGTGCAGAGAGCGGAGCACCGTTGTAATGTGCTCGCAACGACCCGTCCCTGTTAAGAGACAGGCCACCGCATTCTGCACCAGCTGCAATCGCTGAACTGTCCCCAAGGGCAGTCCCGCGTAGAGTGAAGTATCCCTGATGGCTGCTTCCCTGTCCCATCACCACCTTGGGGACACCTCCATGGGGTCCGAGAGCTGATCATATTTATAACCCCCCCGCCATCACTTTCACCCTCGGACCGCAGGGGCCGATCCAGAACACAGAGAGTGAGGTGATCCTGCAGGTAGGTGGGGCCCAGGCAGTTTAGGGTTTTATAGGTAAGAACCAACACCTTGAATTGGGCATGGAAGACTATAGGCAGCCAGTGCAGAGCACGGAGCAATGGTGCAATGTGCTCACGGCGTGCCATCCCTGTAAGAAGATGGAGCACTGCATTCTGCACCAGCTGCAGTCTCTGAACTGTCACCAAGGGTAGCCTCATGTAGAGCGCATTACAATAGTCTAATCTCGAGTTAATGAAAGCATGGATGATAGTGGCCAGGTTGGAGCCTGAGACGTATGGCCTAAGAGGTCGCACCAGATGTAATTGGCAAAATGCCCCTCTCGCCGCAGTCCCCACCTGAACATCCAGGTGGAGCTGTGGATTGAGGAGCACTCCCAAACTCTGAACCTGGGAAACCAGTGTGGGGCAAACCCCATCAATAAGGGGCATAGCATATTCACTGCCTTACTCATCAGCATAACTTCCGTTTTGTCAGGATTCAGCTTCAGTTGGCTTGTCCGCATCCAGTTCCCCACAGCCAACAGACATCGGGTAAACACTGAGATGACTGCATCTGGGTCGTATGCAAAGAGAGGTAGAGTTGGGTGTCATCAGCATATTGATGACACCGCACCCCATACCGTCTCACGACCTCGCCCAGCGACTGCACGTACATGCTGAACAGGAGGGGGGGGGGCGGGGGACAGAATAGAACCTTGTGGGACTCCACACGAGTCCCACTGGGAGAGAGTGGGGTGCCCCACACACTGCTTTGGTGAAAATGGGGGTCACTGTGGGGCCCAGGGCAGTCGCCCCCAGTCATCCTGTGGTAAGACTGGCCTTGGGTACAGTAAATATTTTGGATTTTTGTACTGGCAGATTGATACAGGGATGAAGGATGAATGGTCCTTCCCTCACTTCAAACTCTGTGGTGTCTGCCTCCCTATGTATATATGAAGGCCTGCCACAATATTAAGTATTAAATAATAAATACGCCAAGAGGAATTGGATTAATTAAGAGGAAATAATCCACCCAGGGAGGAATGGCATCTATGAAACCAGCTATTGTGCAAATCTCTCCCTTGATGGAGCTCATCTTTTGTAGTAGGATCTTCCTGGACCAATCTGTGTCTTCTGGAAACCAGTGGCACCCTTGAAAGGAATAGTCATGTGATCAATGGTTGGGAGTGATGCTAGCCATTATTTTGCCAAGTGACAATTCTGTTGTCCTAGAAGACTTTTGTTTCATACATCTCTTACTTTTTTAAATTAAAAAAAATAATGAAAAGAGTTGGGCAGAACTTCATGAAAACGTCTACAAAAAAGAAATCCTGAAACTCTGGGGGAGAACTCTGTAAGTTGTAACGCGAGATACGTTTCCCTGCTTCAACTCTGCTGAAGAGGCTGAGCTGCTTGGTGCATGCAGGTTTATTTAAGCCGGGAATGCTCTCTGTGAAGTGTACCATGACGGACTCCTGCAATGAGCAGCATTCCACTTAACGGCAGAGTAGAGGAAAAGGGGTAAAAATGTTTCCAATAATTTCAGGTCATTTGTCCCCTGGGCTAGGAAGTCTCCTTTCCTAGCTGGCTCTGTCCTGCGTTTGGAACTGTCAGCTTTGCTCTTCGACTCACTCAGCATGGCACGTCCTCACCAGGCTGGTTGGAGTGCTTATTTTCTTTTTAATTAACTGGGTCCTAGATGGGCTGATCCTTTTGGGAAGAATCACCATTGATGGAGAAGGCTAGCACCAAGCCTTTAGAGGACTTACATCGAGAACCCTAGACAGATACTTGTTTCCCTGCAGGTGAAACAAATGTCCGAGAAACCATCCCTATCCCCCACTATCAGCCCTGCTACCTTTAAAGACTGCTTGCTCTGCTCTGCAGGCTATTTCTACTGCTGCTGCTACAGGCAAACCCCCAGCCCCTGGACTGGTATCATCTGGTCCCTCCTGGCGGTTGCTCCCAGGGGAGGGGCAAGGCCTAACTTGGGCACTGAGCTGGATATCCTAGCTGCTGGAGAAGAACAAGCCACCAGCCCTACTGCTTCTAAAGACTGAGTGCTCTGTCTGAGGTGGGAGTGGCTCTAGGGTAACATCGAAGGGCGCCCTTTGGCAGCGGCCGAGCTGGGGCTGGGGGGACGTTTTAATTGACTTTTGGGATGGTCGGGTTGGGAACGGCAGGGGGTAGGGGTGTCACCATGAACTCCTGGTGAGAGCAAGGAGTATGGGAAGGGGAATGGGGGTGGGAGGGAACTCCTTCAAGCCAGAGACGGGGGGAGTGGGTTGGTGGTGGGGAACTTCTGTGTGTGAGAGGCATGCGGATGGGGATTGGTAGAGAATTTAGGGTGGAGGGAATTGTAGATGGTCTAGCTCCTGTGTGTGTATGTGTGTGTGTGTACGTGTGTGTGTGTGTGTTTTTAAACACCCTTCTGTGTTGGGGTAGATTCCTACCCCGGGTGCGCATCTCTTGCAAAATCTTTCAGATTAGTGGCTCTCCAACATTGCTCTTTTTGGACACTGTCACCTGCACACAAGTACACAATATCCCCAAAGGAAAGCTGGCTACCATTTTTTATGTGTGACTTGACCGAAAAGGCCCTGGGGTAGATTTACCCCAATCCATTTTACCATGGGGTAGATTTATATCTCGGCCTGGGGTAGCCATCACATTTCATGCTAGCTTACACATTCAAGCAATTTAAGTGGCAAAGGACTAGGGTAGAAATCTACCCCATGACATGAAAAACGTTGTTTAATTTGTGACAAAAGACAAGGGTTAAATGTATTGTAAACCAGCTTGAGCCCCTGGAAAACATTTGCATTATCCGATTTGTTTCCAATGAAGCTGATAATAGCCACTGTTAATTTTTGTTTTGTTGGATATCCATTTTGAATATTATGTTTTGGTTTTTTCCCATTAAATTTGGTATTTCATTGGTTATGCCATTTTGACTCTAGCTAGTGCCATTGCACAGGCACAGCAATGAAAATGCAATAACTGAAATACCAAAATAAATGACATGCCACGCTAAAAACAGCAACAAAATAACCAAAGAAGTGGTGAACTGACTGAGAGGGGATATGATCGAAGTTTATAAAATCATGAGTGGTGTGAAACACGTTACTAGGGAATGGTTATTTATTTACCCTCTCAAATAGTAACAGAACTAGGGGACACTCCATGCAACTTGCGAGTAGCAGATTTAAAACAAATAAAAGAAAGTATTTTATCGCTCAATGCAAAATTAAGTCGTGGAATTTATTGCCAGAAGAAGGTCTGTAGTATAACTGGGTTTAAAACAGGATTGGACAAGTTTCTGGAGGATAGGCCCATTAGGACCGCCTCGGGTTGTTTCGCGGCCCTTGCGGTCAGCCAGGGGCGCCCAGCTCGAAGTCCCCCGAGTACGCCGGGTGGCGATGGCAGAAAGGGTGTTTTCGGCGGTCGCACCTTGGCTGTGGAATTCCCTCCCATTGGAGGTCCATTTGTCCCCAGACCTCCCCTCTTTCCGTAGATGCTGTAAGACCTGGCTGTTCCGCTGAGCCTTCGGGTAGGGTGGCTGGGTGGGAAGGCGGGGTGGGATTTTTGTATTGTTTTATTGCTGAAAATCGCCATGTCTATTTTATATTTTTATGCTTTGTGATATTTTAGATGTTTTTATTATTGTTGTTTATAATTGTGTTGTATGCCGCCCCGAGCTGCCATTGTGTGTATAAATAAAATAAATAAATAAAAATAAAATTAGCAGCTATTAGCCAGGTAGGTTTGGGGAATGTAATCTCTTACTGTCAAGAGCTGGGAGTGAACAACGGGAAATGAATCGTCCCATTCTGACCCGTTGGGTACTTCTTCCAAGCGATCGAGATTGATCACTGTCGGAGACAGGTGCTGGGCTTGACGGACCATTGGTCTGACCCAGAATGTTCTTATAACTATCTGAAAATGCAAATAATATCCACGGGTATGAAATCCGCTATTTGTTTCTCCTCTACTGTCCACCACTTATGTACCTTGAAAAGCCTTTCTGCGCCATTTGGTCCCATCCCCCTTTGGTCTGGGTGTAATTGCGCTAGGCAGGGAGAAAGCATATGGGTGGCCGTATGTTGGGGTTGTTGTAGCTACTGTAGTCATCCTGCATCCAAGCAGGGGGGTGGACTAGATGAGCTTCAAGACCCTTCCAGCGCTGACATTCTATGATACCTTTTCAGATTATTATGAGAAGAAAAAGGGAAGAACCCAAAGTGCATGTTGTGTTGTATGTGTGTGAATTCTCTCAAAACATTCCCACAAGAAACTCAGGTCAGAATGTGGAAAGGTGAAACTGGAGGGTGGAACTATGGGACTGTGGAGAGCCAGTGCAGCCTAGCGGATAAAGCCGGTATTATCACACGGGCGGGAGCCTCATGGATCCCAGAGCCGCTCCTTGTAGCCATCACGCCCAGGTCCCGTGATGACCCCAGCATACAAGCCAGTGGTTCCCGCAGCTGCAGTCTGACCGTGTGCCGCCCTGCCACCAAAGAGTTGTGGTTGCTCCTGAGACCGCTCTAGGCTCAGGCTGTAATTGTGACTCTATGGCGGTGAATGTGACCCTCTCTGTGCGCCCCCCCCTGTCAGACGGGAGGCAGCCCCGAGGCGGTGCATTGCCCCAGTTTGGGCCAGGTCACGCTGCGCAGCGTGGTCTGCCTTTCTGGTGATGATGCCGTGCAGGGCAGGTCCAGCCCAACCCGGCGTGAACCCTGAGTGAAAATCTGCAGGGCGCACATGAGCAGGTAACTTGGGGGCAATGTGGGGTGAGGGCAATGTGGGGCCCCATCTTATTTGTTTACACCTGGAGTTTGGCTTGAACCTGGGAAACCGATGTTCAAATCCCATTTAAGGCAGCTTTGGCCAAATCATTCCCTGAGCTTCATTTTCCCATCTGTAAAATGGGAATAACAATAATGTCTTACATCACAGGGCAGGTGTGCAGGCGAATGAGATCAGGATTGTAAATCACTTTGAAAGTGTTACATAAATGAGAAAGTGTGGTGTAATAGTTAAGTGTGAAGTACTTGGACCGGGAAGTAGGGGGGGACCCTGGTTCAAGTCTCGCTTTAGCTGGAAGCTCACTGGGTGACCTTGGGCAAGTCACAATATTCTCTCAGCCTAACCTGCATCACAGGGTTGCTGTGAGGATAAAAAAAAAGTTGTGTTAAATTGTTGTCTGTAAAGTGCTCCGAGTGCCATGGCAGGGGGGTGCTATATAAAAATAAAGATTGTTATTATTAAATAATAACAACTGGTTTTATTGGGCTGAAGGATAGCGGCAATGTGCATGTTGGGAGGAGGGAGAAGAGGATTTTTAAGGATTAACAATAAGAAGAGAGAAGGCATCAGGAAATGGATATACTAACAGAATTAAACGGCTGCCGCATTTATATTTCTGACTTACGAAATGGATGGTGTTCCATCTCAGAGGAAATAATGCATTGATTGGATTGCAAACACACAGTTGTTCATTTCAATAGCAAAAGGATCAGCTCAAACAAACTGAAAAAAGAGTTAAAGGCACAGTACTGGTAATCTTCTAGGGGAATTAGATAAAGGGCTCGCTTATTAAAAGTTCATTACCGTTATGGAGACGCTGAGGAGAGGGCTCATCTGAGAGAGTGGTCCGGTGAAGTGAACTGGAACTCAAGAATCTGGCTAAATTCTGATAGTTGCATACACACGAGGCAAACAATGAATGCCTCTGTCACAGCATCCTCAACTCAAAGAATCCTTACCTCTATTGTTTATTGAAATCCTTGTTGAATGCAACAGGAGAAGGGTTAGATTCAGGCTCCCACTAAGATGAAAAGACTCATGCCAAGTATTTTATTCTGGCTGAAACCAGAAAGTAAATCTTGGTCCTTTTCGTGGTATTTTGTCTTATTTTGATTTTAATGCAAAGGCAAGTGCTACTTGTATGAGATGTTCCGTCACGCTACTTGCTTTGAGTAACATGGGCAGCATTTGACTCTTAGTGGGATTTGTGGGATGTTTGTCTATATTTTACTCTGGGCCCTTTTCAAGCGCATTGATCGTCGACGGGAGCCTAGCTGACAGTAGCAGCCTTAAGAAGAGATACAGAGAACCTGCAGGAACAAACCTCGTTAATAAAATCACCAATGTCCCCAGGGTGAGGAATTACTGGTCTTATAGGATACTGGGGCTCAGCACCAATGGGTCTTTCATCTACCCGTCTGACTCCAGCTGACTTGTTCAGGACGTGATCCATAGTCTCCGGCTGCTGAAGTTGGCTTAAATCGTAATCCTGTAAAAAAAAAAATGGAGAGGCACCGCGTAAAACCTGAAGAGATTTTCTCTGCGATCTTCAAGCAACTCTACACTACATTAGCATATAAATAACTGGCTAGGCCCAGCCATGATTCACTTGTGCTTAGTGGCAAAGTTTCACCACTGTATCAGCCTGATCCTCAAGTTGTCTAGCACTGGGATGCCCTTTGTGGCTTTTCAAACTGTAATACTGTACACTGGAAAGCAGCCATAGAGTCTTTGGTCCTCCAGTTACCTGAGAGACCCAGGTTAAGCCACAGGAGAATCTTCTTTGAGAAAGTACTCCAGGTGTTTGTTGGCTTGAAAAACGTGCCCATGAGGTTAGATTTTAGTGGCATGGGGTCTTTCTCCCCGCTCTATGAATAACCAAGCCGATCTCAAGATACAAAGTTTAAAATGTGTACAAAAATGTTTTAAATTAATCACTACAATTGAGTAAAGGAATACAAGAAGCTAAAGTATAAAATCCCTACAAAAAGGTGTAAAAATATATGAACAACATACAAAGTATAAAAGTAAAAAATAATAATTGCTACACAAGAAAGAACTTAAGAACTTGGAAGACTTTAGAATTACTCCGTACTCAGCCGGCCAAACTGGAGAACCCAAATTTGAAGAGCAAAAAAGAAGTCTTCTGCAGAAAGACTAACCAAAGTTAAGAGAGGAAGCAATTACAATTATCCCTCCTGTTGTATTTATTTCATCCATCACCATTCTAGCCTATCTGATATGGTGGAGTATTTTTCGGAAGCAGTGTAAAACTTTTCCTTTTGGCAAAGCATTTGGCTGGTGGGGCTAGGGATTGAAGTGGAAGGATGAGGGTGGTTTTTTAAAAATGTTTTAAATGCAGTTTTATTGTGTTTTTATGATGTGTGTTTTTATTATGTAAGCCGTCTTGAGCCTGAGGGGAAATTTGAATAAATACATAAATAAATTAAATTAAATGGCCACAATCATGAAATCTCATTGGCTAACAGCTTCTTGCTGATGACACTCTCCTTTCCCCCATAGAGAGGTTATTATTTCCCTTCTAAGTGGTGTTGAGCTCCAGTCTCTTCCGTATTAGCCACGGTCAGCATTCAGTGCTTTCAGTCATGAGAGAGACACAAGTTTTCTCATATTCTTAAACAGTTTCAGCAACTTAACCAGTTCCCTATTAACCTTTTCCAGAGGAACCTTTCACCCATAAACTAGTTCCGTATTAGCTCTTCCTAGGGAAACATGGGGACAGATGTACCCACAAAAAGGAACCTTGTTTTATTCTGTCAGAACCTCACAGATTTCCAGTGTGAGGAGGTGAGGTGTGACTAGCAGGGTAAAGAGCTCCCCAGAAATGGCAGAATCAGTCCCTACTGCTACCTCCCCACTCCAGGGGATTGTTTCTGCCACCGCAAGCGCCTACTCCTCTCCACTGGCTCCCCCTTCTTGAGCGTATTCTGCACAAGCTCCTCGTCTTCACCTACAAACAGGGCCGGCCCCAGGCATGTGCCACCAGTGCCCAGGCACATGGCCCCATGGTGGGGAGGAGCCCCGCACCACCGCAGGCTAGAGACTGACAGATGCTGCTGGTTTTTGTTTTTTTCCCCAACCGGGAGTCTCCGAGTCAGTGCTCATAAGGGCAGGGGGGCGGGGCGTAAACTCCCTGGGAATCCCTGGCCGATTATATGCTACGGAACTGAGCTGACACAGTCAAGTTGCAGCTAAGTAACCAGCCGCCCATCCCTTGAAACCCACCCCACCCCCACCCCACAATTCTAGCGAGTGCCGGCCGGCCTTTGGGGCCTCACAGCAAGGCTTGGCACATGGCCCCTGAAACCCTTGGCCCGGCCCTGCCTACAAAGCCCTTCACAACCTCGCTCTCCACTAACTCTCTGCCCTGATCTCCCTCCAAACCCCTACTTGAGCACTCTGTTCCTCCTCCATCCCCTCCCTCACCCTTCCACGCCTCCCCTGCTCCCCCAACTGTCTTCGTCCCTTCTCCCTCACTGCCCTGCACGCCTGGAACTCCCTCCCTGTCCTCATCTTCCTTGTCCCCTCCCTTCGTACCTTCAAGTCCCTCCTCAAAACCCACCTCTTCTGCTCTGCCCTTCCTAACTCCTTCTAATCATCCCCATTATCCCCCACCTGTTATCTGCAAACTCCCATTTTTCTTTAACCAAGCCAAGAACATGTACCTGAGTTCTCGCATCCTCATGAATGTTGCATCCCTTGTCTCTCCCTCTGTTCCCCCTTCCCTGTCTCCCCATCCCCTGTCTTTAGATTGTAAGCTCACAGGCAGGGACCGTGTCTATCTTATTCTCTGTAAAGCACCAGGTACATAGCTGGCACTATATAAATGCTAATACTACTACTACTAATAATAATATAATATAATTAATGCCACATTGAGTAGTAGCTTGAACTTGAGCTGCTACCTGATAGCTGGTATGTTGTACCAGGAGATGCCGACTACGCAAAGCCAGACACGGGATGGAGAACATATACTTTGTGAGTGCAGTCCTGCAGCCCTCGCAAACTGTGTCTACGTGAGGCGCAATGAAAGACTGCCGGCGCTCAGGCACGCATGTGCCCTACCGGCGCAGCAAGCCATGTGGGGCAATGGTGCGCCCCTTCCTATGCGACCCCCTGTGCCCACACACCCTGCAGTCTGGGGGATGGAGCAGGAGTCCCCTGGGCTGGGGTGTGTGTAGGCTCAGGGGGTCGCAGCAGCGCGGGTCGTGCCGTTGCCCCACGTGGTTTGCTGCGCATGTGAGGCACCTGAGCGCCCGCCACCCAGCACACCAGTGTGCCTCCGTAAGCCAGAAGCAGGATTGTACCCACAGTGTTTTAATTGGGACAGGAGTAGGGCTGTAGCGGAATGTCGCAGTGGTACCTATTTCCGCCGGAAACAGCATTTCCGCAATTAGTGGTATGGCGTGGCAGAGGCTTTCATTCCACTAATTTCGTTCTGCTACTTCCACAGGCTTCCCAAAATAGCGGAAACATGACACCAGCGCCACAAAATAACGGAACAGAGGTTTTCTGACACTTTCCGCAATTCTGTAATTTGCAGAATGCCGGCGGAATTAGCGGAATGTCCGCAGAAAAGCTGCTTTATGGCGCAGGCAATTCCAAAATGGCGGAATGGAATTGCGGCACGGAAACAGCTGCTGCCGCATCAGCCCTAGACAGGAGTTTCAGAGTGTTATGGAACCTTCATTGGAGGGAAAGAGAAAGAGGAAGGAATGACCTAACAAGCCAAACCAAGAATGCTCTCTTCTCCGTTTGGGAAGGATAACCTTGACAGAGGTGCAGTGCATCCTGAGAGCACATGCCTTGGAATTTTTCATCTAACATCAGCATCAGCGTCTGCACAGAAGAAGCCACCACAAAAGAACTGACAGATTGAGGCAGACTTTAGCTTAGGGCTCGGTTCCATAGCAAAGCTTTGCCATTCTGAGCTCCACAGTGGAAAAGAATATCCCCAAATGTATTGAGACATTTTCTTGCAAATTTAGGCCAGGAATTAAGAGAAACGAAAAGCATGTTAGGGACTATTAAGCAAATACGGGGAAACCTGTTAAAAGCCCCAGACTCAAGCAAGCTGATGCAAACTGCCGTGGGGCACTCACGGAAACCAGGGAAAGGTGGGAGCTGCTAGCTCGGCCCACGGAGGCATCGGAATGAGTCTGCAGAATTCTCATTACTGAAAGAAAATGTGCATTTTTTCAATGCAGTAGTGTTGATCTATTGGTTTATAATCTGTTTCCTAGTCTACGTTCTAATGGGGATGGATTGGCATTTGCTACACCCATCCCATGTACGAGTACAGCACGCCTAGGAATGTTCTCAGCACCCAGCCTTGAACCAGCCACCGGAGGGTTCTGATGCAGTGTCCAACGAGGGTTGCCAGATACGCACATTTTCCCAGGGCACTTATGAAAAATACATGCTGCAGGGCCTGCATTGGCACCAATGTATTTTTCATATGTGTTCTGGGAAAATGGGCATTTTCTAGCAACCCTGTGCGTCCTGGCTCAACTCAGCCCTGGCCTTATTGACCATTCTGGTCGCAGCCCTGACCCCGCCTTCCAGCTTCCTGCTTGGCTGCCTGCAAACAGGAAGCTGTGCAGATCACACCTTCTGTTCTGCATCTGCCATGACCCGTTGAATCCTGCTGGGACTCTGCCCTGACCCTGCTTCAACCTGGACGTGATCCTGCGTCCATTTCTGGCTCTGATGCCCCTTGGATCCTGACAGCTGTACTGTTTCCATCGGTATGCGCTAATGTTAACCCCTTCAGTTGTGCTTGTGCAGAGGGCCGGCCTTAACACAGGTGGGTGGGCAGGGCAAGGCAGTGAGTAGCAGACCGCACAGGAAATGTCTGCTTTGGGAGCAGTAGTGCCCCCTGCTGCCACTCTGGAAGTACTCCCGGGCCTTGCAATCGCTGCCATTGCTCCAGGGGGCAATTCTAAGGCCCCACTGCCACTCCTGACAGCTGCTGTTGCTGCAGAGGACTTGGGCCCCTGCAGCTGCTGCTGAGAGTTTCTAGGGGGCAGCGTCTCGAAAGGTATGGGTCCAAGGCGTCAGCCTCTGTCGCTTCTGCCTCAGGCCAGTTTCACTTGGGCAATACGATGGAAACTGACAGGGCAGCACAAGCATAGATAAGGGCAGAACATGAAACTGCGTATATGTTCTAGGCAAAGGGTAGAAGGAAGTATTCTCCCATGTTCTGCTAGCCCCCTGGGTAGTATTTATGCATGCGAAAACTCACCATTTCTGCACTATGCCTCGATATTGTGCAGACTGGGGGTGTGTGTGTGTGAAGGTGGGAAATCCTTTCTCTGTCTGTGCGTAATTTGAGACATTACGAGACCAGGGTGATCACAGTGAATCCCCTGTGGTGGCCGTTTGTCGCGTAACGTCTGTTGGGATTCCCACCAGATGTTCACCTCAGTGAATCCCCGGCGGGAATCTCAATGACCACGATTTGGGACCTCCGGCCGCCCTGAGGTCCAGAATCATAGTGGAATCGGGCCCAACCGTGGTTGGATTGGCCATGATCTGGGATCGGCCGAAGGTAATGTCTGTTACCTTCAGCCGGCCCGGATCGTGGTCCCGACCACGGGACAGGATCGAGCGCAGCGGCCAGACTGGCCGCAGTGCCTGCCCGTTTCCTGGAGGACTACGCCCACTCGCCCATCTTGGGGGGGGGGGTTGGGTGGCATGACGTGCGGCCACACAGCCCCGCCCCCTCCCCTCACAGCCCCTCTCCCTCCCCAATCCCCCTCCAGAATCAGGCCAGCACGTCTAAAGGACTGCTGGCCTCATTCTTGACCGGGATCCGCAACGGATCCCGGTCCGTGGTTCAGCGTGGCAGGCCTCTGGGCCCGTCACGTCTGAAATTACCCACTGTGTCACATTAGCAATTTAAAAGTAGCCAGGGAGCCACACCAAAAGATTGCTGAGAGAAGCTGACCTGCTTCCCCGCAAATTCCCATGTTTGCCCAATCATTTCGTAGTCTGAATTGTTTCAGTTCCAAAATGGAAGCTTTGCATGAGATAGCAATGAGGAAGAATTTGCAGGGTGAGAAGAAGCTGTTGCAGGATGCTGACTGCAAAAAGATACGGGTGTGATAAAGAGATGCCAGGAAAGTACATCGAGACAGAATGCTTATTTGGGTGGGTGCTAGGGGATGGGGAAGGGAGAAGACTGGGTCCCCCCAAACAGCCCCCTCCATCTTCCTTCTTAACTTCCTTTGAGGTTGTCACCATCCAGCCTGTCTCCCAGGTGCATAGCCTGGAGTTCATCTTCGACCCCCTCCCTCTCCTTTACACCTCAGACCCAATCTGTTACCAAATCTGGTCACATTGCTCTGCATAACATTGCAAAAATATGGCCTTTCCTTATTGTTTCCACTGCCAAAACCCTAGTCCATTTTCCAGACATCTTTCGCCTTGACTACTGCAACTTCCCTCCTCTCATTTCTGTTCAATGCCCTGCTGCCAAGGTCATCCATGTTCAGCCCCTCCTCTCTGCCTTCCATTGGCTCTCCCACCTGAACACATTCAGGACAACCTCCTTGACTTTACCTTCAAAGCTTTTCATAGCCTTGCTCTCTGCTCTTGTATCCTGCCACATTCCCACTTGGGAGCGTTGCCTTACCTGCTCGTGACGTCCATACTTCTCAAAATATATTGCCCCTTCTCCCTTGCTGCCCCCCAAGCCTGGAACTCCCTCCCTGAATACATTCCTTCTGCTCCTTTCCTGCCAACCCCCAAATCCCTCCTGAAAACCTACATCTTCTGTCATCCCCACAGACTCATCACTGATGCCTCCTCTTCTCTCCTTTGCTCAGAGTCCTCCTCTCCCTATAACTAAGTTGCATGCGCTCCCATGACTTCTCAACTTCAGGAATGTATCCTACTCCCTCCCTATGTTTCGTTCTCCCTTATCTTTCCTAGACTGTAAGCCCCCTGGGGTAGGATCCTGTCTCTTACTACTGATTATACAGCACCAGGTTCATTGCTGTCACTATACAAATAACAACAACAAGAATAAATAATGAATAATATAACCCCCAGATGCAACCTCTACCCTTGAGCGGTCAAACCCTCATCCCAGTCCCTACTGACTCAGAGCATGGATGCAGGAATTGGAAAGGGACCAAATAAACACTAGGCACAGATGGGTTTTCCCCATCTCTGGTAAAGAATTCCAGACAAAGCATACAATTATGATTCTCTCTAAACTTTTCCTAGGATCAGAAGAAAATGAGAACTAAGTATTCTGTAGAACAGACACCCTAGGCAAGTGTGTCCAAGGCCAAAGTGATGTTCAGCAGTCATATTAAAGAGTGCCTAGGCACTGCATGCATTTCCTGTATTACCCTCTTTGTCTATGACATGTCTTGGCACTGTGCAAAATTCCCAGTGATTATAAAGAATGTCAATGTAATGTATATAATCCATCAAGAACACCTCTCAGAGCTGCATTCTCTTGAGGGCCTATATGTGTTTTATCCATTTCTTGCATTTCATATTTTACCTGAAATATTATACGTATATCAGTGGAAAAACCCAAAACAAACTCACATAAGCTGTAACACCTGCCCTCAGCTAAAAGAAGACCTGTATCTTCTACAAGTTTGGGCATACTGTCCATCCAGTAAAGGTTTGGGGGCTACTCTACAGCCAACACAATCCTTCCGGCTACTGCCTGACTACAATAGAAATCTTGGGATGGGAATTACCTTGTGTAAGTTGTTGTCAGAGGATATTGTGAGGGCTAATACAATACCCAGGGACCCATGTTCACTGTGTCCCCCACCCCCCCATTGCTATTAATGGAGAAAACACAGTAAACATGGGTCCCTGACTACAACAGGGTGTAAAAAAGGATTAAATACATTCTTAGAGGATAGATTCATAAATGGCCATTAGCCAAGTTGGTCAAGGGGACATAACCTCTGATTCTTGGGAGCTGGGAGTACATAGTAGGGAATGAATCACTCCATTGTGTCCTGATGGGTACTTCTCTGAAGCAATCAACAGTAGCAACTATTGGAAACAGGACACTGGACTGGACGGACCATCAATCTCACTAGAACTAAAACAAATAACTGCAAAGATGGGTAGACCTGTTGAAATCGTGGCACTTGACCCGATCCGGTAACATCAGGTACTAATCGGTACCCAATTAGCGCCTTGTGGGCTACCTGATTTACTGATTTCCGATACTGATTTTTCAACTTCCAGTATTGATTTTTCAATATTCAATCCTGATTCCTGTATTGATTCCAAGTTCCCGATAGTTCAGCAACCTGGGATGGTTTCAGACATGACGTTGGCACAGATTAATCTGCTTTGGCACAGATTCATCTGGACGCTGGCGTCACATTAGAAAAACGGCCGCCAGATGTTTCCGCGGTCTGGCGCCCAACCATGGTGGAGTTTAGCCCGGGTTGTCACTCGAGAAACCCCAAGTGACAGCCCAGGCTATGCTTCATCACGGTTGGGAGCCAGCTGGAGGACCTGGAGTAAAGCTGGACTGTCTGATAACCCATTTTACTTGCTGCGGTCCAGAGTGGTGGATGGGGGTCCCACCCACTCCCTGTCCTGTCCTGTAATTACTCTTCTTTGGCAGCTGGGCCGAGTCCGGCCTGGAGTGACAGCTCCTGCCACGGTCCGGACGAGTCTATCGCCATGGCTGGACTGATCACGTGTAAAAGCACTCTTGGTAATGGCAATGCCTACTCTTTTGGGGTAATATGGAGCCCAGCCTGGTACTCAGGTACCAATCAGGCACCTGATGGAAAACTTGATGGGTTGTGAATGCATGACCCGTTTCATCTCTAGGTCTGACACAACATGGCACTGCTTATGTTGTTAGAATGAAGGCTGCGGGGAAAGGAAGGGCAAGCTACACTCTGGCTGACCCACAGACACGGAGGTCTCCTCACCTGGTCTTCCTCGCCACCTCCTTCCTCGTCATACTTCAGGATGTTATCCCGCACGTCGTCTTCCGGATCAATGAGAAGCTGCTTCGTGTGCCGCTCCTTCTCCCTGCGTTTCATCCATACCACAAACAGCAAAACCATGGCTGCAAAGATGAACAAGATGCATCTGAGCAAGGGAGATTTACGGCCACTAACAGACTAGCTGTATGTATTCAAGGGAGTGTGTTAAAGACAGCCTAGCCTTTCACCTCTCCCTTGCACAGCAGAGGGAATATGACTGTTAGCATAAAGCCAACACCTGATTTATATAACCACCGACAGCGGAGGTAAACTAAATACCACCTCTGCTCTATTAGTCTCATTTTATTAAGCGAACATTTATGCCAATGTTAGAGGTTAGCGCTGTTGTAAATAGCTCCCGAGCCTGGTTCCTTCAACTTCAGGGTGAATTCCAGCAAACCAGTCTGGAGGAAATCGCACACACTATCACCTTTAACATGGATTACGGGATGCCATCTGAATGGGAAGGCACGTCTAGTTGCTGCCAGCGGGACACGTGTGCTTCTAAATTGCTTTGTGCATTATGAAAAGGAGCAAAGAAATAAGAGACAGATCAATGGGGCGGAGATTACCCGGAAGGCACTGGATATGCACATTTCTCTAAGTAGCGGCAAGCATGTTGATTGTGGCCAAGGCTTTCAGAGAAAAAATACATAATCCAAAGGCAAAATAAAAAGAAAATGTGAAAGCTGCAGCTTTCTGGAAGCTTTCATCTGAAACCCTGCAAGAACAGCAGGATAAAGGAAGAGGAACAGGGACTTGTTAGAACCCAGCCAAATGCCCAGAACCTTTCCATGATCATCCTTCAAAGAAGTAGTACAATAATGCCCTTTGAATAAGTCAGACGTCACAACCGTGCTAATTTTATTTTAATGAGATGCACTTTTCACAGAAAGGATGGAAGAGAGGCTAGGTAATGTGAGTTCACATAATCCAATTTGGACTGATTCTCATTCTTTTTTATGGGCTTTCTGTATTTCCAAAATCACATTAACTCAAGCGCTCTGTGATAGGCTTTCAGCCGCCTGCTTGGAAAGCAGATCTAAGCATCTTTGAACTCTTTGCAGAGAGATCGCTGTTGGGTTTTCACAGAGCAAGGGAGAGCAGGACCATTCTGGCAGTGCAGAACTGCCTTCTCCAGGAGCCATGGTTCTCTCACTGAATTGCAGGGCCATCAAGAGAGATGCTGCTCTTGAGTAACAGGAAGAAATTGTCAATAGACATGATGCTGGCCTGCTATAGCCTGGCTTGGGCCAAAACCTAACCCATGTGTTTGTTAGCAGGCCACCAGATGTGGGCCCACTAGAGTCTCCAACTCGGTAGGCTGATGCCCAGAAACATGCACCCAGAAGGAAATGGGTCTACAGTCCATGACCAAGATCCATCCAAGCAGGCCATAGCAAGCAATCGAGCATGTGTGTTTGCACCACCATCCTGGCCCTGGCATGGGAGTCGCCATGGCAGCTGCCATGGCTACCCATTATTGGCATCCATGGATGCCCATCATGGTGGGGGGAAGGGCGCTAGCTACATAGTGGGGGCGGGGCCAATCAGCTGCATATTGCTTCCAGCCCCCTCTCCCCAGCCGGGTCAATCTGCAGGAAAATTTTTTCCATTCCTCGACCTGTCCCAGCTGGGGGTGTCCCCCCCTCCCTGCGACATGTAGCTGGTGCACCGGCTGCATGTCTGATACAAAGGCTGGATTCAATCTTCCTAGCTCCATAACATCGCCAACCCAATATACTACCTCCTACAAGACTGGCAGAATAATTTGGGTGCTTGACTATGTAAAGCAGAGATGGGAAACTTCAGACCTGGGGAGCCAAATGTGGTCCGTGGCTAGTTTTTATTTGGCTCCTTTCTAGTGCCTGAACCTGGCCCCTACATCCAGTTCCTACTAGAACTGAAATGAGTACCTGAAAAAATGAGCATATCCATCAAAATTGTGGTACTTGCCCCGACCAACTAACAATCGGAAAAATGGTACCAATTTTCCAAGTTCTTGTACCATTTTTCCGATTGGTAAAACTGTAAATCTGTAATGGTAATACCCAGTGTTTCCAGGCAATTGGGTACCTGACTTGGTATTCAGGTACCAACTGACCACTGGCACAGATCCATGATCTGGACCCTTCTCTTCCTGAAGGCACATCATTAGCACACCCAACTTCTATGCATCCCTCAGAGCTTGTACTAATTTTCAGTGGTCCCTAGAAGGAAAAAGGTTCCCCATCTCTGATTTGGAAAAGGGTGTTAAGAGTGAGGTGATCAAATTTGCAGATGACACAAAGTTATTCGAGGTAGTTAAAACATGAGCAGACTGTGAGGAACTGCAATGG
>QEPC01009477.1:1579865-1620392 GCA_003113815.1 Sphenodon punctatus | reverse complement strand
TATAATTGGGTTGTGGAATCTACTGCCAGAGGCTGTGGTAAGGGCCAGTACTATAGCTGAGTTTAAAAGAGGTTTGGACAAGTTTCTGGAAGATAGGCCCATTAGCAGCTATTAGCCAGACAGGATCAGGGAACATGATGGGAGCTGGGGGAAAACAACAGGGAATGGATCCCCCATTGTGACCTGTTGGGTGCTTCTCCCAAGCCACCGTGATTGGCCACTGTCGGAGACAGGATGCTGGGCTAGATGGACCATTGGTCTGACCCAGTATGACACTTCTTATGTTCTTATGTTCGTATGATAGACACTACTAAGGCTTTGGCAGCTTTGGCATAGTGGCTAATGAAGTTCAGCCCTACCAGCAGATCCTTCCCCTATGGATGAGTCTCAGGGGCAGACTTTCCTAGCCCCACAGGGCTGTTCCAGGAGCAGGTTGGGGAAAGCCTGTCCCAGCTGCTCATCCATTCAGTTGGGGGAATGCAGCATCCTGCTACAGAAGTGGGTGGGGTTTCCATTGTTTTTGAAAGGCTCTGCTAGGGAGCAAGGAATTTGGCAGTGGGTGTCCTGAGGAAAAGATATTTGCAATCATTGCGATTCTCTTAGTGGCCTAGCAAGACCATGGTGGGCACGGGCTCGTGTTCCAATTATGGGGACCCCTAAGGGCAAGGGGTAGCGGATTCAGAATAGCGACCAGGAAGGCAGCCCCGCCCCTGCACCCAGCACTCCACCCCACAACCTGTGCCCCTGGAGCAGCAGCAACCCCTCCAGGAATGAAGTTTAAAGAATGGGTGGGGCCAGCCCTCCACCCCTGCCCACTTTGAATATTCTTTCTTGGCTCATGACCACTCTGAACATTTCCTAGAGGTGCTCAGGCCACTTGCAAAAGGCCCCCTCAGTAGCCAGAGCCCCGACTCAACTCAGCCCCTTCACTCCATGGTAGCTATGAGCCTGAATTCTTTTTCCTGGACCTACTTGGACGCCTGTAGGAGATACTCTGCACTTCCCTTCAGTTCAACAATCTGGCTTGTCCTAGGTGTTTGGCTCAGCAAGAGGAAGAGCATTCTGTCTTCTCTCACCCCCACCCACCAATCAAACACAGTTTTATTCCAAGCATGTAACTATTCTTGAAATTAAAAATCAACAGAATGCAGCACTGTCATCCGTTTGTATGTTGGAAATTAACGCTGACTATTTTGCCGTGTCTTTGTGGCATTTCTGTGCGTGCGCACGTGCTCCTTGCCTCTCCGCTTCTGCCGCGCTCCACCGAGCACAAGACGGAAAATGAGAGAAACTCTCTGGATGTGCAGACTCCGAGGGATCGACAATCAAGACGTTCTTCCATCTCCAGCGGTTTGCAAGGCCATGAGATTTGCCTCCTCTTTTTCTTCAGAGCGCTGCTGTATTTATACCCAACAAGAACTCACTGGAGTGAAGAGAAGAGGACTGGACAGCTAATTACTGCCATTGCACGCCAATTGGCTGCCATCTCTACAAACAGAATTATTTTCAAAGAGTTCAGCATTTCTTTAACGCTTACCCCAGATCTATTCTGGAGGTCAATAAAATTAAAATGTAACTCTGATCTTCCCGATATAAAACCTTTTGGCTATGCAACCCACTGAAGTCCTTTTTTTTTTGCCTTTCACAACAAGCAGAGCCTCCTGCTGCACAAAGACAATATTATAATGGTTAACGCTTTTTCCTCTCCCAAGCTACCTATTTCATTGCACTTGTAGAAACCCTGTGCCATTAATGCCTTTACAGCTGCCTTGAAAAAGAACCCTTCCAAGTATCAATAGCAGATGCGGCATGCGCCTTTCATTCACTCGGCAGAATGGGAGCTTGTTCGACTGCTGTTAGGAACCATTTTCACTCTGCATGTAGTTTTCTTGAAATCTATTGTCTTCACCCATCGCAATTTTTTAGCGCATTGCTTTTCTCTTAAGTGTTATTCCTTGCAGCTACAATGGCATGGACAGGATGGAGGGGGAGGAAGTCTAGCCTCGGTAAAAGAAAGAAACTTTCACCTTCTTTCAAGCAGCTGGTATGTCCCATTGCTTGGTTTGACTTTTCAAAGCCATTATGCTTGACTTGTCTGGCTCCGGAATGGAATTACAGAGCAAAAGGTCACACAGGGCTCCACCAGACTCTTGTCTGGCAGCCAAAGCATAAAATACATATTTAAAAATAGAGAGGAAGACGCAGCATGAAGATGTAACCGAAAAGCTCCTCTCATCCCCAAGTTCCATTTTTCATCCCTGCTACGGGCCTTTTGCTAGCTCTCGGAACATAAAAAAGTCAATTAGAATTACAATGAATGTAAAAATACATTTTTACAATAAAAAACATAATTTAAAATAGATAATGTATCTGAAAATGAAAAAGGAATCTCTTAAATCAAAAGACCGTCAAGCTGTAGTTAATTTCAGTCAACAGAATTTTCCGGTGTTTAAATCACATTTTAAAGCTGGATTTATAGGGAAGGCTGCAAAAAGAAATCCTGTGTTTTATTGACACTCTTACATCTGGTACAAAGTTTTATAGTGCCCTCATTGTCCTTTACGAAAATGACATTAAGAGTCAATGTTATGTAGAGCAGGGCCAGGGGGGGGAGGGGGGGGGGAAAGGGCGGGCGTGTCTTGTAAAACAGATCCCCCGGTATGTATTGCAAGCTGCAACATCCAGTTCTGTGCATTTAAAGGGCAACTCTCTGCCCCAAAATGGCATTATGCTGGTATCCAAACCCAGGTGCAATTACGCATGTTGGCTTGCATGCAAGGCTGCTTACCTTTGGGTAATAAAAACATATTCAAAATGTAGATATGGGAATCAGATAATCCTGCTTATGTATTTATCCAGCCTGCTTTTCTTTCCGCAGTCCCCAAGTACTTCAGAAGCTTTGAGTTAGGAAAGTGCTATTCTCCTTTTGCAGAGGAGAATAATGAGAGGTTAAGTGAGTTGCCCAAAGTCACATGGGAAACCATTGGCAGACAGGGGGTGGGGGCAGACCTTACTGGGAAGGGGGCTTGACAGGGCTCAACCTCTGCAATTAAGTTCAAGGGGAATGGGGTAGGGGGAGCTGAGCCCTGGGAAATGTTCCCAGTGAAATTGTGTACCCCAAAATATGACAGAAGAGGAAAAGGCTGATATTGGTCATTTCAGGTTTGGAAACAGAATTTAGAAAAAATCTGATTTGGCTTTCATTAATGATTTTTCTTCTCTGCAACTTTTGCTCGTCATCATATAGATGACATATTATATTTTTTACAATGATGTTAACCACCCTGAGCCTTTGGGAAAGGGTGTGGGACAGAAGTTGAAATCAAATCAAATCAATCAATCAATCCAAAGAACCTCTGTCCTATATTCAGCTATAGAGAGGCAGAGTAGTCCAGTGCTTGGGTTGCTAGCTGCAAACTAGGATTCATTCCCCAATTCTGACAAGCTCTGGGGCAGGGGGTGTGGGGTGGGGCTTCTGAGTTATGAAGTGTGCATCTGGGACAGGCTTGGTCCCTGGAAATTCATTGTTTTTTCCCTTTTCTTTTTTTTTTTTTTTTTTTTTTTTTACAAATCAAGCATTGGGCAGTGGGGAACTGAACTAGTGCTCTACCTACTGGACATAGCAGCTAGGGATATACTTTCAGAGGTGGCTGCAAGAAACTGTGCAGTACTGTATTCTTGTATGGGAATTTCTTCATGAAGGCAAGGGCAGTCAGGTACCCGTTGGGTTCTCAGAAGTGATGGTGTAACATGAGTGTCCAAATCATACGTGATGCATCACTGGAATTCTGGCCTGCAATGGTTGAGGACACCTGCCTCTAATACCCCTCCTTCCTCCTCTTCCCCCATCCTAATGTACTCTGATACATATGTTCTAGCATAATATGATGCTCTGCCATGCTCACCATTTAAACCCGTTGGGGGTAAATATTAAATGTGATTTAGCACCACGGCGCCCATTAATGTTAATGGGAATCCCCACAGTTCCAACCGGCATTTCCTAAGGAATATTTACCTCATTGCATATTTCAGCACATCTTTGTCTCATCTGTCCCTACTGTGCCAACTCCTGCTTGAAGTTCTAACGATCCCAGCTTTATTTTCAAATGCACAGAAACTGAATTAATGCTGCGGCTCATGAAAGCGCGGGGAGGGAGGGTGTGTGTGTGTGTTTGGCCAATTTCCCCTCAAACCATCAAGCCTGTGTCTCTTAGTTATGACTCATGGATCAGAAAAGGTTGGTTCATGGTGGTAAGGGAAACTAGCATGTTTCCAAAGATATCGCGTTCACCAGATTCTCAGCACTCATTCAAACAAAAATGTAAATTTCTGGTTGTCATGCTTATGGGACCAGCTTTAAAGATACAAACTAGGAGGAAAAAGCACAGAGATATTTCACAAGTCATTGTGCCTGGCATCCTGTTTTAGTGACATGGACGGGGCTTATTTATGTGGGTGGAGTTGGGAAGAGTACAGCCACAGGCTATGAACCTGGGGGTCCCACACTCTCCTGCCCCCTCTGGGAAGGGAAACGGGGGCACTCCATTCCATCTTCTGCATCAAGGCTCATTCCAACCTAGCTACAACCTTGAATCCTTATCTAGTTTTCCCCTCACAATATTATTATTCCTATTTTACAGATGGGAAACAGAGCCTGAAAGATAGTAGAGGAATTCCATTTTGCCATCCTTCCCCCGCCTCCCATTTCATTTCTGATGGGAATCTGGATTTAATTTCAGATTTGGATTTATGGTTTTGGATTTTTCCCATTGAAGCCAATGTGAATTTTTTTCACTGACGTCACTGGGAAACCAATCCGTAAATCCACCCCTATTCTCCAGGACCTAAGGGGTGTGCTCAGGATAGGGGAAGGAAGGGGAGGGTCCAGATCAATTATCTACTTCCTGGAACCATTCTCTGTCACAGACGTCCCAGAGGAATGTCTGTCTCACCATGTGGAGGGGAGGGCTTCCCCCAGCAGGGTACGCTCCAACCACAGGAACAAACATTCTCACGGCCTCCCCCGGCCAAGGAGGGAGGGCAGGGGCAGGCTCATCACCATGGCAACCCCCAGATGCTGGTAGGAGCTGGGCTGGGAACACGTGTTCCCTTGTGGCTCGCCTGCTCTGCCCCAGCTGGGCAGGAGCCGAGCGAGGACTATGGGCCCAGCATGACCTCATCTCTGCATGCCCTCATCTCTGCTTCCTTCCCCTGTTCTCAATCTTTCAGTGCTTGGGGGTAAGGATTGGATTTATGGGCCAGGCCCAGGAATTGGAGAGGCCAAATGAAAACAGCTCTGGGCTGGATTTGGCCTTCAGGCTGGCGGCGTCTCACCCCTTGGTTTAAGACCATGAGCTACTACAGAGTCTTCTAATGTGCAGTTTTCTATTTTATTTGATGGTGCAGCTAATAACTTTAAAGGAGACATTGCCAATCCTGATTTATGGCCCATGAAGACGTGTTCTTGCCCTCAGCTGAAATATTACTTAGCAGTTCATTAGTCAAATCTGAGGGACCGGCATCCAACCCTTCTGTCTCAAGCTCAAAGAATCCAACTCAAGGTCTAAGCATAGGCACTGGCTGCTGCAGCACTTACTTAGCAAAATGATGATACAGATCAAGATGGCGATGATGGCTCCGGTGCCCAGCCCAGCTGCGGCGACAGCGCCGATGGTGGTGCAGTCTCCATTCTCATCACACGGACAAACCTTGACTTTGATGATGGACGTGTTGTACAGAGGAGGGTTCCCTGAATCTGTCACAATGATCGGGACGTCGTACACGCCGGCTTCCAGATACATTATTCGTAAACTGAGCTGGGCGTAGTCACCTGTGGGAACCGAAACACAGAGATGGGATTTAGGCACCTGACTTTAAGCAGGATGTTGGTGTGTTGGAGACGGTTCAAAGGATAGCAACACAGATGATCAAGGGCATGGGGAGGAAGACCTATAGGGGAAGACTGAAGGAACTGAGAATGTTTAGACTAGAAAAAAGATTAAGTGGGGTGTAAAACTGAAATTAATATCTGATTTGCTACCCGCGGGTCAAACCCACATTTTTAAGTACCGCATTGGGTACTCGATGGGCTACTCGATTAATGATTGGGTACCCGATTACCCAGAAAATCGGTAATTTCCGGTACCGATTTTCTGATTACTGATTGGTATATCAGGATGGAGAACTGAAAAATCAGGATGGAAAACCAAACCAATTGAAACCAGAAGTCAAAGCTGAGTCATTCGGGTACTGTAAATTCAACAGATCCACCCATTTTTGTGGGCACTTGTTTCAGTTCTAGTGGGGTACATTTTTCAAATCTGTAGAAAGCTGCTGTAAGCAAAATGGTACCCAGTTGTTCTCTCTGGCCACTGAGGATAGGGCTTAGAGGTAATGGTCTTAAATAAAAGGAGAAAAGATTGAGGCTGAAATTAGAAAGGATTTTCTAATTACCAAACTGTTGCAAGGCAGAGCAATGAAATCAGGTCTCCTGCAGCCCAGGTTGGTACCCTAGTCATTTAATTTTTAATCCTGCCCTTCCTTCGAAGGCGCAGGGCAGTGTACAGAAATATATAAAATACATAAACATAAACATACATATAAAAGCTCTTAAAAGAACTTCTAAACCCCACCCACCAACTCTCTCCCTAACCCCTCTACCCCATTCCATCCCAACCCTATTCCAGCCTGCCAAATTCCTGACCAAACTCCCCTTGCAGACATCGGCTTCAGTCTCAGCCCAACTCCACCGCTGCCATATTATTCCTGCTCCTCTTCCTGCTGCCACAGTTCAATCCCAAATCCCAAATCCCCCCAGCCCACTCTACAGACCCTACAGGTAAGCCGGGACCCTCCCCGGCCTGGCTAGGTGGTGGCTAAGGCTTTCCTTCTGCTCTAAAGGAAGAATGAATTTATCCATTTCCTGTGAGAGATTCTCCAGAATATGAGTCCATGACCTGACCCATGGAAAGCAAGGAATCAATTGCTATGCCACTGGCTCTATCTAGGCTATGACATATCCTTCTCCAAATCTGAGCCAGTCTCTCCCCACCACCAAAGCCTTGGTAAATGGCTAGTCTTCACTGAGACTGACCAGAGCAGCTAACCTGTGGAAGAGCGGCTGCTTAGCCAGTTCACTATTGCACTAAATCTGCTATGTCATTAGCAAACAGATGACTGCATGATTACATTTAGAATTTGTGGCTAAAGAAATATAAGGGCATGGAGAATAATGAAAGAGACCATACTGATTTAGGAAGTTGATTTTAGGTGTTGTCCCAAACTCTGGACAGTAGTTGGGCCATTATATTGTACTTCTTCCTGCACACATTTTTGCCCTAATAAATCTGCATTGTCCCCCTTGAAATGGACAAGCCCAACCGATTTTCCTTCTTCTTCCCTTATTGCTGCACACTTAGCGACTGGGAGAGGAGTTGGATTAGTTGTCCAGAAGACTGGAGATCGCCACTTCTAGAAGGCCTGGACTTGATCAAGGAATCACAGATGACAGTCTACGGTCAGTTATGCAGGATGTCAAAATTGGTGGTGAGCGAGACAACTTCTGGGCTTAACATTTGTGAATTTTTTATGATTGAAACAGCTCTACATCCCTTACATTGTGTTTTACTTCAAACCTGACCCATGAGGCCAACCCCTTCAGTGTAAATGGGGGAGCTCAGCCCCCACAACACATTAGTTGCATTGCTTGTATGCCAAGACTGCTGATAAGGGGTCCTGTGTCAATTGTGGTCACACACTTCAATTTAAAAAGCCTTCTTACGCTGGCAATCCTCACGCTTGCCCACCCCTGCTGACTCCACGGTAAACTAAAAGGCTGCCTTTTTATGCAATTATGGCCAGAGAAATGAACATTGATCCTGACTGTGGTTCATGACGATTACACTGGAACATAAGGAAGACTGATAATAGCTTTCTTCCCCTTGGCCATTACGGATGATTTATCCCCAGTTCACTCTTGGTAGCTCTTCATAATTATGAACTGCATTAAAAAGAAAAGCCAAGTGCCAAAGCTGTTAAGAGTTATTCTACAGGTCTGATGCAAATCATTTCTGATTAACTATCTTGTCTATAACATTGGCCATAGTGGGTTTAATAAAAAAAAAATAAAAAAAAGAGGAAAAAGGTGGGATGTTTGGAAATGTGGAGACCGCACACGCATCAGTTAGTGCATCAGGCTTGTTATCATCTGCCGCCGTTTACCGTTTAGTCGCGTTATGGTCCAGTTCTTCCTAACTGCAGATGGCACATTTGGCAGCTCGAAGACAAAGGGCCCAACGTTTGGATCAATGTCAGCGTCGGCGGCTGTTATGTTGATCACGCTGAGGTTCGGCTTTTCACAGATCTGCGCCTCCTTCGGCAGAAGCTCTGGAGCATTATCGTTGATGTCAATTAGATAGATCTGCAGTGTGCCGGTGCCACTCGCTGGGGGTATACCTGCATGGGAGAGGCAGATTTAAAAGAGGAATGAGGAATATCACTTGAGTACTGACAGGGACAGTGAATCCTCTGGTAGACCCATGTAGAGTGCTTTAGAAACTTGGGCCCAAGCTTGGCCTGGCCCTGATGCAGCTAAGCTCCTGCAAGGCCAGGCCTGATTTTTGTGTGTGGCCCACTGTGACATCACAGTATTGCATGAGAGGCAGGACTACATCAGAAAAGGGGCTGGATTAAGCTATTCCCCCGCATCTTTACAACATGGTCATGAAGTGCTATGATGTCATAGTACTCCATAAGGAGTGGGGCTATGTCAGAAAAGGCGTGGGACTAGGGTACTCCTACACCCTTTCTAATGTGATTACAGCCGGATTGGAGGGCCATGATACCACGGCACTCCTTGGGTAGGTGGCACCTCATACAGGGGCTCAGGCAGGCAGAATACCCAACCCAAACTGGAAGGAAACACTATTCATGAATTGCTTTGGGTTGTATCATGTTTCTGCCTCACGACTCACCCTAGGTGGTGTGTAATGAGTAGGGTAAGTTGTAGACTAAGGGAGGGTGTGGTTGAGCGTGGATAATCCATGCCAATTTTTGATTGTCTCTCTTTAAATAAATGAGGTCAGAGTTAGCACTGAAATGAATATATGCTTTCATACTTCTGAACATAATTGTTGGATCCACAGGCCAAGCCACTAACCCTGTCCCTTTGGGGAGGACAATGGAATCCAGACACAAGGGTGAATAACAAATCATTATGTTTATTTCCTAGACCAAAGCTATCTGTGCACTAGCATTAGCACGAGGGGACTCTGGACAGGAATAGAGAGAGAGGGGTCAAACTAGTGACCTCCTTATATAGGTTTATATAACAAGGAACCATAAGGGTGAAAGATGATTGGCCAGAAACTAAATGGTGACATCATACATATATATCATGAAGACACCTCCTCTTTGAACACTCAGTTCTCAACATAGTTAACCATTTGTACCAGACAACCTTGATGACCATTAGTCATGCTCAACAGTTTGGAAACAACTTATCCCCGTGGCAAATGGGGGAAAGATGTGCCCGAGGATACTTTGGGAAGTTCCATTCAGGTCTTATCAGCAAGGTCACCTCTAAATTACAGAAGACGATTTTACAGTCCTCAGCACTCTGGCTCTTAGGTTTTGATTTCCAGCAAGACAGCTGGGCCCTGGAAGGAAGTGGGAGGGTCATACTCTTACTCTCTAGCTAAGCCTCAAAATGGAAGCTAGTTTGGTTCTGTGGCCAGGCCCCAAAATGGAGAATAATTTGCATATCTAATTACATGAAAAAAAATAAATCTAATTCTTGTTGTGATGTGTGCAGAAATGTATACAGCTAGTTTGTTTACTCATTATTTTATTGATTGGGTATTTCATTAGCTCTGGTAGCACCATTCAGGCCTCTTTAGTTTCAGCGTTATTTCGTACTATTTAGTACCACCAACGTTAACAAAATACTGAATGAATGAAGGAAATGAACTAACTGAGGTAACCAAAGCAAAATTAAGGAAGCAAATATTTGGCTTTGTAAACAAAGCACTTGTTATAATGGAGACGTGTAGCCTAATTCTGACAAAATTGGGTGCTTGGTCTGAAAATTTGTTTCAGCCATAGTTAGGTTGAAAAGACAGAAAGACAGGGGAAAGGATTGGGAAGCAAAGGAACAAATGAAATAGCGACTGAGGCGTGTGTTGAACCAGGCAAACAATAAACCCAATTAATCGGAATCGGCTTTCAGCTCTATAGTAGCCAACCTGATCAGCCTCTTCCTAATGGAGGATCAAATTCTACAAGCCGTACTCCTCTTGGTTACCCCTCTTGTGATTAGGCCCTTTGATTTCAATTGGATCACTAGCCTGAGTAAGGATTGGTTGTGTAGCTGCTGGATCAGGCCCTGGGCTTTTGTTTTACTTTTTTGAGATTAACAGCTGTCACCATCCCATGAAATCCTCTGCCAAGGTCTGCTTTCTGCAGCTTTCCTTGGCCTGCATGCTTCAGTAACCTCCCTCAAGCAAGAAAAACAGCTAGCTTTCTTTTAAATGGTTCAATATTCTTTATTTCCCACCCCACCCCAAACTGCGGGCGGTTTTGTTCCAGGCCTGTACACTGCCTATTTCCTCCAACAGCTTTGCCTGAGTAGTTTTTTCTAAAGCTTATATTTTCAATTCATGGTTCCTTCCTCCTAGGATAAACCCCGCATTGCCAGTGTTTCAATCACTGATTCTTTCTAGTTATTTTTTGTTTTGTTTTACCCTTTCTGTCTCCCATTTCTTGTGTTGTTGTTTTTTACTCTCTGAGGCCCTGATGGAGCCCTCCATATTTTGCTGCCATGAGTCTTCTGTTAACTCCCCCTGTCTCAAGACCTAATATCGCAGCTACTACTGTTACCACTGGAAACGGCAGCCTGATCCATGCTCATTGGGAGCTGGCCACGGCCGCAGAAAGTGAATGGTTTCTGTGTATGCTGCTATCGTGGCTGTCTCTGGGGAGAAAGGGGGAGGTGTCTATGGTCATCTGATGGCTCCCCCTTTCCTCCCAGAGATGGCCAAGTGCTAGAAAGAAATGATTCCCCTGGATGGTAGCTGCAGCCAGTTCACTGGACCAGTTGTGGAAAGTGCTTTGAGAAACATTGCTTTAAACCAGGGACTGAGGATTGAGTCCTTACCATCAAGGACTGAAAGAGTGAGCTCAGGGGAACGGAGTGGAGATGAGGGCATGCACTCAAGAATAGGGGATGGCTCGGTAGCCTAGATCCTTAATTTGGAGCCTTCCTTCCCCACCCTTGGTGTAGACCATTGTCCATAATCAACGATGGAGGTTGCTGCATAGAGACACAAGGCCTATGGGGCCAACATAGCCATACATGACAACAGAATTATTGTCCATAACCAGATGTGGAGATGCATAGGTGATTTTCCCATTTACCTAAAGCCTAGACTATCCAATCGCCTGTAGATGGCACAAGAACGTTTGCAGCATTCAGAAAACAGACTAAAATAAGCTTGCAATACTAGGGGGCATGTGAATTTCTTTGTGGAAAAATAAATACATTTGCAAGTGTAAAACAGAGATTAGCAGCCCAAAGTAGAAACTTCTGAATGCAGTGTGAGCTGTGATCTTCATTCCCTTCTGAGCAGGAAGTTGGTGTGCTGGACGACCAACTCTTGTGAATTTATCCTAAATCCTGCGATTTGAAGTGGTTTCTTAAAGCCCCAAATCACAAGACTTGTGACAGAAGAATAAGAATTGGAGGTTTCCATTGAAAAACCAATGCAAAATCCTAGGGCTCGGAGCAAGCAAGAACAGGTAAGTGCAGACTCTGTGACCATACAAGGCCTCATGTGTTGAGGGCCTCCCAAATGGAGTCCATGAATAAGCTTGTGATGACAGCATAAAAATGGGAAGGACTCATGGACCCAGGGGCTTCCCAACCTGTGGAGTCCCAGATTCCTTGGATTCAGCTCTGCCTCTTGGTTGTGTGAATAGTTTGAAAACCTGACAGCAATGTGGCCAAAAGATACTCAAACCAGCAGGCAAAAAACAAAAGAAAAAGAAAAAGAAAGAAAGGAAGTAAATGATTGTGAATTTAAAGTCAGTCTCATGCCATTTTGGGATATGATTCTTTTACATCTGAGGTTGGCAACTCTGTGAAAAGTATATTATTTATTACCAATTATTATTAATTATTATTGCTGTTGTTATGCAGCACCAGGAGCGTCGATAGCTCCAAACAATCATTAATTAGAGAGACATATTCCTGGCCCTGGGGGGTTCCAATCTAGGATGGCCAAGGGAAGGGAGTCAAGGGAGAGGGGAACATGGGGAAAGAGAGAGAAGTTCTCATGAAGTTGGCAAGTTGTAGGTGCACGTGTGTAGCTTAGTCACGGGCAGAAGGGGACCCGGAATGATAGGACAGTCGAAGGAGCATCAATGAATTATTTTTTTTTTTGGGGGGGGGAGCCTTGAAGAGCTAGGGAAAGACTGACAGAAGTGATAGCCTTGAAGAGGGACTTGAAGGTCAGGAGGGAGCCGTGCATATGTATTCAGGGAGAGAGTTCCAGGCACAGAGGGCAGCATGGGACAAGGGGCAAAAATGATTTAGGAAGCAGGAGGCTCTAAGATTGCAGAGGGAGTGGCAGAGGAGAAACGGATTTTCTGGGTGGAAAATGTAGTGGAGAATGAGGGCTCCCAGCAGATACCAGGACATGTGTAACACCACTGTGACTGGAAGCATCCAAAGCTGCCACAGATGAACATGTAATGCTGGGCTAGATGGACCAGTGACTGGATCCAGTCTGGCACTTCTTATATTTTTACCTTCAGTAGCGTAATGCAAAAATATGATACCTCCCACCTAACACTTCCTTGCTCATTGGTGGAAGTGTAGCTTCTAGATTTACTGTCTGGGGAGACATGTCTAGTTGGAAGGAGGTAAACTCTGTGACAATGGCATAAATAACTGACTTAGCAACTACTGACAGGAAGGAAATAATTCAAAAGTGCCACAGTGTCTACTAAATTGCCTGCCCCCTTTCTGTCATGCTACATCAGCAAATAATATGAGAGGAAAGTTGTCACCGATAGACTGAGGAAGATGGGAAACGGAAACAAAAAGCTTGACATGAAAATATGACTCTGGGTTTTTTAAAATTAAGAACATAAGAGCTGCCATTAAAGCTGGAATGGGTAGAAAATTTTGTACCCACAGGTAATACCCAACTGTGGCAGGGCTAGGCCACAAAATGATGCCTGCCATGAGATAAAACCTAAGATGGCCGCTGACAGGAAGAAGAAGTAGGTGGGTGTGGCTACCAGCATAAATACAAGACAGCAGAGGCAGCTGAGGTCAGTCTGCTTCTTACTAGTGAGGAGAACACATCTCCTGGAGAGGTTGGATGACCTGCATGCTGGGAAGGAAAGAGATCTGGACCTGAGGGTCTGAAGAGTGCCTGGATGAGAGTTGTGGGAGAGCGAGCCAGGGATTGTGTTGGGCTAGGCTCTGCTAATTAGCAGAGGCCACAGAGCCTGGAATGTTAACTGGGCTAACCAAGTGGCTAAGGGAGACAAACTGAAGCAGACTTACTAAGAAGTGGTTGTTCTAGTGAAGCTATGCCTCTTCAAAAGGCAGAGGGGAACCATGGCCTGGACTACCATGGTAATAGTAAAGGGTTGAAGGAAACTTTAAAAGAGTGTAAATGATAAGCCCTGGGAAATGTATGGATGTTCATGTTAAGTTGTAATTATATCTGTTTGAGTTACTGGGATTATGTTGCAGGGAGTAATCCTGCTTTAAGGGTTCCAGGGCTGGGAGGTATGGAAGGAATGGGTGGGTTTGACTCCCACCCCAGTAGAGGGGATGTCTTTATATTAATTTTAAAAGGAGCTGCAGGAAGTTCTATTTGACTTTGTGGGTTGTAACTTAAGATAACCTATTGGGCAAGGAAGAAATTGAGAGGGGGGGGAAGTCCTGGATGTGTGGAAACTTCCACCGCGAAATACTTCTTAACAAAGAGAATTGTACAGGGGCTGAAGGAAGCCCATAATAATGCATTGTGGATAAATATGTCAGATGTAACCCTTGGGAAAGGGATGGTGACCTGTATGGTTATTGCTTAGACCTGGCAAGGTCTGGAGGGTCCTGGGGGGAGGGAGGGAGTGTCCAGAATGGTTGGATGGACCAGCCTCCCAACCCCATGAGGGGTAACTGAACAAATGTGGCTACAAGAAGTCTTACATGGCCTGTAAGCAGGGTGGAGAACTACCCTCTCCTGAAGGAAAAGAGTATAAAGCCTTGAGCTGAAGGTAGCCCTGACAAAGTAACCCAACGGAACGGGCCCGGTTATAAGGGGAGATGTGGAAACCAGGAGGGCAGTAAAGCCATAGTTCGGGGTGGTAGACCCCAGAACAAATATTAATGAAATTGTACTGTATTGTGATAGCATATAAACTTGAAGGAAAGCTCTGAGTAAGAGGGTGATATCAGATGGACTTAACTTTTGTAATCCTGTCTTGGGGGGGAAGGTATGTGGTAGGGCTAGGCCACAAGATGGCGCCTGCCATGAGATAAAACCTAAGATGGCCACCCACAGGAAGAGGAAATAGGTGGGTGTGGCTACCAGCATAAAAGCAAGACAGTACAGGAAGCTGCGGTCAATCTGCTTCTGACCAGTGGAGGAGAACGCATCTCCTGGAGAGGCTGGCTGACTGACCTGGATGCTGGGAAGGAAAGAGGTCTGGACCCAAAGGCCTGAAGAGTGCCTGGATGTGAACTGTGGGAGAACCAGCCAGGGATTGTGTTGGGCTAGGCTCTGCTGTATGAACTATGGGTGGCCAGAGGCTTGGTGCCTGGCCTGGGTGTAAATAAATGGTGATTGCGCCTGACCCCCTTTAGTGGCAACCTTTTTGGGCACTGCTCCTGACAACACTTACCCCACAGTGAAATGGGGCCCTGTGACACCAACATCTCATGCAAACTATACCAGATAGACACCCAAGTACTGAGATGGGTATTAGTTATATGCTGGCTGATATAGTATATCTGGATTTTCAGAAACTTTTTGATAAGGTCCCTCATGAGGGACTCTTGAGGAAATTAAAAAGTCCTGGGATAGGATGCAGTATCCTATTGTGGACTGGTAACTGGTTAAAGGATAGGAAACAAAGAGTAGGACTAAATGGTCCGTTTTCATAGTGGAGTGTCCCAGGGATCTGTACAGGGACCGGTGTTGTTTAATGTAGTCATTAATGATCTGGAAAAAGGAACAAAGAGTGAGATGATCAGTTCTGCCGATGACACCAAGTTGTTCAAGGTAGCTAAACATGAGTGGACTGCGGAAAAAATGCAGGGGAATCTTGTGAGACTGGGTGACGGCATCCAATTGGCAGATGAAATTGAATGCGGACAAGTGCAAAGTGATGCACATAGGGAAAAACAGTACATACTATATGTACATATATAACATACTATATGTCCTATTTCCCCACTCAGGAAAAGAACCTTGGAGTCATTGTGGACAATACATTAAAATCCTCAGCTCAGTGTGTGGTGGCGGTCAAAAAAAGCAAATGGAATGTTAGGAATTATTCATGAGGTGATAGAGAAGGAAACTGAAAACATCATAATGCCTCTCTATAAATTTATGGGGCCACCACATTTTGAGTATTGTGTGCAGTTCTGGCCACCCCAGCTCAAAAAAGATATAGTATAGAGAAGGGCAACAAAATCATAAAGGGTATGGACTACCCCAATTAAGAGATGCTAGATAGATTAGAGAACTTCGGCTTGGAGAAGAGTTGACTGAGAGGGGACAGAGATGATTGTTGGACAAGTTTCAGCAGCTGGAGATGGATGATTGTTCTTTATCCCCTTCCTCCCTCTTTTGTGGGGTCCCACAGGGTTCTATGCTGTCTCCCCTCCTGTTCAATGTGTATCTATGCTGATGACACTCAACTCTATCTCTCTACTCCCTCTCTCTCTCCCTCTGTTCAAGCTCGTTTCATCAACTGTCTCTCTGACATCTCTACCTGGATGTCTCAACGTCAACTCAAACTCAACATGGCTAAAACTGAACTCCTTATCTTCCCCCCTCATCCTTCCTCTCCTTCCTCACTGTCAATAACTATTGATGGAGTCACCATCCTGCCTGTCCCCCAAGCCCGTAGCCTAGGCTTCATCTTTGACTCAGCCCTTTCTTTTAAACCCTACATTGACTCTGTTGCTAAATCCTGTCGCTTCTCCCTCCATAACATTGCTAAGATTCGCCCTTTTCTCTCTGTCTCGTCTGCCAAAACTCTTGTTCATGCTCTGGTCATCTCTCGCCTCGATTACTGTAACCTCCTTCTCACTGGCCTTCCCCGGTCTCACCTTTCTCCCCTCATCTCTGTCCAAAACTCTGCTGCCAGGGTCATCTACCTCGCCAGTCGCTTCGACCATGTGCAGCCCCTCCTCTCTTCGCTTCACTGGCTTCCCCTTCCTGAACGAATCCTGCACAAGCTCCTAGTCTTCACCTATAAAGCTCTTCACAACCTTGCTCCCCCCTACCTCTCTGCACTTATCGCCCTCCATACTCCAGCCCGTGCACTTCGCTCCTCCTCTGTCCCTTCTCTCACCCTTCCACGCCTTCCCTGCTCCCCTAAGCGCCTTCGTCCCTTCTCACTTGCTGCCCCCCATGCCTGGAACTCCCTCCCTGTCCACATCCGCCTTGCCCCCTCCCTTCATACCTTCAAATCTCTCCTTAAAACTCACCTCTTTCGCTCTGCTCTGTCTGACTCTTTATCCTGCTGAGCCACTATTCCTATACCTACGATCGGTTTACCCTTATCCTTGCAACATGGACCTGCCTGCTGTCATTCTCATCGTAACCAAGCCAAGTACGTGCACTTGAGACCTCGCATCTTCATGAATGTTAGACCCCTTGTCTCTCCCTCTGTTCCCCTTCCTAAGTCTCTCCCCCAGCTCCTGTCTCTCAGATTGTAAGCCCTAGGGGCAGGGACCGTGTCTGTTTTATTACTTTGTAAAGTGCCAGGTACACTGCTGGTGCTATATAAATGTTTGTTAATAATAATAATAATAATAATCTAAGGCCCCTGGGGGTGAGAGTGCATAGATTTGGGGTGCATTGTCTTCAATATGTGGATGACAACCAAACTTACTTATCTTTTTCATCTGTCCCAGGCCCTGCATTCTCAGTGCTTACTCAGTGCCTGGCTGCTATTGGGGGCTGGATGGGGGTGAGCTGAATCCAGACAAGACTGAGGAGGTGATGGCTGGCCGGCCCTGTGGTCTGGGAGTGGGGAAGAGGGTAGATGGGGTCCAGTCTCCCCTAGGGTGCTCTTGGATCCTCATCTGGGCCTGGAAAGTCAGGCTTCGGTTGTGGCCGGGAATGCCTTTCGCCATCTCCATCTGGTGAGAAGGCTGTCTTTCTTTCCAATGTGGATTTGTCCCACTGTCATCCATGACTTCATTACCTTGAGTCTGAACTACTGCAATGCGCTCTATGTGGGCTGCCCTTGAAGACTGTTGTGGGGTGGGTGGGGGCTGTCACTTGAGCAGAATGCGGTGCCCTGCCTCTTGATGGGGGTGGGTTTCCGAGAACACATTACACCAGTGCATAAGAGTCTGCACTGGCTATAGCGTTCTGGACACAATTCAAGGTGCTGGTATTGACCTATAACGGTCTAAACGGCTTGGGCCCTACACATCTGAAGCACTGCATCTCTCATTATGTCAGTTCACGGCCCTTAAAATCTGCTGAGGGTGCCCTCTTGGAGGTTCCATCATTGGCCCAGTTTTATATGACCCGGGCCCACAGAAAGGCATGCTCAGTGGCTGCTCCACAACTTTGGAATTCCCTCCCCTGGAGGTTCCCCTAAGCCCTAGTTTGAATGTCTTCTGGATGCAGTGTAAATCCTTTTTATTTGGCCAGGTATTTAATGAGCAGGGATAGGTTTGGGGGGAAGGGTGGGAGTTGTTTTTTTTTTTTAGTTTTTTTACAGGTTTTAATTATGTATTTTATATTTGCATTTGTTTTATGTATTTATTGTGAGCTGCCCTGAGCCCCAGGGAATAGGGCAGGATATAAGTCTAAATAAATAAACGTTTATAAAATCATGAGTGGTGTGGAATGAGTAAATGGGAAACCAACAAGTAGCAGATTTAAAACAAATAGAAGAATGTATTTTTTCCACTCAGTACACAATTGAGTTGGTGGAATTTGTTGCCAGAAGATGTGACCAAACTCAAGGTCAGTAGTATAGCTGGGTTTAATAAAGGACTGGACAAGTTTCTGGAGGGTAGGTCCTTTAGCAGCTATTAGGCAGGTAGGTTCTGGAGAACAGAGCCTCTTACTGTTGGGAGCTAGGAGTGACTGATAGGGAACGGATCACCCCAGTGTGACCTGTTGGGTTCTTCTCCCAAACAACCACGATTGGCTACTATCGGAGATGGGTGTTGGGTTTGGTGGACCGTTCGTCTGACCCTGTATGGCACGTCTAATCTTCTTATGTATCCAACTACCCAAAACAACAGGTAGTATTGTAACTGAGTTACTGACTTCCCATTTTACCAACCTATTCGGACCTTAAAAAGTTACCATTTTAGTGTTACCATTTTTAGCACCATTGACATGGAACAATCAATAGATGAACAGAAATGGACAGAAAAATGGTAAATTGATGATCACTGAAATGCCAAAAAAGAAATAACGGTAAGTTGGTAATGGAAAATTGGTAACTTGGTAACAGTAATTTGTTGTTTCAGACACCTTGTTGGTCACTAAATGGGTACTGTTGATTACCTGATCTGGCCAAAATGATTCAGGTACCACAGTTTCGAAGGATATGCTTGTTTTTGTGGGTACCTGTTTTAGCTCTAGCTGCCATTCTGGGTCAAATTAATGGTTCATCTAGCCCAGCATCCCATCTCCTTTGCATGCTTCAGAAGTGTATAAAAACAGGACCCATATGGTATGATCCGCTCTATCGGACCATCTTCTTATCGTCAATGTGGGAGGAGTGCATGCGTCCATGGAGCACTTCATGGAACAGCTTAGTTTTAATCACAGATGGAAAATATCAAAAAGAATTTAAGGAGATGCAATGTTGTTTCTCCCTTCAGAAAAAAGAAGAAGAAAAAAAGCTTTAAGTATGTGATGACACAGCACATACGACTCAGGGAGAAATGTAAACAGATTCTATTAACCTAGATAAAACTTTAGCCATTACCCTAAGCACTCTTGACAGAATTTTAAATTAGGTGGTTTTTTATGTGCATTTTAATGGCTGTCATAAGGGGAGTAGATTAATTTTTCAAAATAAAGGAACTCGACCAGGTTCCATGGCTGCTGACTGATGGCCTTGGGTAAAGGATGTGATGGATTCTATAGAGAGCAAACACATTAGCCTCATGTAGTCTTTCACCAGCACCCACTGACGAGAGTGGAGAGGAACTTTGCAGGGAGAAGTATCCCCTGAGCCTTTACAGAAAGAGGATTGTCTTGTAGTCAAGACCAGAAACTCTAGATTCAATTCCCCACTTTGTATGGAATTCTGGGGGACCAAGACCGTTGATTTATCTGAATCTCACTTCCCCATTTGAGGATAATAAGTCCTGCCTTGTCCGGCTAGGCAAGGATATGGGGAGCTTTGTGAAAAGGGAATTTAGGTCTCTATGATTTTATATGGTTGTAACGCACCCTGAACCCTTGGGATAGGACAGGGTAATAGACAGACACAGACAACAATAATAATAATAATAAATAATAAAATATTTTATAGCCCCTCCCCCACCAGATGGCGCTTGGAATTCTGCACAATCATAAAATACAATAATAAAACAGTCCATTTAGGGGGCAGGGGCTCTTCCAGTGTAAATGTACAGGACCTAGTGCAATCAAGTCCAGAACTACAGGTGCTACAGTTCAGATGATGGGACAAAAGAAGGGGGTGGGTGGACTGGAATTTAATACAAGGCTAAATACGTGAGGAGGGAGGTTTTCTACAGTCCAGCCTATAGCTCTTTGCAAGCACATTAGTCTGAAGACACCAGGGGGCAGTATGGGAATGGGAAGTAGGTCCCACTAGCATCCACTCCTGTATCCTCTTGTCGGGAGTTTGGCGTTATATTCATTGGCTGCCAATTCCCGATAGTGTTGGCTTTAAGGGGGCTTTCATGCCAGGCTATGAATTCTAGTTTTATGTGTAACGCACAGCGACTCAGCACAATATGGAGGGAATGGAAGCTGTTTTTCTGGAATTTGTATTGCCGTTCAAATTTTCTGTCTCGTGTGTGAGGTTGAGATTACCTGTTACTGCTACACTCAAGGGCCCTACATGACAGGGGATTAGGCATCTTTGACTGACACTGAACTCGCGCACCCCCACCGATCCCGGTCAGTGTTCGCATGGATGAACACCAAGCGGACACCCATTGCCCCACCCACCGCTGGCCATTTACACAGACGCTTCCCCCCCCCCCCGCACACCCGCCCGAACACTGAGTGAGGGGAGGGGGGGAGCGTCCATGTAAAAATGGCCTTAGAGAGGAGAGGAAGTAAGTAAGTAGGCAACTGAGGAGTCTCCTCCTCCTTGAATCTTGAAATTATGAGTGTCTGGGTGGGCTGAAGTAGTGGAGATGACTAGGCCTGTACAGGTTACAGGGTGGGGACATGTTCTTCAACAGTTTCTACTATTTTGGTTCAGGATTCCTAGTGAATAATGGGACTCGGAGGAAAATCAGAACCCTGAATTCTAAATTTGTGTTGGATGTGATGGGCATTCTGATCTAGGAGACAGAGGCTATTGTAAATCTAAAGGAATAAATGTATTAAACAACATGGTGGAGTCAGGTGGGTTTCCAAACATGTTCATCATGGCCCATGGGGGTAGCATCTCATTTGAACCAAGAGAGATTTCGTTCAGCAGAATTATACTATTTTACTTGAACTCAGGCCACAACACTGGGCCAGCACAACTAACTTTGTTGCAAGTATCATGTGATTTTTGGTGACTGCAAGGGGTTCAAGGTACCACCTGATATCTCTGAAAGGCACACTTAATTGATTGCGACTACCTGGGATCAGTAAAACATGCCAGTGCTTGAATACTCTGTTTAGAAACAGGGAGAGAGAAATTAGAACAGATTAATTGACTGAAAAAACACCTTTAAGGGTTTTGTCACTTAAACAATTACCTCTTGGGGTTTGTACTAGAGGATTGCAACCTGAAATGACCCTGATGGGACCTGACTGGTTAAGTTGGGCCCAGGCTGGGTTCTCTGTCTGCCCAATCCCCTTGTTCTTGGGTTGGGCTATAATGGGTTGGCCACACCCATTACAAAATGCTGTGACATCATGGTGCTCCTTAAGGAGCACACGGTCATGGTGAAAAGGGGCAGAAAAATGCTTTAACTTGGCCTCTTTACCACCATGGCCCTGACATAAATAGGGCATTACAATGTCACTACATGCTGTCGGGGGCAGGGCTAGAGTAGAAAATGATAGCACAACTTTTCTCCGTGGTGAATATCTGATATTTTGTTTAGTTTGGCTGTTATTTGGTAACTCCAAAATGAACGACCAGATATTACAGCATTACCGTTTCATGAATTACCGTATTAGCACAAAACTGAATGTTACCATTACTACTCTAAAACCAAATCCAGAGGGAGGGAGGAAGAAAAAGAATTATGGGTGGTAAATGGTCATGCGGTAAATGATGATTTGTGGTAAATGGTAAATCAATAATCTGGTTTAAAAAGAGGTGTGTTTTGTTTTAATCCCCTCCCTCTGTCTCTTCAGACTGTGTCTGACTGCCTTCCGTGCCTTTTGAACGGCAGTTTTTGGACGACAAATGAAGATTAGCATGTTCCCAAGAACACGAGGCCCGTGCCCATCTTCCCTCCATCCTTATGTACAGGCTATATTCCTATTCAGAATTCCCCAAATCAATTTTCTATTGGCCCTTGCTTCCCCTTAATAACACGCTGTGAATACTGTGCACATTTAATTTACTCCAGCAATTTCCTGTCCCGGCTTTGCATTTTTGACCATAAAACCTGGGAAAAGATAACTTATACTGACAACTCTGTCAGGGCATCATTCCTGTTAATGCATCACATTAGAGTATTATTGAAGCATGAACAATGTGAAGCTGGGGCCCACCGTTGTCAGCCGCCAAGAATGTGGCCTCGTAGACATTATTCTTAATGTAGACTGACTCTCGATCAAGGACAGCAGCAGTCGTGATCTGACCGTTTGTGGCATTAATGTTCAGCCAGTTTGCAGGATCTGACAGCTTGGAGTATCTACGGAGAAAGAAAATAAATGCATGGCAATCTCTTTTGTGACATGCCCTTAATATGGCTTGAAATAAGGGTGGCTTTTTGGCTTCTGACCCCTGTTTTAAGGACCTCCAGATAACTGGTTTTGTTGACAAACAAAACACTAATTGAGTGTCTATTCCTGGCCAATTTTTTGACCTGTACAATTATTCAATTTTCCTCTCATTTCCTTCCCATTAACGGTTTTACCTCTCGTTCAGTGTCACTTGTGCTCCGGTCTCCTATTTCCAGCAGCAAAGGCACTCTACAGAAGTCTGCTAATAATAAGAAATAGGACCTGAATGAAATATGGAATGACCAAATACATTCATGTGTTTGTCCCTCAACACCCCCGGGACTACTGGGAATAGCTGCTATGAACAAAGAATGTCTCTTTCAGTAATCTATGAGGCTTCTAGTGGAGTTCACTGTATATATGTTCAGAAGGTGACAATCAGGACACGATGCAGCAGCAGTGAAATAATGAAGATTTTCCTCTTTCTTTATGCTTAATAAACACTGTTGCTTGGACTCAACTGTGCTTCGTGTTTTTCCTTGCATTGTCTTTGTTGTGCAGGGAACAAATACACAACAAAGGACATATTATCAGTGACAGACAAGACACCCAGCTAAGCAATGGGAGGCACCCAGATCTGCGCGGAGCTTTAAAACACATGAATTCCTTTTGATTAAAACTCTGTCAAAACATTCACAACACAACTCCCACATTGTGGAAAGTTCTTCTGAGTTATGGACTTTGTGACAAGCTTGAATTTAGTTCAGATTCATTCAAAAGTTTTCTAGGCTTCGGATGAGGCATGCAGATCTCAACTGAGCTCTGTTAGAAGCCGAGAGAGGAATCTGTCAATTGGACAAGTCCTAACTGTGGAGTTTACTCCTCTTTCCAGTCCATCATAACTTGAGTTTGCTAGCATTCCACATGGATAGCTCTACAGAACATGGTTCTTTTCAGCCAAACATTTCTCAGACGACTCCTTTAACCAGAGAGATTAATTTTTAAAGAAAAAGAAATATTTTCATTGCTTATAATTCCTATTTCTCTTATTTTCCCCATGCCACTGTAAAGGTTTGTTCAGACTTTATGGTAGAGGGTATAATACTCTAGTATTGGATCCATGATATTTTAACATGTGGTATCAATGAACAGGTGAACGGGAAGAATGTGTTTGTGATAGTTATGTACTCTTAGGGAGCCAGTGTGGTGTAATGGCTAAGTATGCAGTACTTGGACTGGGAGATAGGGGTGGACCCTGGTTCTAGTCTTGCCTTAGCCAAAAACTCACAGGATGACTTTGGGCCAGTCACATTATTATCTTAGCCTAACCTACCTCACAGGGTGGTTGTGAGGATTAAAAAGTGTTAGTTACATGTAAAGTGCTCCGAGTGCCATGGCAGGGAGCTTTCATAGGTAAAGGAGCTTTCAGACAACATGATTAGCACCCAGGAACCTCAGAGGAAGCACTGTGGTTTTTGACTCCACTTTACCTCTGGTGGTGTGTGTGTGTGTCTGTGTGTGACATCTGAACAGATCTACCACGTGGTGTCACTGGGTGTTTTTACACACACATTTCTCCTGCATGTTTGTTTTTACATCCTGAACTTTGTGTGAGTCTAAATCACTCACCCAGTGACATCTGGCTCTTTGAACTTCTGCATAGAACTTTTCCCAGAACTTTTGTGTGTAAAAGGTTCTCCTGGTAAACTTCTTTGCTCCAGGCAGCTGTGGTCACTTGGTTTCCATGACAGCCCCTCACATCTACAGCTGTGGCTCAGGGCAATGTGTGTGTGTGTGTGTGTGTGTGTGTGTGAAGAATTCATTCGGAACTTACTTGTGGACTTGTAAACCAAGAAGATTGAAAGACCAGCACTTTAAGGTGTGTGTAAAAAGGCCCATTGAGATGATCTGTCATAGATGCACCCTGGAATTTTCCACACCCATGCCCTCTGTGACACAGGGTGATTTCAGACGTTGCGCGTCTGACATTCTCCCTGGCTGAACCACGGTCAAACACGGGTCGCGTTTGACTGTGGTACACATCTGTTGGTTTGTCGCCAGATGTGCACCATAGTCAAACGCAGCCCTTGTTTGCATTCACCACACTTCTGGACTTCCGGACGTGAGGAGGTCGAGAAGTGTGGTGAAAGGTCACCACGGCCGTGGTGAATGGAAAGTAACAACTGGTTACTTACCATTCACCGCGGTCAATGGCATTCACCCCCGCCCGTGGTTGCGGCAACGGCCAGATTGACCGCTGCCCGCCGGCAGGGGGGAGGGCCTCCGGGGAACGCAGGGGGTAGGGCTGTGCGGCAGCACGCTGCGCTGCGCGGCCCCGCGCCTTCCAGGGGTGTGTGCCGCTTTAGATGTTACGGCCGGGCGCTTTCATCATGGGCCGTGGGGTGGTACGGACCACGGCCGGGGGCAATGGGGAGCATGCCAGTTGGTACGCCCCTTCACTCGCAGCCATGGTCTGAACCGCCCCACAGCCTGTGGTGAAAGCGCCCGGTCATAACGACTGAAATCACCCAGAATATGATAAATCTGATCAGATGTCACACAAAATGCTACCACGTGACATGAAGAAGATGGAACACAATTGTTCTCTCTTGCTGTGGGGGGCAGGACAAGAGGCAATGGGTAAAAGCTACAGAAAGGGAGACTTCAATTGTATCTCAGGGGAAGATTCCGGATGGTCAGGCAATGGAATGGGTTATCTAGAAAAGATGTGGATTTCCCATAATTGGAGGGGGGGGGTTGGTTTTTTTTTTATTTGAAGAAAAGGCTGGATGAGAATGTCTGGAATGATCTAGCTATGGTAAATCCTGTCATACCAGCCCTTCAGGAGGCCAGAATTAATGACCTTCGTGGTCTATTTCAACTCTGCAATTCTATGAAAACAGAGACAAAACTATAGCACAGTCAGTGGGTCCCATGGCCATCAGGAAGAATTGTAGCAGGAGGTGGTTTGCAGGGGTTAAGTCACTGCAGGACCAAGTCCCTGGGCTGTCCCTTCTGGTGGAGATTATCCATGCACATGTCTCATGGGAATTAGCTCAATGTTTATTAGTCTCATACAGTTCCTCTGTCTCTCTGGGATGCCGGCTCATCTGCCCCACAGCTTGCAGGGCCAGCTCAGTCTCTCCCAGTCCATACACATATACAGCAAGCCCCCAAAGTCCACTCTAGCTAGGCCAGCAGACCCCTGGCTTACTCCAAGGCTTCTCAGGAAGCAATACCTGGATCCACAGACAGCTTCCTTCCTAGTATTCAGGACCCTGGGGAGTGTAGACTGGCACATAAGAGGCTACATAAGAGTCTGGAAGACAAAGAGAAAAGTTAGTCTCTGCCTGGGAGCTGAACAGGCAACATCTCCAGGGATCCTGCAGCAGGGGAGTTGACCAATGCTGAATTCCCTTGGCTTCCTCCAGCAAGGCTTCAGTATTGGTCAGCTCCCCTGCTGCAGGATGCCTGGAGATGTTCCCTGTTCCGCTCCCAGGCACAGACTGACTTTTCTATTTGTCTTCCAGCCTCTTGTATAGCCAGAGTGGGCGTGGCCAACTCACCAGGCTGTCTACCCTTAAAGAGCCAGTGTCCTGCCCACTCTCTTCCTTTTTACTCCCAGCCTGTTTCTAGCTCAGGCTGGTCCCTTGCTATAGGGTTGGCTCTGTCATGCCCCTGGGTGTGCTCAGACCTCCAGCTAGCCCACTCAGCCCCCTTCTTAGTTATTTGTTTATTGGGTCAGCATATTTGCTATCACAACTATAAAAGAGAAGATATACATGCATATGAAGTAAAACATAAAACAATACAGCAAAACAAACAAACCCACAACACTTTCTGCATAAGGAAGCATACTTAAAAACAGGGCAATGATCCATCAAATCAGTCAGTATCAGAGATCTCCAACAGTAGGCGTCTCATCTGTTTGTCAACCAAAACTAGGAACATTGCTAAAGCTCTTATTTGAGCCATATCAGTCAGAGTAAAAAAGAATCTCCATTTTCTTCGTGCCATCCAGATTTGGATCGGAAAAGATCAAGTCGATCCATGTGGTTCGGAGGGTCGCATAAAGAGGGCATTCAATTCAATGACAATTACTATCAACTGGGCTACGCTGCCTTACATGGAATATAGAAGCCCCCTTCTTAAAGGGGCTGCAGACGTGCAGGACTGCTCCCGGCTACAAGGATATTTTCAGATATAAGTATTATCAAGTGGGAAGATGGCAACTCTCTATGGATTTATTTGTGACGTGTGAACACTTGTACAATGTGGCAAATCCACGGAAAGTTGTTTCATAGAGTTTTTAGGAATGATCATGCATTACAATGAAATGGGTGGTGTATTACAATGTGGCACTTTTCCTGACTTTTTTGTGGGATTTACTGTTGGAAAATAGTGACCTGTGAAAGTACCCTAATGTAATTCGAGGTGACACTTCTACAGAGCCTTGGATTAGCTCCAGGTCACTGTCCAGGCTATGGTTCTCTGGCAAAGAGGCTATTTGTGGCAAAGCAGGCCACAGTGGGCTATCATGTCTGTTGTGGTCTGCCATGACCCAGGCTGTACTGGGTCCTCCATGACCGGTCATTATCTGCCATGGCTGCCCATCATGGCAGGGAGCAGATGCTGGGCACAGTGCAGGGCTGCCATGTGTCCTCCCCACCCACCCCGGTGGCCTGGCTATGGGCACATGTGTTGGGCAGCCAGATCCAGTCTGGATCGTGTCTGCTGCAGCTTCCCCACCTAGGTAGGGTCATGACGGTGACATGCCACTGTCACGTTTGCTTTCACCCACAATAAACAATTGAAACATACAAACCTTATCCCACTTTAGGCATTTCCTGGCTTTTGTATCCAAATCATTCAGAATCAAAGTCTTTATTGCTTTGGCTGGATCCTATTTTTAGGTCCTCATTTCTTTGAAACCAAAACTCAAGGTCATATGTGTATCCACGTTCATCAAGACGACCTTAATAAGTGTCCCCGGCGTGCTCATCTTAGCCAAGGGCAAAGAGGAGATTTTGTGGTGCTGCAACTGAATGGGTTTTGGATTTTCTTTTTATTCTTCTTGTGGTTTTTGTGTCCCTTCATTGCTAAAAATGGCTAACGACTCAGAGTTCTAGGCTAACTTTGTCAATTCTTTTCAGTGGCTAAAGGAGATAATCAGAAATGTGACCTTGGTTATGGGTGGGTGGGACTGCTGGGATGATTTTTTTTTTTTTAGGGGATTTTAATGTATTTTTCTGTATTTTATATTGTTGTTAGCTGCCCTGAGTCTGCAGAGAACGGTGGGATAGAAATGTAATAAATAAGTAAATAAATATCCACAAACTAAAGCAGTGGGCTGTGGGAGATCTGATCTTTTGCTTGGGAAAAATGACAGTACAATGAGGTTCACAGAGAGATGCTTTCAGAGCTGCATGTCAAGTGACTGGCATTACGTGTAGTTGGATCCTGTTCTCAGTTGACTGGAAGCTGCCGTTCTCTTCCATTTGGGAGTCAGACTAACATGGCAACTGCACTCTCGCTAGACTGGAAGCTGCTGTGGAGATTCTTGTGTACTATTCTGTATTTTCCCTGCAAGGCCAGAAAGTGCTGATTTTATGTTCCCCTTAGGCTGAGCTGAATGCAAATTTAACCCTCAAATTCATTCTAGCACTGCATATCCCATCTTAAAGTGGTATAGTTCAATCCACAATGCTGATTTGTTTTACAGCTGTTAATATAAAACAGCATCATTACCTTTTTAACTGTTATGTTATGACCTGGACTACTGATCTTTTGGTTTGTAAATTGGCTTTGTAACTCTGAAAACTCTAGAGTCACTGACTGCTGTGGCATTCCAGGTCACTTTTTCTATGGATGCACCAACCTATGGTGCAAATCACTTAGATCATGATCCACAATCTACTTGCGCCAGAGGAGTTCCACGGAAGTCCACAGGATTCCTCCAGAGTAAGTAGTGTGTGGATCATGGACTTACGTGTGGGTAAGAAGAGGCAGGGGCTTACAGTAATGCCAGCTGCAGACAGCCATTTAGCAGCTTGAAATCTCCCTGGAGGAGTAAGTGTGTTTAATTCCCCTACTCCTGGCCAATTTAGCCCCAGCTGATGGGAATTCTATCCTGAAGAAGGGAGATGATTGTGGACAGATGGGTCAGACTAGACTCAGGACTTGGTTGAAAGAGAGAGACTACCAGAATTGTGTGGGTATCTTTGTGTCTGGCAGGACAGCTGTATCTCTTGGGCTGTTTTCAGACATTATGGTGGGCTGTGGTACCATGCTTTGGCATGCTTTGCTACGCGTGGGACTGTGGCACACCACCACGTTTGAATGCACCCACCAGATGTTAGCGTGGGCTGTTACCAAGTCAGTGGGTGTGTTGGCCTGGGCTGTGACTCAAGACCATCCCCAAGTCGCAGCCTGGGCTAAGCACTACCACTGACTGAGTAAGGGCTGCCCCAGCGGGTGCAAAGTGGGCCATTATGAATCAAGGCCTGAGTGACGGCGCTTCTGGGCAGTCATAGGCTGCCATGGGTGTCTGTTGGAGGGAGGGGGCTACTCCACATAGTGTGGGGATGAGGACATGCGGACAAACGTCCATGTGTCTCCCCACCCCAGGCACTATCACGTTTGTTCGGCAGCTGAGCCAAGTCCGTGGTGGTGGCGGGAGTGATCACATATTAAAACACCCTGGGTTGTATTAGAAGTAGGACCTGTATGGTAGGACTGGCTCAAGGTCTAATGGGGTGTTGTAAATAACGCCCAAGAGACTTCACATTTTGCATAATACAGAACCCCTGGGGGGAGGGGGGAGAGAATAGTCAAAACACACTAGATAATTTGTTGCCTTTTTTTTTGGAACATGAGCCACTGACATGAGATCGCAGTTAGCTGGTTGCACCATGGTATCCATTTACCTGATGTGCAGCCTGGGCGAAATTTGCAAAACACCACGTGGCACGGGAGCTCTATAAAAACCAGCAAAGTGACAAGGAAGTTGCCATGAATATTTCAAGAAGCTTTTGCCATAAACTCTGTAATCACAAGAATAGCTCTAACAAAGATCACAATTCTCCCTTAAACCAGAAAACAGCAAAACAATTAGCAATCTTCATGCCAGATTATAATCCAAGCACCCTGAGATTACAAACAGTGCTCGATTAGATGGCAAAGTGTTTTCTTCTGTATGACCCAGTGAGTGCTGCTTTGAGTGACAGAGAAGGAGAGGAACAAAATCCTCTTCAAAAGTTTCAGTGTTTCAAAATGAAACAGCTAAGAAAAATTGTCTTGTTATCTTTCTCTCTGAAGGTTTCAATATCTGTCCAAAGGCTAGAGGCAGAGAACGATCACCATCATTTTCTACTTCAGACAGTTCCATCCCAAGTGAATTGTCTCAATCCTCTAATGATTATCAAATGTCACAGGTGATATAAGTTTAACAGGCCTTGGCTTGGGTTATGCAGGGTGCCTGCCTGCTACACCAGATAGACTGAAGTCCTAAGCACTGAATGCAGAATGATGGCCTGTGTGGGGCAAACCATCTCTGTCTCTTGGTATAAAGTGGAATCGCTAGTATGGGGAGATGCTGGAAAGGCATCTCAGAAGAAGCATCACAAGATGACTTTCCTGAATACACAAACAAGGCCTGACTTTAAAAGAGAACAGAAATGAACAGGCATTTTTGTATTCTCAAATATTATTCACATTTTCAGATAGTGCTACAAAAATGGATATTCAGGCTTCTGCTTGGATACTTTCATTGGGTTGTTTTGGAATTCTGGTTACTTCTGTTTGGTTATCTCATTATTATTTTTTTGGGTTGCTTGGTTTCAGAACTATAGCTATGGCTAATCGTTAAATAATAAATTTAATTCAGTTCAATTCAATTCAGACCTATAGTGGTAAGCGTGTCAAAATGAAGTCACCAAACTGACATTTACCCTTTCTCAAAATACTAAACTAGGGGACTATTCATTAGGTTGGTCGGGGGCTGAAACCTCTGAGTGTCGGAGGTCGAGAGTGAATGGCAGGGAATGGATCTCTCCACGATAACCTGTTGTGCACATCTCTGAAGAAAATGAAATTGCCACATTGAAAACAGTATGCTGGGCTAGATGGACTATTGGTTCGACCCCAGTCTGGCATGTCTTGAGTTCTTAAAATAACTGAATGAACTAGAAACAGATATTTGTTTCAGAAAAAAGCAGGAAATAGACAAAGGTTCATATTTGCTTTGTTGGACCAGAATTAGTGGGTGAATTTATCAGATACAGAATTCATCATTCATGGATATTTGTATCAACTCAGGTGTGAAACCTATGCTCAGCTAATTTATTTGCACAATCCAGGTAGCTGCCAGTGCGAATGATCAGGATTATCTATCCTGGAGGGTGTACTTACCTGTTTCTGTAAATAAGTTCCAGGTTAGTTCATATGAACAACGTAAGGACGATAAGAACTGCCATACTGGGTCAGACCAATGGTCCGTTGAGCCCACCATCTTGTGTCTGGCATTGGCCATTCTCAGTCTCTTTGGAGAAGTACCCAACAGCCCATAATGGAGTGATCCACAAAATAATTGTAAGCTGCTCTGGGCTGCTTGGGGCGGGGTAGAAAATTGTTTTATAAATAAATATATAAATAAATAAAATAAATTGTGCATTGTGTGAAAAAATACTTTAAAAAAAAGTCTATTTTAAATCTGCTGCCAGTTAGTTTCATGGAGTGTCCCCTGGTTCTAGTACTAATTGAAAGGATCAACAACTCCCTATTTACTGGTTCCATTCTATTCATGATTGTATAGAGTAGGAACCTAACTGTTTTAAAAACCAAGCCCATAATGAAATTTGATCCGATAAGAGTTTCCTGCAAAAAGGAAGGAGGCTCTTGTAGCTAAGGTTTTAATTTCATACTCAGCAGGTGTGATTTCAGGTCTTAGCTTGACCATAGGACTTCCTGGAAAAATCACTTCATTTCTTTCTGCATCACTGAACCCTATATCAAATGCGGGGTGTGTGTGGTGAGTGTACTTCCTTTGTCATACCCCGGTCTCTCTTATTTAGGCCACAGTTCAAAAACCACTTAGCCTGGAAAGAATACCCCCACCCCCGCCCTTGAAGCCCTAGTGAGTAAGTGGTTTGTGGACTGTGGCCTTAGAAAGGGGTACTCTGGAGTAGGAACTCTCTCTTACATTCAGCCAGGGCCTGATCTCAGTTGGACAGTCAGGTGCTACTATAATATTATAGTAAATAATCATTCAAATATATAACAGACAGACTACTTCAATTTAGATTCATGCCAGAATGGGGAGTAGTCCCCATGCCTCTCAGAAAAGGACCTTTTGTGAGATTAACTCATAGTTAGTAAGAGCAGGACAATTAATATTAATATCTGTAACTGCTGTAAGCTCTTTGCGTGGTAGTTGCTATAGTGGTGTCTGCCAAGCAATCTTATTATATAAGATGGGACAGTCTATGAATGAAGGTTCGGACTCATGCACATGGTTACCAAACTCCACAGACTAGAGCTGTGTTTTGTATTTTGATAAATAGGGTTATGGCTTTTGCTACACCCAAATAAACTTATTTGATTTGACTAGAGTCGAAACAGGTAGAGAATGTAGTAACTGGGGTACCTGTCCAGGCACATGAGCACCCCTTCAAGTACCTACTGGCATACCTGGGCAGGTACTCCTGGATAGTAAACAGGGCCATCTATTTCCCCCACTTACCTGAGGCAGTGGAAGAACAATGGTGTCAGCTATCTGGGGGCAGTAGGCCTTCTGGGGTGGTCTTGGACTTTGGTCTGCCATGTTAGTCCATGTGACCTGTACGTATGCATATGTGCTTAGGCAGACTGTGAATGTGCCCGTGAGACTGGATTAGGTCCCCAAAAGCCCAAGGCTGCCCCAGAGGCTTCTGGTCCCCAGATTGCTGCCGCCTCACCATTGCCATGCCGTGCCCCGTCCTCCCCAGCCCGTACTGTGTGGGGACGTTGTGGTACTGTGAGAGGTGGCTGGAAGCTGCAAAGTTGATGGGTTTACCCATTTTATCAGGTAACCTTTCACCTCTACCTCAGATGTTTGAATTCTGCTCTTGGTCCTACAGAACATCATTGCCCCAGCTGGTCTCCCACCTTACTGCCTGCTGCATGAAACGATCAGGATCCACAGCCGAAAATGTAGTCAGCGCTGTCCCTGTGGGCACCCCTTCCTCCAGCCTGATTAGCTTGTGGTTTGTTGGGAAGTACGGTGGTTCGTTGATGTCTGTGACTTAGATGGTGACTCCTGCTGTAGACTGGAAGGACATCTGGATCCCGATAGCTAATGGCGCTTGGTTGGACACCATCACCGTCAGCATGAAGGCTCTGTTCATTTCATAATCGACTGCCTGAAAGAAACAAGCACAGGCACAAGATAGACCCAAATTCCATCTTCTGTCAGAAACCAGGAAAACGTAGCTCTCATTCACACAATATTCTTGCCTCTTGCAAACTCACCACTTGGTCCTTAATTTGTGTGTATGCCCTAGAGTTGCAACGAGTCAGAATTTTTGTATTGATGGATATTATCTGTAATACTGGATAGCAATCTGAATATCCAAATAAAGAATCTGAATAGCTCAAAATGGAGTTGGATAAATTTATGGTATATATCTTGTGAGGAGTTTTTATTATTTGATGCTACAGGACAAAGTGCCTCCCCCCCAAGTAATACATGTTGGTTTTCTACATTCCCCACCCCTTCTTCCTGTAGCATCAAAGTTGTCTGTGGCTGGAGATGGGGTTGTTGGGGCATTCTGATGCCTGGCTACTATATTGTATGTCAGGTGCCTTGCTGGTGGGGCTGGCGTGCGTGCTCAGGGTCTACCTGATCACCATATTTGGGGTTGGGAAGGAATTTTCCCTCTGGGAAGATTGGCAGTTGACTCTGAGGGCTTCCCCCTTCCCCTGCAGCATGGGTGTGGGTTGTCTGTTTGGGACATCTGAATCCTTCTTTTTCTAAAATTATTTCCTGTTTTTTCAGGCATCAGTGTGCTCTGGTTGGTCCCAGTCTCTGCTTGCAGCTACTGCATGGATTTCTCTGTGAGGATGGTTGGAGTGTGGCAGGTCCTGCAATAGTGCAGGGGGCTGGACTAGATGACCTTTGATGTCCCTTCCAGCCTTGTGACTCTATGACCCTATGATCTGCACTAGGGATAAACAAAAATTTGCAACCAATCTGTCCATTCCAATCTGTTCTTGCGAAACGCGGATCACAAACCTTGTGAAAAATTGGGTGTGGCTCCTTAAGGCTGGGCTGCCCATTACTTTGGCCTCACCCGCTTTGAGGGGTATATCAGGGGAAGGCTGGAGAAGCCATGTTAGGGCACATTCACTCTTGCCATTCCAAGAAGATTTTGGCTCCAGGAATGAATCCAGAAGCCAAAACATGCGTGGGGTTTGTCTAGTGCGAAAGCCCTTCCCCCCACCCCCCAGTGAAGCTTTGCCGGCGATCACCTGGAAGTGTGCAGAGCTGGATTTCCCTGATCTGCACTCTTCTGGGTGATTGCCAGAAAAGCTGCGTGGGGGGAAGAGGGGTGGCTTTCGCACCAGACAAACCCTGCACATATTTCGGCTTCTGGATTCATTCCCGGAGCCAAAATTTGCATGGCCCGTCAGGTGTGAATGTGGTCTTAGGCCACAGCGAGCTCTTGAAAAGTGAGGAACTCAGAAGAAAGCAGTCTACAGCCTGGGAGCTGGCCCGGGTCCTGAAACCCCAAGGACCTTAAGGATGCAAGGAGCACTGGGAGCCCAGGAGGGAACTGGTGCTTGGTGAAGGTATGTTGGTCTGCTTTAAGCCTGAGAAGGGGCTTGTGCCTACTGTAGATATAGTTGCCTATGTGTAAAATAAATTGATTATAACCTTAAGACTGTATGAGTTGGTGGGTTTGGAAGTGGTCCTGCAGGGAAGTACCCTAGCTGGGTGGGCTGTTCATCACAGTCCACTCTGCATTTTGGCAGAGATCTGCAGCCCATGGTGCTGCCATTTTGCGCATATGCAGTGCAGGTGCTACCATTTTGTGCACGTGCAAAATGGCGGTGCCCTACATTCAAAATTCCATGAGATATTCCAAAAAATCTCCACGAGGAGGAAAGGGCTGATCCACTATAACCCAAATCTTCTCCCAAAATAGCATTCACATATCTGAATATTTGGATATTTCATTTTGTATACCATTTTTTTTCCTGGTGTTTTTAGTCATTTTGGTTTGGTGATTTGGTTATGCAACCAAACAACTTAACCAAAATGACTGAAAAACCCCCAAACACCTGGAAAGACCAACTCAGAAAAAACAAAGCAAAGCAAGCAACAAAGAAGGGATGAATAATGGGTGTTATTCGCTTCATCAGTCCTGATTCAAAGTGAGTGGAATAATCAAATACGATATTTGCCATGGATATTCATTTCAGCTCTTATTTGTCTCATCCTGGAAACGCATTCACACAACTGTTGTCTTTGTATTTCAATCACTCTCCCTTTCCATCAGGTGACAGAGAACAGGGATCACCAAGGAGCACAGGAGGAGGTAAGGATTTCACTCACCACTTGGGATATGGGGTTGTTCAACCACGCACTCTAAAAGGGTGTTGTGTGAACACAAGCCCTTTGAATGGACATAACCACACAAGTTACTGCACAATCTCATTACTGCCTAAGGGCTGGGGTCTGCTATGGGGTACTAAGGTGTAAAGTCAGGTGCTCATAATCAATCCCTCATTGATTGCAATGAGGAAAATACAGTGAGGGCAGGCCCTGCACCCATAATGGTCATATGACTAAAGTCTACAGTCCTGGGTGGCATATTTCCATATTCACACCTGAGGAGTTAAGAACAGAGCAGAAGGCTCTTGGCTTTGGGAGAATTGGAAAAATCAATCCTCCAAAGCTGCAAGGGCCTGGAAAGATTCGTGATGTATTTTATATATACACAAGCCCTTTCCAGAAGAGAAGGAGACTGTTTTTTGGCTTCCTATTCAGATTTCAGCAACGGTTGCACCAAGGGCAGCCATTAAAGCAACAAGCATGGCCATGTTGAAGTGAATTAGACAGGTGCTTAACAGGGTGATTAGCATTTAAAGTTACTACCTGCGGAAGTAGGTCAGACTCTATGGACTCCTGCATTTGTAATGTGCCTGGATTCCGCTCTGACGTGAGATTACCCTCAAAGATCGGGTTGCACGGAATCACAGCTAGCTCTTTAAATCAACCTGGCTCCTCTAAATAACACCTTTTTTACATCAGTGTCTAAAGGTTGTTGGTTTCTTTCCAAAAGCTAGGTTTTGTGGTTGGGTATGTCTCTTCCAACATACCTGGAAGAGTGGCGTCTGTTAGAAGAGTAATGGAATAGAAAAAAAGCTTGAGCTGGCATAAATGATTGAACTACTATGTAATAATCATTTCCAAACTGTCCCTTCAATTATTATGAAGGTAGACTGTAATCATACACCAGGGAGGCTTGAGATATGCAGGATCACACCTCTGCTTGTTAAAAAAGGCTTTGCCATAATTTATTAATTTAGAAGTATATCAACCCTCTCTGGTATTTATTCTGCTATTATTAGAAGAACTGATGGACTTCAGAGATGACAAGCTGCTCACCCTGGAGAAAAGAACCTGCAGTCCAGCCCATGCTGCCTTCCCCTGCTGCAAATGTGTTTTGTGAATAAGTCAGGAGAGTTTGCTTGGGTACAAGGCTTGGTATATAGCTATATTGAGCTGCAAAGGTGTTGCGTGATTTGATTAATCCAGAGAAAGCATTCCTACCTTTGACCCAGTCACCAATTAGAGCTTAAATGGGTAGCACATTTGATATCCGATTATCCGTGGGTAATACCGACATTTCTGGGTAGTCTATCGGGAGCCTGTTCAGTGCCCAAGGACCAAGCTGGGAACCCAAGCATCTGAAAATACCGGGTATTACTGTTACAGGGTTAGTGATTTACCAGTTTACAGTACACTTTTATGGTACAGGAACTGGGATGAAAAAAAAATCAGGAAATCGGTACCAAAAGTCAGAAAATTGGGATGAAAAACTGTAAATCATTTCATCAGGTTGCCTGTTGGGCACTAATTGGGAAACAATTAGTATCAGATGTTACTGGGTTAGGTTGAGTACCACCGTTTTGATGGTTATGCCCATTTTTGTGGGTACTTGTTTCAGCTCGAGTCACTGGGAAGGAGTGCACTTCCTCCTTCATTCCATGCTACTTCTGGTATATCACAAGGGCATTCCTCCACACCCATTGCATTGTGGGAAAACCATAGGAAAGTAGAGAGGTAGAAGGACCTTTGAAACACCGGCAAACCAGCAGTCATGTGATTTTGTCTCTATGAGACAAGACAAGCACAATGTAATGTGTTTGCAAGGGGAAAATGTGTTTTGTAAATGAAACCTGAGAGTCAAATCCTCAACTGGTGCAAATTGGTGTAGCACCACTAATGTCAATGGAGGTGCAGAGATTTATACCAGCAAAGTCTGGCTCTTACATACTATTGAATGAAACAGAAGGGAATGCTAAGGGCAAACTGAAATCATTGGGTGATTTCAGACGTGACGAGATCACGCTGAACCCCAGTGAACCACGGTGAACCCCGCAGCGGGGCGAAAGGCCCCTGCACGTCTGCACAGCGTGCGCCAGATGTTGGCCACGCTGAATCTGCAGACGGGGTCAATTTGAACCACGCTTCCCGGGCTAGCCGGGGGAAGGTCCCGGGAAGCGTGGTCAAATGGACCGCGGGCCGTGGCGACCAAAAAGTAACGTCTGGTCGCGTGCCACGGGCCGGGATCCCCGGCGGGATCCCGGGCCGTGGCACGATCGGCCAGACGCGGCGGCCGCATTGGCCCCGCCGCCCGCCCGTCTCCTCGGAGGGCGGGCGGCGGGGTGCGTGGAGGGGGCGGGGCCGTGCGGCCGCACGTTGCGCCGCGCGGCCCCGGCCCCTCCCACTTTCCCCGCCGGGATCCCCCCGGCACGTCTGTTGGGCCGTGCCGGGGTGACCCCGGCGGGGAACGAAGACGTTCGTGACGGTACGGGGCCAAAGGGCCCCGTAACGTCTGAAAGTACCCATAGAAACCACAGAGACATACAAAGATGAGCCAGGGGCTACTGGGTAGAAGGAAAATATAAGTTTGTGGGGGGAAAGAAATGGCATAAGGTAAAACACTGAAATCTCTATTGGGTTGAAGAGTTTATGACAATGTTCCCAATTACTAAAGAATTTCTTGACTGGCAGGTCCAACATTGATCTGATAATAACAGGAACACAACCAGTTTAATACCCAATATGCCCACAAGCTCTGACTCATAGACTTTTGGTGCTTTAAGGGAAGGATGTGCAATAAAAGTTCTTACCTAAATAACTATCTGAGCCTTTTAATCAGTTTGACACACACTCATCAAAAGTAGATCTCTAGCAATATAGTACACAAGGAGACCAAGTTCACAACGTTCTATTGGAAACACAGGTTTATGAATGAACTGGAGAAAATTGCTTTATTCCCATTTCCGGAAAGAGTAACTTGTGTATCTTTGTTCTCTTCCATGCTCTAGACTTGACCAAGGATTCTTTACATCTTTTTTCAATGTTATTTGAAATCATAGAATCAGAATCGTAGAATTGGAAGGGACTTCAGTCAAACTATTGACTCAAAAAGGGAACATGCCATTTCACCATGTTAAATTGTGATACTTTGTTTAAAATTGTCAAAATGGTTCAGTTTTTCATTTTGAGCTTTCCAGTGGAAAACTCCAGAATCAATGCAGTTTTTTCAACATCTCACTCCAGTTACAAATGGGAAACTCATTATGAAATTTCATTGGGGATGTATATTCCATGTCCAGATGAGCTCTATTTTCTTGTAGATGGAAAACTGGATGTAGACAAACGGAAATCAAGAGATATAGGCTTATGGTTGCAGAGAGGCATAATTTGCATCCATGTTGAGACAATTGCAGCCCTAGGAGGTGTTCATCTGCCAGAATTTCCTAGGAAGAGAAGTTTTAAAAGCCACAGACAAAGGTTAAAGGCTGCTTGGGAGGTGTGCTGAATTAGTCTTTGTCTTAGCCAGCCTGACCTGTCTGTATATCTATGCCATCTGGATTTACCTCCTGAGGCCCAGAGACTGCCCCCCTGCGCTGCCAGACCCAGGAGAATGAAGCAAACCCTGCATACATGACAATATGTATATAACCTCCTCCCCCATCTAACATCTTAACCAATGGGGCATGAATACTCAGCAAGAACAAAGGTTAGTCGCTCTGAATATATGGCTTAATAAAACCTTGGCAGTGTCATATTTGAACAGACTGGTAGAAGTAAGTAAAACTCTCTCTGATATTTATTGGTTTGCTTCCCAAGAGGCCAGAGCAGTGCAATATGTTGTGTATTAAAAAATGTATCACAGCTAGAAGGCATTTAAAAGAAAAAAAACCCCAAAAAACATCCCCACCACCTCTTGCTGCAAATAAAATATCATAGGAGGATAAAATACAAAAATAATTGTAATGGAGATATCAAAACCAGAATGTGCTGAAACACATTTGAGATGCTGTTGGGACACCTACAGAAATGAGGTTCCTGGAAAGCACAGGGGCATCGTTGTAGTGAGAGGTGATTTTGAATCAATCCTGCACTGAAGAGAGCCAATAAGGAGACCTGAAACAAAAAATCTCAACGAGTATTGTTTCCGTTGGAAGCAGGGCATTTGTTGAGATTTGCATGACACGGAAACTTACCGGCTTTCCTGCTGTTTTTGTCATTTTGCAAGCTGAATGGGGCTGCCACGGGCCAGTCCCAAGACCCATTTGTGCCCTGCATGCATCCCTGGGGGTTGTGGAGGCACAAACGTGCCAGTTAAGCACAGGGGAAGTGCTGGAAATTGCCATAAAAGTGCTGTAAAACTGTCATAAAACTGTTGTAAAATACCCGGAAAGTGATGAAAAAGTTCTGGAAAGTGACCAAAATGACAAAAAATATGAAAAAATGGTAGAAGTGTGGAATCACCAGAAACTGATGAAGTACTGAAGGACACTCACAAGCACCCTGGAAAGGTTGGTATTTCCCTTCGAAAGGGAAACAGTTTCTCTTGTCTCAGTCCTATCAATAAGTGTGGAACATAGTGAAGAACACTGGAGTTGAGGCCCATGTTTCTGCCATTTGGGGATTAGCGGTATAGCTACCATGGATCAAGGAAGCTCAGTCGAGCCCTGGCACTGGACTCTAGGAGGGCCCTCTGCAAGCAACCAGAGCACTGTTAGGACATTTTCAGAGCGGAGTGGGGTCAACACTCTTCCCCCACCTATTCTGAAAATGTTCTAGTGGCTAGGGGTGTGCATGTCATTTTTGTTATTACAATAACAATAACAAAAATTGTCATTTTTGTTATTGTTATTGCAATAACAAAAACAAATAATATTAACGAAAATAGAAATGAAAACAACATTTTATTTTTGAAATAAAGGAAAAAACCTGAAAAACGTATTTCTGACTATAACTTTTTTGTTTCATATTCAATTCTGATGACACTTGGGGAGATTGTACCCCCAATGGAAGACACTATGTGTATCAAAATGATTAGATAAAGGGAACTGATTTTAGAAGCATTTGAACGTTGTGATTTTAAGAAAAACTCCATACATGTTCATGGCTACATCTTCCATTCAATTTTCATGAAACCTGTGACTATTATGTCCCTCCACAAGCTTAACGCTCCTGTCAATTTTCAGAAAGATTGGATAAAGGGTCCTGATGGTATAAGACATTAACCTGAAAATTAGGGGTGGGAATACCGGTAAATCCAGAATCCGATAATGCCGGTACTGGGCGTACCGGCATTGTCAGATTCAACCCGGTAAATCCGGTCCCATTACCGGATTCTGGGTACCGGATTTTTTTTACATTGCAGCCATTTAAATGAATGACTGCAATGTAAGTCCCATCAAAAAAGTAAAAAAAAAACCACCTCCCCGAGTCCAGGCTGCGCCACCCACAGGCCTTTCCCCGGAAGGCCTAGAGCGTCTCTGACGCTGGCAGCCACAGCCGGCGCTGAGGCCGCCGGATCGCCCGCCGTCACCGCACCCAGAGCTCCGCAAAGGTAAAGCACTGGCAACTTTAGTAGGGGTGATCCCTGGGGGGTTGGGGGGGTGTTAAACCCCCCCCCCC